>OX638204.1:21466021-21888689 GCA_951805265.1 Schizotus pectinicornis | reverse complement strand
GAGATATTCAAGTTTCGGTTAAAATTTTGACATTTGTGCACGTGTTCGATATATTATCTCAAAAACGGCAGGTACGATCGGGAACTAATTCACCAGTTAAGTTCATACTGTCAATCGACGTAAGTTTAGCAAATTTGGTCCTGATCGTCACGTTCGTTTTTGAGATATTCAAGTTTCGGTTAAAATTTTGACATTTGTGCACGTGTTCGATATATTATCTCAAAAACGGCAGGTACGATCGGGAACTAATTCACCAGTTAAGTTCATACTGTCAATCGACGTAAGTTTAGCAAATTTGGTCCTGATCGTCACGTTCGTTTTTGAGATATTCAAGTTTCGGTTAAAATTTTGACATTTGTGCACGTGTTCGATATATTATCTCAAAAACGGCAGGTACGATCGGGAACTAATTCACCTGTTAAGTTCATACTGTCAATCGACGTAAGTTTAGCAAATTTTGTCCTGATCGTCACGTTCGTTTTTGAGATATTCAAGTTTCGGTTAAAATTTTGACATTTGTGCACGGGTTCAATATATTATCTCAAAAAACGGCAGCTACGATCGGGAACTAATTCACCAGTTAAGTTCATACTGTCAATCGACGTAAGTTTAGCAAATTTGGTCCTGATCGTCACGTTCGTTTTTGAGATATTCAAGTTTCGGTTAAAATTTTGACATTTGTGCACGTGTTCGATATATTATCTCAAAAACGGCAGGTACGATCGGGAACTAATTCACCAGTTAAGTTCATACTGTCAATCGACGTAAGTTTAGCAAATTTGGTCCTGATCGTCACGTTCGTTTTTGAGATATTCAAGTTTCGGTTAAAATTTTGACATTTGTGCACGTGTTCGATATATTATCTCAAAAACGGCAGGTACGATCGGGAACTAATTCACCAGTTAAGTTCATACTGTCAATCGACGTAAGTTTAGCAAATTTGGTCCTGATCGTCACGTTCGTTTTTGAGATATTCAAGTTTCGGTTAAAATTTTGACATTTGTGCACGTGTTCGATATATTATCTCAAAAACGGCAGGTACGATCGGGAACTAATTCACCAGTTAAGTTTATACTGTCAATCGACGTAAGTTTAGCAAATTTGGTCCTGATCGTCACGTTCGTTTTTGAGATATTCAAGTTTCGGTTAAAATTTTGACATTTGTGCACGTGTTCGATATATTATCTCAAAAACGGCAGCTACGATCGGGAACTCATTCACCAGTTAAGTTCATACTGTCAATCGACGTAAGTTTAGCAAATTTGGTCCTGATCGTCACGTTCGTTTTTGAGATATTCAAGTTTCGGTTAAAATTTTGACATTTGTGCACGTGTTCGATATATTATCTCAAAAACGGCAGGTACGATCGGGAACTAATTCACCAGTTAAGTTCATACTGTCAATCGACGTAAGTTTAGCAAATTTGGTCCTGATCGTCACGTTCGTTTTTGAGATATTCAAGTTTCGGTTAAAATTTTGACATTTGTGCACGTGTTCGATATATTATCTCAAAAACGGCAGGTACGATCGGGAACTAATTCACCAGTTAAGTTCATACTGTCAATCGACGTAAGTTTAGCAAGTTTGGTCCTGATCGTCACGTTCGTTTTTGAGATATTCAAGTTTCGGTTAAAATTTTGACATTTGTGCACGGGTTCAATATATTATCTCAAAAACGGCAGCTACGATCGGGAACTAATTCACCAGTTAAGTTCATACTGTCAATCGACGTAAGTTTAGCAAATTTGGTCCTGATCGTCACGTTCGTTTTTGAGATATTCAAGTTTCGGTTAAAATTTTGACATTTGTGCACGTGTTCGATATATTATCTCAAAAACGGCAGGTACGATCGGGAACTAATTCACCAGTTAAGTTCATACTGTCAATCGACGTAAGTTTAGCAAATTTGGTCCTGATCGTCACGTTCGTTTTTGAGATATTCAAGTTTCGGTTAAAATTTTGACATTTGTGCACGTGTTTGATACATTATCTCAAAAACGGCAGCTACGATCGGGAACTAATTCACCAGTTAAGTTCATACTGTCAATCGACGTAAGTTTAGCAAATTTGGTCCTGATCGTCACGTTCGTTTTTGAGATATTCAAGTTTCGGTTAAAATTTTGACATTTGTGCACGTGTTCGATATATTATCTTAAAAACGGCAGGTACGATCGGGAACTAATTCACCAGTTAAGTTCATACTGTCAATCGACGTAAGGTTAGCAAATTTGGTCCTGATCGTCACGTTCGTTTTTGAGATATTCAAGTTTCGGTTAAAATTTTGACATTTGTGCACGTGTTCGATATATTATCTCAAAAACGGCAGGTACGATCGGGAACTAATTCACCAGTTAAGTTCATACTGTCAATCGACGTAAGTTTAGCAAATTTGGTCCTGATCGTCACGTTCGTTTTTGAGATATTCAAGTTTCGGTTAAAATTTTGACATTTGTGCACGGTTGATATATTATCTCAAAAACGGCAGGTACGATCGGGAACTAATTCACCAGTTAAGTTCATACTGTCAATCGACGTAAGTTTAGCAAATTTGGTCCTGATCGTCACGTTCGTTTTTGAGATATTCAAGTTTCGGTTAAAATTTTGACATTTGTGCACGTGTTCGATATATTATCTCAAAAACGGCAGGTACGATCGGGAACTAATTCACCAGTTAAGTTCATACTGTCCAATCGACGTAAGTTTAGCAAATTTGGTCCTGATCGTCACGTTCGTTTTTGAGATATTCAAGTTTCGGTTAAAATTTTGACATTTGTGCACGTGTTCGATATATTATCTCAAAAACGGCAGGTACGATCGGGAACTAATTCACCAGTTAAGTTCATACTGTCAATCGACGTAAGTTTAGCAAATTTGGTCCTGATCGTCACGTTCGTTTTTGAGATATTCAAGTTTCGGTTAAAATTTTGACATTTGTGCACGTGTTCGATATATTATCTCAAAAACGGCAGGTACGATCGGGAACTAATTCACCAGTTAAGTTCATACTGTCAATCGACGTAAGTTTAGCAAATTTGGTCCTGATCGTCACGTTCGTTTTTGAGATATTCAAGTTTCGGTTAAAATTTTGACATTTGTGCACGTGTTCGATATATTATCTCAAAAACGGCAGGTACGATCGGGAACTAATTCACCAGTTAAGTTCATACTGTCAATCGACGTAAGTTTAGCAAATTTGGTCCTGATCGTCACGTTCGTTTTTGAGATATTCAAGTTTCGGTTAAAATTTTGACATTTGTGCACGTGTTCGATATATTATCTCAAAAACGGCAGGTACGATCGGGAACTAATTCACCAGTTAAGTTCATACTGTCAATCGACGTAAGTTTAGCAAATTTGGTCCTGATCGTCACGTTCGTTTTTGAGATATTCAAGTTTCGGTTAAAATTTTGACATTTGTGCACGTGTTCGATATATTATCTCAAAAACGGCAGGTACGATCGGGAACTAATTCACCAGTTAAGTTCATACTGTCAATCGACGTAAGTTTAGCAAATTTGGTCCTGATCGTCACGTTCGTTTTTGAGATATTCAAGTTTCGGTTAAAATTTTGACATTTGTGCACGTGTTCGATATATTATCTCAAAAACGGCAGGTACGATCGGGAACTAATTCACCAGTTAAGTTCATACTGTCAATCGACGTAAGTTTAGCAAATTTGGTCCTGATCGTCACGTTCGTTTTTGAGATATTCAAGTTTCGGTTAAAATTTTGACATTTGTGCACGTGTTCGATATATTATCTCAAAAACGGCAGGTACGATCGGGAACTAATTCACCAGTTAAGTTCATACTGTCAATCGACGTAAGTTTAGCAAATTTGGTCCTGATCGTCCACGTTCGTTTTTGAGATATTCAAGTTTCGGTTAAAATTTTGACATTTGTGCACGTGTTCTATATTATCTCAAAAACGGCAGGTACGATCGGGAACTAATTCACCAGTTAAGTTCATACTGTCAATCGACGTAAGTTTAGCAAATTTGGTCCTGATCGTCACGTTCGTTTTTGAGATATTCAAGTTTCGGTTAAAATTTTGACATTTGTGCACGTGTTCGATATATTATCTCAAAAACGGCAGGTACGATCGGGAACTAATTTACCAGTTAAGTTCATACTGTCAATTGACGTAAGTTCAGCAAATTTGGTCTTGATCGTCACGTTCGTTTTTGAGATATTCAAGTTTCGGTTAAAATTTTGACATTTGTGCACGTGTTCGATATATTATCTCAAAAACGGCAGGTACGATCGGGAACTAATTCACCAGTTAAGTTCATACTGTCAATCGACGTAAGTTTAGCAAATTTGGTCCTGATCGTCACGTTAGTTTTTGAGATATTCAAGTTTCGGTTAAAATTTTGACATTTGTGCACGTGTTCGATATATTATCTCAAAAACGGCAGGTACGATCGGGAACTAATTCACCAGTTAAGTTCATACTGTCAATCGACGTAAGTTTAGCAAATTTGGTCCTGATCGTCACGTTCGTTTTTGAGATATTCAAGTTTCGGTTAAAATTTTGACATTTGTGCACGTGTTCGATATATTATCTCAAAAACGGCAGGTACGATCGGGAACTAATTCACCAGTTAAGTTCATACTGTCAATCGACGTAAGTTTAGCAAATTTGGTCCTGATCGTCACGTTCGTTTTTGAGATATTCAAGTTTCGGTTAAAATTTTGACATTTGTGCACGTGTTCGATATATTATCTCAAAAACGGCAGGTACGATCGGGAACTAATTCACCAGTTAAGTTCATACTGTCAATCGACGTAAGTTTAGCAAATTTGGTCCTGATCGTCACGTTCGTTTTTGAGATATTCAAGTTTCGGTTAAAATTTTGACATTTGTGCACGTGTTTGATATATTATCTCAAAAACGGCAGGTACGATCGGGAACTAATTCACCAGTTAAGTTCATACTGTCAATCGACGTAAGTTTAGCAAATTTGGTCCTGATCGTCACGTTCGTTTTTGAGATATTCAAGTTTCGGTTAAAATTGTGACATTTGTGCACGTGTTCGATATATTATCTCAAAAACGGCAGGTACGATCGGGAACTAATTCACCAGTTAAGTTTATACTGTCAATCGACGTAAGTTTAGCAAATTTGGTCCTGATCGTCACGTTCGTTTTTGAGATATTCAAGTTTCGGTTAAAATTTTGACATTTGTGCACGTGTTCGATATATTATCTCAAAAACGGCAGGTACGATCGGGAACTAATTCACCAGTTAAGTTCATACTGTCAATCGACGTAAGTTTAGCAAATTTGGTCCTGATCGTCACGTTCGTTTTTGAGATATTCAAGTTTAGGTTAAAATTTTGACATTTGTGCACGTGTTCGATATATTATCTCAAAAACGGCAGGTACGATCGGGAACTAATTCACCAGTTAAGTTCATACTGTCAATCGACGTAAGTTTAGCAAATTTGGTCCTGATCGTAACGTTCGTTTTTGAGATATTCAAGTTTCGGTTAAAATTTTGACATTTGTGCACGTGTTCGATATATTATCTCAAAACGGCAGGTACGATCGGGAACTAATTTACCAGTTAAGTTCATACTGTCAATCGACGTAAGTTTAGCAAATTTGGTCCTGATCGTCACGTTTGTTTTTGAGATATTCAAGTTTCGGTTAAAATTTTGACATTTGTGCACGTGTTTGATATATTATCTCAAAAACGGCAGGTACGATCGGGAACTAATTCACCAGTTAAGTTTATACTGTCAATCGACGTAAGTTTAGCAAATTTGGTCCTGATCGTCACGTTCGTTTTTGAGATATTCAAGTTTCGGTTAAAATTTTGACATTTGTGCACGTGTTCGATATATTATCTAAAAAACGGCAGGTACGATCGGGAACTAATTCACCAGTTAAGTTCATACTGTCAATCGACGTAAGTTTAGCAAATTTGGTCCTGATCGTCAAGTTCGTTTTTGAGATATTCAAGTTTCGGTTAAAATTTTGACATTTGTGCACGTGTTCGATAAATTATCTCAAAAACGGCTGGTACGATCGGGAACTAATTTACCAGTTAAGTTCATACTGTCAATCGACGTAAGTTTAGCAAATTTGGTCCTGATCGTCACGTTCGTTTTTGAGATATTCAAGTTTCGGTTAAAATTTTGACATTTGTGCACGTGTTTGATAAATTATCTCAAAAACGGCACGTACGATCGGGAACTAATTCACCAGTTAAGTTCATACTGTCAATCGACGTAAGTTCAGCAAATTTGATCTTGATCGTCACGTTCGTTTTTGAGATATTCAAGTTTCGGTTAAAATTTTGACATTTGTGCACGTGTTCGATATATTATCTCAAAAACGGCAGGTACGATCGGAAACTAATTCACCAGTTAAGTTCATACTGTCAATCGACGTAAGTTTAGCAAATTTGGTCCTGATCGTCACGTTCGTTTTTGAGATATTCAAGTTTCGGTTAAAATTTTGACATTTGTGCACGTGTTCGATATATTATCTCAAAAACGGCAGGTACGATCGGGAACTAATTCACCAGTTAAGTTCATACTGTCAATCGACGTAAGTTTAGCAAATTTGGTCCTGATCGTCATGTTCGTTTTTGAGATATTCAAGTTTCGGTTAAAATTTTGACATTTGTGCACGTGTTCGATATATTATCTCAAAAACGGCAGGTACGATCGGGAACTGATTCACCAGTTAAGTTCATACTGTCAATCGACGTAAGTTTAGCAAATTTGGTCCTGATCGTCACGTTCGTTTTTGAGATATTCAAGTTTCGGTTAAAATTTTGACATTTGTGCACGTGTTTGATATATTATCTCAAAAACGGCAGGTACGATGGGGAACTAATTCACCAGTTATGTTCATACTGTCAGTCGACGTAAGTTTAGCAAATTTGGTCCTGATCGTCACGTTCGTTTTTGAGATATTCAAGTTTCGGTTAAAATTTTGACATTTGTGCACGTGTTCGATATATTATCTCAAAAACGGCAGGTAGGATCGGGAACTAATTTACCAGTTAAGTTCATACTGTCAATCGACGTAAGTTTAGCAAATTTGGTCCTGATCGTCACGTTCGTTTTTGAGATATTCAAGTTTCGGTTAAAATTTTGACATTTGTGCACGTGTTCGATATATTATCTCAAAAACGGCAGGTACGATCGGGAACTAATTCACCAGTTAAGTTCATACTGTCAATCGACGTAAGTTTAGCAAATTTGGTCCTGATCGTCACGTTCGTTTTTGAGATATTCAAGTTTCGGTTAAAATTTTGACATTTGTGCACGTGTTCGATATATTATCTCAAAAACGGCAGGTACGATCGGGAACTAATTCACCAGTTAAGTTCATACTGTCAATCGACGTAAGTTTAGCAAATTTGGTCCTGATCGTCACGTTCGTTTTTGAGATATTCAAGTTTTGGTTAAAATTTTGACATTTGTGCACGTGTTCGATATATTATCTCAAAAACGGCAGGTACGATCGGGAACTAATTCACCAGTTAAGTTCATACTGTCAATCGACGTAAGTTTAGCAAATTTGGTCCTGATCGTCACGTTCGTTTTTGAGATATTCAAGTTTCGGTTAAAATTTTGACATTTGTGCACGTGTTCGATATATTATCTCAAAAACGGCAGGTACGATCGGGAACTAATTCACCAGTTAAGTTCATACTGTCAATCGACGTAAGTTTAGCAAATTTGGTCCTGATCGTCACGTTCGTTTTTGAGATATTCAAGTTTCGGTTAAAATTTTGACATTTGTGCACGTGTTCGATATATTATCTCAAAAACGGCAGGTACGATCGGGAACTAATTCACCAGTTAAGTTCATACTGTCAATCGACGTAAGTTTAGCAAATTTGGTCCTGATCGTCACGTTCGTTTTTGAGATATTCAAGTTTCGGTTAAAATTTTGACATTTGTGCACGTGTTCGATATATTATCTCAAAAACGGCAGGTACGATCGGGAACTAATTCACCAGTTAAATTCATACTGTCAATCGACGTAAGTTTAGCAAATTTGGTCCTGATCGTCACGTTCGTTTTTGAGATATTCAAGTTTCGGTTAAAATTTTGACATTTGTGCACGTGTTCGATATATTATCTCAAAAACGGCAGGTACGATCGGGAACTAATTCACCAGTTAAGTTCATACTGTCAATCGACGTAAGTTTAGCAAATTTGGTCCTGATCGTCACGTTCGTTTTTGAGATATTCAAGTTTCGGTTAAAATTTTGACATTTGTGCACGTGTTCGATATATTATCTCAAAAACGGCAGGTACGATCGGGAACTAATTCACCAGTTAAGTTCATACTGTCAATCGACGTAAGTTTAGCAAATTTGGTCCTGATCGTCACGTTCGTTTTTGAGATATTCAAGTTTCGGTTAAAATTGTGACATTTGTGCACGTGTTCGATATATTATCTCAAAAACGGCAGGTACGATCGGGAACTAATTCACCAGTTAAGTTCATACTGTCAATCGACGTAAGTTTAGCAAATTTGGTCCTGATCGTCACGTTCGTTTTGAGATATTCAAGTTTCGGTTAAAATTTTGACATTTGTGCACGTGTTCGATATATTATCTCAAAAACGGCAGGTACGATCGGGAACTAATTCACCAGTTAAGTTCATACTCTCAATCGACGTAAGTTTAGCAAATTTGGTCCTGATCGTCACGTTCGTTTTTGAGATATTCAAGTTTCGGTTAAAATTTTGACATTTGTGCACGTGTTTGATATATTATCTCAAAAACGGCAGGTACGATCGCGAACTAATTCACCAGTTAAGTTCATACTGTCAATCGACGTAAGTTTAGCAAATTTGGTCCTGATCGTCACGTTTGTTTTTGAGATATTCAAGTTTCGGTTAAAATTTTGACATTTGTGCACGTGTTCGATATATTATCTCAAAAACGGCAGGTACGATCGGGAACTAATTCACCAGTTAAGTTCATACTGTCAATCGACGTAAGTTTAGCAAATTTGGTCCTGATCGTCACGTTCGTTTTTGAGATATTCAAGTTTCGGTTAAAATTTTGACATTTGTGCACGTGTTCGATATATTATCTCAAAAACGGCAGGTACGATCGGGAACTAATTCACCAGTTAAGTTCATACTGTCAATCGACGTAAGTTTAGCAAATTTGGTCCTGATCGTCACGTTCGTTTTTGAGATATTCAAGTTTCGGTTAAAATTTTGACATTTGTGCACGTGTTCGATATATTATCTCAAAAACGGCAGGTACGATCGGGAACTAATTCACCAGTTAAGTTCATACTGTCAATCGACGTAAGTTTAGCAAATTTGGTCCTGATCGTCACGTTCGTTTTTGAGATATTCAAGTTTCGGTTAAAATTTTGACATTTGTGCACGTGTTCGATATATTATCTCAAAAACGGCAGGTACGATCGGGAACTAAATCACCAGTTAAGTTCATACTGTCAATCGACGTAAGTTTAGCAAATTTGGTCCTGATCGTCACGTTCGTTTTTGAGATATTCAAGTTTCGGTTAAAATTTTGACATTTGTGCACGTGTTCGATATATTATCTCAAAAACGGCAGGTACGATCTGGAACTAATTCACCAGTTAAGTTCATACTGTCAATCGACGTAAGTTTAGCAAATTTGGTCCTGATCGTCACGTTCGTTTTTGAGATATTCAAGTTTCGGTTAAAATTTTGACATTTGTGCACGTGTTCGATATATTATCTCAAAAACGGCAGGTACGATCGGGAACTAATTTACCAGTTAAGTTCATACTGTCAATCGACGTAAGTTTAGCAAATTTGGTTCTGATCGTCACGTTCGTTTTTGAGATATTCAAGTTTCGGTTAAAATTTTGACATTTGTGCACGTGTTCGATATATTATCTCAAAAACGGCAGGTACGATCGGAAACTAATTCACCAGTTAAGTTCATACTGTCAATCGACGTAAGTTTAGCAAATTTGGTCCTGATCGTCACGTTCGTTTTTGAGATATTCAAGTTTCGGTTAAAATTTTGACATTTGTGCACGTGTTCGATATATTATCTCAAAAACGGCAGGTACGATCGGGAACTAATTCACCAGTTAAGTTCATACTGTCAATCGACGTAAGTTTAGCAAATTTGGTCCTGATCGTCACGTTCGTTTTTGAGATATTCAAGTTTCGGTTAAAATTTTGACATTTGTGCACGTGTTCGATATATTATCTCAAAAACGGCAGGTACGATCGGGAACTAATTCACCAGTTAAGTTCATACTGTCAATCGACGTAAGTTTAGCAAATTTGGTCCTGATCGTCACGTTTGTTTTTGAGATATTCAAGTTTCGGTTAAAATTTTGACATTTGTGCACGTGTTCGATATATTATCTCAAAAACGGCAGGTACGATCAGGAACTAATTCACCAGTTAAGTTCATACTGTCAATCGACGTAAGTTTAGCAAATTTGGTCCTGATCGTCACGTTCGTTTTTGAGATATTCAAGTTTCGGTTAAAATTTTGACATTTGTGCACGTGTTCGATATATTATCTCAAAAACGGCAGGTACGATCGGGAACTAATTCACCAGTTAAGTTCATACTGTCAATCGACGTAAGTTTAGCAAATTTGGTCCTGATCGTCACGTTCGTTTTTGAGATATTCAAGTTTCGGTTAAAATTTTGACATTTGTGCACGTGTTTGATATATTATCTCAAAAACGGCAGGTACGATTGGGAACTAATTCACCAGTTAAGTTCATACTGTCAATCGACGTAAGTTTAGCAAATTTGGTCCTGATCGTCACGTTCGTTTTTGAGATATTCAAGTTTCCGTTAAAATTTTGACATTTGTGCACGTGTTCGATATATTATCTCAAAAACGGCAGGTACGATCGGGAACTAATTCACCAGTTAAGTTCATACTGTCAATCGACGAAAGTTTAGCAAATTTGGTCCTGATCGTCACGTTCGTTTTTGAGATATTCAAGTTTCGGTTAAAATTTTGACATTTGTGCACGTGTTCGATATATTATCTCAAAAACGGCAGGTACGATCGGGAACTAATTCACCAGTTAAGTTCATACTGTCAATCGACGTAAGTTTAGCAAATTTGGTCCTGATCGTCACGTTCGTTTTTGAGATATTCAAGTTTCGGTTAAAATTTTGACATTTGTGCACGTGTTTGATATATTATCTCAAAAACGGCAGGTACGATCGGGAACTAATTCACCAGTTAAGTTCATACTGTCAATCGACGTAAGTTTAGCAAATTTGGTCCTGATCGTCACGTTCGTTTTTGAGATATTCAAGTTTCGGTTAAAATTTTGACATTTGTGCACGGGTTTGATATATTATCTCAAAAACGGCAGGTACGATCGGGAACTAATTCACCAGTTAAGTTCATACTGTCAATCGACGTAAAATTTGGTCCTGATCGTCACGTTCGTTTTTGAGATATTCAAGTTTCGGCTAAAATTTTGACATTTGTGCACGTGTTCGATATATTATCTCAAAAACGGCAGGTACGATCGGGAACTAATTCACCAGTTAAGTTCATACTGTCAATCGACGTAAGTTTAGCAAATTTGGTCCTGATCGTCACGTTCGTTTTTGAGATATTCAAGTTTCGGTTAAAATTTTGACATTTGTGCACGTGTTCGATATATTATCTCCAAACTTTCCAACCCAATGAGTCATATACCAAAAGATGGAGAATTTTATCAGCTTTTTAAAAATGTAAACCCCATCTTTCTATCTAACTTATATCTTGAGTTATACTAATTTTTGTGTTGGTGCAGTAAAGATTTCTTGCCATTTTCCGAAGAAATCAGTAAGATTCCTTATGTTCCAAACTTTCCAACTCAAAGAATCATATACCAAAAGATGAAGAATTTTATCAGCTTTTTAAAAATGTAAACCTCATCTTTCTATCTAACTTAGATCTTGAGTTATACTAATTTTTGTGTTTGTGCAGTGAAGATTTCTTGCCATTTTCAGAAGAAATCAGTAAGATTCCATATGTTCCAAACTTTCCAACTTGATGACTCATATACCAAAAGATGGAGAATTTTATCAGCTTTTTAAAAATGTAAACCTCATCTTTCTATCTAACTTAGATCTTGAGTTATACTAATTTTTGTGTTTGTGCAGTGAAGATTTCTTGCCATTTTCAGAAGAAATCAGTAAGATTCCTCATGTTCCAAACTTTCCAACTCAACGAGTCATATACCAAAAGATGGAGAATTTTATCAGCTTTTTAAAAATGTAAACCTCATCTTTCTATCTGACTTAGATCTTGAGTTATACTAATTTTTGTGTTTGTGCAGTGAAGATTTCTTGCCATTTTCAGGACAAATCAGTAAGATTCCTTATGTTCCAAACTTTCCAACTCAAAGAGTCATATACCAGAAGATGGAGAATTTTATCAGCTTTATAAAAATGAAAACCCCATCTTTCTATCTAACTTAGATCTTGAGTTATACTAATTTTTGTGTTTGTGCAGTGAAGATTTCTTGCCATTTTCAGAAGAAATCAGTAAGATTCCATATGTTCCAAACCTTTCAACCCAATGAGTCATATACCAGAAGATGAAGAATTTTATCAGCTTTTTAAAAATGTAAACCTCATCTTTCTATCTAACTTAAATCTTGAGTTATACTAATTTTTGTGTTGGTGCAGTAAAGATTTCTTGCCATTTTCCGAAAAAATCAGTAAGATTCCTTATGTTCCAAATTTTCCAACTCAATGAGTCATATACCAAAAGATGGAAAATTTTATCAGCTTTTTCAAAATGTAAACTTCATCTTTCTACCTAACTTAAATCTTGAGTTATACTAATTTTTGTTTTGGTGCAGTCTTGCCATTTTCAGAAGAAATCAGTTAGATTCCTTATGTTCCAAACTTTCCAACTCAATGAGTCAAATACCAAAAGATGGAGAATTTTATCAGCTTTTTAAAAATGTAAACTTCATCTTTCTACCTAACTTAGATCTTGAGTTATAGTAATCTTTGTGTTTGTGCAGTGAAGATTTCTTGCCATTTTCCGAAGAAATCAGTAAGATTCCTTATGTTCCAAACTTTCCAACTCAATGAGTCATATACCAAAAGATGGAGAATTTTATCAGCTTTTTAAAAATGAAAACCTCATCTTTCTACCTAACTTATATCTTGAGTTATACTAATCTTTGTGTTGGTGCAGTGAAAATTTCTTGCCATTTTCCGAAGAAATCAGTAAGATTCCTTATGTTCCAAACTTTCCAACTCAAAGAGTCATATACCAAAAGATGGAGAATTTTATCAGCTTTTTAAAAATGTAAAACTCATCTTTCTATCTAACTTAAATCTTGAGTTATACTAATTTTTGTGTTGGTGCAGTAAAGATTTCTTGCCATTTTCCGAAGAAATCAGTTAGATTCCTTATGTTCCAAACTTTCCAACTCAATGGGTCATATACCAAAAGATGGAGAATTTTATCAGCTTTTTAAAAATGTAAACCTCATCTTTCTACCTAACTTAGATCTTGAGTTATACTAATCTTTGTGTTGATGCAGTGAAGATTTCTTGCCATTTTCCGAAGAAATCAGTAAGATTCCTTATGTTCCAAACTTTCCAACTCAATGAGTCACATACCAAAAGATGGAGAATTTTATCAGCTTTTTAAAAATGTAAACCCCATCTTTCAACCTAACTTAGATCTTGAGTTATACTAATCTTTGTGTTGGTGCAGTGAAGATTTCTTGCCATTTTCAGAAGAAATCAGTAAGATTCCATATGTTGCAAACTTTCCAACTTGATGTATTATACACCAAAAGATGGAGAATTTTATCAGCTTTTTGAAAATGTAAACTTCATCTTTCTACCTAACTTAGATCTTGAGTTATACTAATCTTTGTGTTGGTGCAGTGAAGATTTCTTGCCATTTTCCGAAGAAATCAGTAAGAGACCTTATGTTTCAAACTTTCCAACTCAATGAGTCATACACCAAAAGATGGAGAATTTAATCAGCTTTTTAAAAATGTAAACCCCATCTTTCTATCTAACTTAGATCTTGAGTTATACTAATTTTTGTGTTTGTGCAGTGAAGATTTCTTGCCATTTTCCGAAGAAATCAGTAAGAGACCTTATGTTCCAAACTTTCCAACTCAATGAGTCATACACCAAAAGATGGAGAATTTTATCAGCTTTTTGAAAATGTAAACTTCATCTTTCTACCTAACTTAGATCTTGAGTTATACTAATCTTTGTGTTGGTGCAGTGAAAATTTCTTGCCATTTTTCGAAGAAATCAGTAAGATTCCTAATGTGCCAAACTTTCCAACTTGATGTGTTATATACCAAAAATTGGAGAATTTTATCAACTTTTTGAAAATGTAAACTTCATCTTTTTACCTAACTTAGATCTTGAGTTATACTAATCTTTGTGTTGGTGCAGTGAAGATTTCTTGCCATTTTCCGAAGAAATCAGTAAGATTCCTCATGTTCCAAACTTTCCAACTCAAAGAGTCATATACCAAAAGATGGAGAATTTTATCAGCTTTTTAAAAATGAAAACCCCATTTTTCTACCTAACTTAAATCTTGAGTTAGACTAATTTTTGTGTTGGTGCAGTCTTGCCATTTTCA
This sequence comes from Schizotus pectinicornis, assembly GCA_951805265.1. Lineage (NCBI taxonomy): Eukaryota > Metazoa > Arthropoda > Insecta > Coleoptera > Pyrochroidae > Schizotus > Schizotus pectinicornis. The sequence goes on along the minus strand of OX638204.1, from coordinate 21,874,100 downwards.
GAAAAAATCAGTTAGATTCCTTATGTTCCAAACTTTCCAACTCAATGAGTCATATACCAAAAGATGGAAAATTTTATCAGCTTTTTAAAAATGTAAACCTCATCTTTCTATCTGACTTAGATCTTGAGTTATACTAATTTTTGTGTTTGTGCAGTGAAGATTTCTTGCCATTTTCAGAACAAATCAGTAAGATTCCTTATGTTCCAAATTTTCCAACTCAAAGAGTCATAAACCAAAAGATGGAGAATTTTATCAGCTTTATAAAAATGAAAACCCCGTCTTTCTATCTAACTTAGATCTTGAGTTATACTAATTTTTGTGTTTGTGCAGTGAAGATTTCTTGCCATTTTCAGAAGAAATCAGTAAGATTCCATATGTTCCAAACTTTCCAACCCAATGAGTCATATACCAAAAGATGAAGAATTTTATCAGCTTTTTAAAAATGTAAACCTCATCTTTCTATCTAACTTAAATCTTGAGTTATACTAATTTTTGTGTTGGTGCAGTCTTGCCATTTTCAGAAGAAATCAGTTAGATTCCTTATGTTCTACACTTTCCAACTCAATGAGTCATATACCAGAAGATGGAGAATTTTATCAGCTTTTTAAAAATGTAAACTTTATCTTTCTACCTAACTTAGATCTTGAGTTATAGTAATCTTTGTGTTTGTGCAGTGAAGATTTCTTGCCATTTTCCGAAGAAATCAGTAAGATTCCTTATGTTCCAAACTTTCCAACTCAATGAGTCATATACCAAAAGATGGAGAATTTTATCAGCTTTTTAAGAATGAAAACCCCATCTTTCTATCTAACTTAGATCTTGAGTTATATTAATTTTTGTGTTTGTGCAGTGAAGATTTCTTGGCATTTTCAGAAGAAATCAGTAAGATTCCATATGTTCCAAACATTCCAACTTGATGTGTCATATACCAAAAAATGGAGAATTTTATCAGCTTTTTGAAAATGTAAACTTTATCTTTCTACCTAACTTAGATCTTGAGTTATACTAATCTTTGTGTTGGTGCAGTGAAGATTTCTTGCCATTTTCCGAAGAAATCAGTAAGATTCTTCATGTTCCAAACTTTCCAACTCAAAGAGTCATATACCAAAAGATGGAGAATTTTATCAGCTTTTTAAAAATAAAAACCCCATTTTTCTACCTAACTTAAATCTTGAGTTAGACTAATTTTTGTGTTGGTGCAGTCTTGCCATTTTCAGAAGAAATCAGTTAGATTCCTTATGTTCCACACTTTCCAACTCAATGAGTCATATACCAAAAGATGGAGAATTTTATCAGCTTTTTAAAAATGTAAACTTCATCTTTCTACCTAACTTAAATCTTGAGTTATACTAATCTTTGTGTTGGTGCAGTGAAGATTTCTTGCCATTTTCAGATGAAATCAGTTAGATTCCTTATGTTCCAAATTTTCCAACTCAAAGAGTCATATACCAAAAAATGGAGAATTTTATCAGCTTTTTAAAAATGTAAACCTCATCTTTCTATCTAACTTAGATCTTGAGTTATACTAATCTTTGTGTTGGTGCAGTGAAAATTTCTTGCCATTTTTCGAAGAAATCAGTAAGATTCCTTATGTGCCAAACTTTCCAACTCAATGCGTCATACACCAAAAGATAGAGAATTTTATCAGCTTTTTAAAAATGAAAACCCCATCTTTCTGTCTAACTTAGATCTTGAGTTATACTAATTTTTGTGTTTGTGCAGTGAAGATTTCTTGGCATTTTCAGAAGAAATCAGTAAGATTCCTTATGTTCCAAACTTTCCAACTCAATGAGTCATATACCAAAAGATGGAGAATTTTATCAGCTTTTTAAAAATGAAAACCTCATTTTTCTACCTAACTTAGATCTTGAGTTATACTAATTTTTGTGTTTGTGCAGTAGAGATTTCTTGCCATTTTCCGAAGAAATCAGTAAGATTCCTTATGTTCCAAACTTTCCAACTCAAAGAGTCATATACCAAAAGATGGAGAATTTTATCAGCTTTTTAAAAGTGTAAACTTCATCTTTCTATCTAACTTAGATCTTGAGTTATACTAATCTTTGTGTTGGTGCAGTGAAGATTTCTTGCCATTTTCCGAAGAAATCAGTAAGATTCCTTATGTTCCAAATTTTCCAACTCAAAGAGTCATATACCAAAAGATGGAGAATTTTATCAGCTTTTTAAAAATAAAAACCCCATCTTTCTATCTAACTTAGATCTTGAGTTATACTAATCTTTGTGTTAGTGCAGTGAAAATTTCTTGCCATTTTTCGAAGAAATCAGTAAGATTCCTTATGTGCCAAACTTTCCAACTCAATGCGTCATACACCAAAAAATAGAGAATTTTATCAGCTTTTTAAAAATAAAAACCCCATCTTTCTATCTAACTTAGATCTTGAGTTATACTAATTTTTGTGTTTGTGCAGTGAAGATTTCTTGGCATTTTCAGAAGAAATCAGTAAGATTCCATATGTTCCAAACTTTCCAACTTGATGTGTCATACACCAAAAAATGGAGAATTTTATCAGCTTTTTGAAAATGTAAACTTCATCTTTCTACCTAACTTAGATCTTGAGTTATACTAATCTTTGTGTTGGTGCAGTGAAGATTTCTTGCCATTTTCCGAAGAAATCAGTAAGATTCTTCATGTTCCAAACTTTCCAACTCAAAGAGTCATATACCAAAAGATGGAGAATTTTATCAGCTTTTTAAAAATAAAAACCCCATTTTTCTACCTAACTTAAATCTTGAGTTAGACTAATTTTTGTGTTGGTGCAGTCTTGCCATTTTCAGAAGAAATCAGTTAGATTCCTTATGTTCCAAACTTTCCAACTCAATGAGTCATATACCAAAAGATGGAGAATTTTATCAGCTTTTTAAAAATGTAAACTTCATCTTTCTACCTAACTTAGATCTTGAGTTATAGTAATCTTTGTGTTTGTGCAGTGAAGATTTCTTGCCATTTTCCGAAGAAATCAGTAAGATTCCTTATGTTTCAAACTTTCCAACTCAATGAGTCATATACCAAAAGATGGAAAATTTTATCAGCTTTTTAAAAATGAAAACCTCATCTTTCTATCTAACTTAAATCTTGAGTTATACTAATTTTTGTGTTGGTGCAGTAAAGATTTCTTGCCATTTTCCGAAGAAATCAGTTAGATTCCTTATGTTCCAAACTTTCCAACTCAATGAGTCATATACGATAAGATGGAGAATTTTATCAGCTTTTTAAAAATGAAAACCTCATTTTTCTACCTAACTTAGATCTTGAGTTATACTAATTTTTGTGTTTGTGCAGTGGAGATTTCTTGCCATTTTCCGAAGAAATCAGTAAGATTCCTTATGTTCCAAACTTTCCAACTCAAAGAGTCATATACCAAAAGATGGAGAATTTTATCAGCTTTTTAAAAGTGTAAACCTCATCTTTCTATCTAACTTAGATTTTGAGTTATACTAATCTTTGTGTTGGTGCAGTGAAGATTTCTTGCCATTTTCCGAAGAAATCAGTAAGATTCCTTATGTTCCAAATTTTCCAACTCAAAGAGTCATATACCAAAAGATGGAGAATTTTATCAGCTTTTTAAAAATAAAAACCCCATCTTTCTATCTAACTTAGATCTTGAGTTATACTAATCTTTGTGTTGGTGCAGTGAAAATTTCTTGCCATTTTTCGAAGAAATCAGTAAGATTCCTTATGTGCCAAACTTTCCAACTCAATGCGTCATACACCAAAAGATAGAGAATTTTATCAGCTTTTTAAAAATGAAAACCCCATCTTTCTATCTAACTTAGGTCTTGAGTTATACTAATTTTTGTGTTTGTGCAGTGAAGATTTCTTGGCATTTTCAGAAGAAATCAGTAAGATTCCTTATGTTCCAAACTTTCCAACTCAATGAGTCATATACCAAAAGATGGAGAATTTTATCAGCTTTTTAAAAATGAAAACCTCATTTTTCTACCTAACTTAGATCTTGAGTTATACTAATTTTTGTGTTTGTGCAGTGGAGATTTCTTGCCATTTTCAGAAGAAATCAGTAAGATTCCTTATGTGCCAAACTTTCCAACTCAATGCGTCATACACCAAAAGATGAAGAATTTTATCAGCTTTTTAAAAATGTAAACCTCATCTTTCTATCTAACTTAAATCTTGAGTTATACTAATTTTTGTGTTGGTGCAGTCTTGCCAATTTCAGAAGAAATCAGTTAGATTCCTTATGTTCCACACTTTCCAACTCAATGAGTCATATACCAAAAGATGGAGAATTTTATCAGCTTTTTAAAAATGTAAACCTCATCTTTCTATCTAACTTAAATCTTGAGTTATACTAATTTTTGTGTTGGTGCAGTCTTGCCATTTTCAGAAGAAATCAGTTAGATTCCTTATGTTCCACACTTTCCAACTCAATGAGTCATATACCAAAAGATGGAGAATTTTATCAGCTTTTAAAAAATGGAAACTCTATCTTTCTACCTAACTTAGATCTTGAGTTATAGTAATCTTTGTGTTTGTGCAGTGAAGATTTCTTGCCATTTTCCGAAGAAATCAGTAAGATTCCTTATGTTCCAAACTTTCCAACTCAATGAGTCATATACCAAAAGATGGAGAATTTTATCAGCTTTTTAAGAATGAAAACCCCATCTTTCTATCTAACTTAGATCTTGAGTTATACTAATTTTTGTGTTTGTGCAGTGAAGATTTCTTGGCATTTTCAGAAGAAATCAGTAAGATTCCATATGTTCCAAACTTTCCAACTTGATGTGTCATATACAAAAAAATGGAGAATTTTATCAGCTTTTTGAAAATGTAAACTTTATCTTTCTACCTAACTTAGATCTTGAGTTATACTAATCTTTGTGTTGGTGCAGTGAAGATTTCTTGCCATTTTCCGAAGAAATCAGTAAGATTCTTCATGTTCCAAACTTTCCAACTCAAAGAGTCATATGCCAAAAGATGGAGAATTTTATCAGCTTTTTAAAAATAAAAACCCCATTTTTCTACCTAACTTAAATCTTGAGTTAGACTAATTTTTGTGTTGGTGCAGTCTTGCCATTTTCAGAAGAAATCAGTTAGATTCCTTATGTTCCACACTTTCCAACTCAATGAGTCATATACCAAAAGATGGAGAATTTTATCAGCTTTTTAAAAATGTAAACTTCATCTTTCTACCTAACTTAAATCTTGAGTTATACTAATCTTTGTGTTGGTGCAGTGAAGATTTCTTGCCATTTTCAGATGAAATCAGTTAGATTCCTTATGTTCCAAACTTTCCAACTCAAAGAGTCATATACCAAAAGATGGAGAATTTTATCAGCTTTTTAAAAATGTAAACCTCATCTTTCTATCTAACTTAGATCTTGAGTTATACTAATCTTTGTGTTGGTGCAGTGAAAATTTCTTGCCATTTTTCGAAGAAATCAGTAAGATTCCTTATGTGCCAAACTTTCCAACTTAATGCGTCATACACCAAAAGATAGAGAATTTTATCAGCTTTTTAAAAATGAAAACCCCATCTTTCTGTCTAACTTAGATCTTGAGTTATACTAATTTTTGTGTTTGTGCAGTGAAGATTTTTTGGCATTTTCAGAAGAAATCAGTAAGATTCCTTATGTTCCAAATTTTCCAACTCAATGAGTCATACACCAAAAGATGGAGAATTTTATCAGCTTTTTAAAAATGAAAACCTCATTTTTCTACCTAACTTAGATCTTGAGTTATACTAATTTTTGTGTTTGTGCAGTAGAGATTTCTTGCCATTTTCCGAAGAAATCAGTAAGATTCCTCATGTTCCAAACTTTCCAACTCAAAGAGTCATATACCAAAAGATGGAGAATTTTATCAGCTTTTTAAAAGTGTAAACTTCATCTTTCTATCTAACTTAGATCTTGAGTTATACTAATCTTTGTGTTGGTGCAGTGAAGATTTCTTGCCATTTTCCGAAGAAATCAGTAAGATTCCTTATGTTTCAAATTTTCCAACTCAAAGAGTCATATACCAAAAGATGGAGAATTTTATCAGCTTTTTAAAAATAAAAACCCCATCTTTCTATCTAACTTAGATCTTGAGTTATACTAATCTTTGTGTTAGTGCAGTGAAAATTTCTTGCCATTTTTCGAAGAAATCAGTAAGATTCCTTATGTGCCAAACTTTCCAACTCAATGCGTCATACACCAAAAAATAGAGAATTTTATCAGCTTTTTAAAAATAAAAACCCCATCTTTCTATCTAACTTAGATCTTGAGTTATACTAATTTTTGTGTTTGTGCAGTGAAGATTTCTTGGCATTTTCAGAAGAAATCAGTAAGATTCCATATGTTCCAAACTTTCCAACTTGATGTGTCATATACCAAAAAATGGAGAATTTTATCAGCTTTTTGAAAATGTAAACTTCATCTTTCTACCTAACTTAGATCTTGAGTTATACTAATCTTTGTGTTGGTGCAGTGAAGATTTCTTGCCATTTTCCGAAGAAATCAGTAAGATTCTTCATGTTCCAAACTTTTCAACTCAAAGAGTCATATACCAAAAGATGGAGAATTTTATCAGCTTTTTAAAAATAAAAACCCCATTTTTCTACCTAACTTAAATCTTGAGTTAGACTAATTTTTGTGTTGGTGCAGTCTTGCCATTTTCAGAAGAAATCAGTTAGATTCCTTATGTTCCAAACTTTCCAACTCAATGAGTCATATACCAAAAGATGGAGAATTTTATCAGCTTTTTAAAAATGTAAACTTCATCTTTCTACCTAACTTAGATCTTGAGTTATAGTAATCTTTGTGTTTGTGCAGTGAAGATTTCTTGCCATTTTCCGAAGAAATCAGTAAGATTCCTTATGTTTCAAACTTTCCAACTCAAAGAGTCATATACCAAAAGATGGAGAATTTTATCAGCTTTTTAAAAATGAAAACCTCATCTTTCTATCTAACTTAAATCTTGAGTTATACTAATTTTTGTGTTGGTGCAGTAAAGATTTCTTGCCATTTTCCGAAGAAATCAGTTAGATTCCTTATGTTCCAAACTTTCCAACTCAATGAGTCATATACCATAAGATGGAGAATTTTATCAGCTTTTTAAAAATGAAAACCTCATTTTTCTACCTAACTTAGATCTTGAGTTATACTAATTTTTGTGTTTGTGCAGTGGAGATTTCTTGCCATTTTCCGAAGAAATCAGTAAGATTCCTTATGTTCCAAACTTTCCAACTCAAAGAGTCATATACCAAAAGATGGAGAATTTTATCAGCTTTTTAAAAATGAAAACCCCATCTTTCTATCTAACTTAGGTCTTGAGTTATACTAATTTTTGTGTTTGTGCAGTGAAGATTTCTTGGCATTTTCAGAAGAAATCAGTAAGATTCCTTATGTTCCAAACTTTCCAACTCAATGAGTCATATACCAAAAGATGGAGAATTTTATCAGCTTTTTAAAAATGAAAACCTCATTTTTCTACCTAACTTAGATCTTGAGTTATACTAATTTTTGTGTTTGTGCAGTGGAGATTTCTTGCCATTTTCAGAAGAAATCAGTAAGATTCCATATGTTCCAAACTTTCCAACCCAATGAGTCATATACCAAAAGATGAAGAATTTTATCAGCTTTTTAAAAATGTAAACCTCATCTTTCTATCTAACTTAAATCTTGAGTTATACTAATTTTTGTGTTGGTGCAGTCTTGCCAATTTCAGAAGAAATCAGTTAGATTCCTTATGTTCCACACTTTCCAACTCAATGAGTCATATACCAAAAGATGGAGAATTTTATCAGCTTTTTAAAAATGTAAACCTCATCTTTCTATCTAACTTAAATCTTGAGTTATACTAATTTTTGTGTTGGTGCAGTCTTGCCATTTTCAGAAGAAATCAGTTAGATTCCTTATGTTCCACACTTTCCAACTCAATGAGTCATATACCAAAAGATGGAGAATTTTATCAGCTTTTAAAAAATGTAAACTCTATCTTTCTACCTAACTTAGATCTTGAGTTATAGTAATCTTTGTGTTTGTGCAGTGAAGATTTCTTGCCATTTTCCGAAGAAATCAGTAAGATTCCTTATGTTCCAAACTTTCCAACTCAATGAGTCATATACCAAAAGATGGAGAATTTTATCAGCTTTTTAAGAATGAAAACCCCATCTTTCTATCTAACTTAGATCTTGAGTTATACTAATTTTTGTGTTTGTGCAGTGAAGATTTCTTGGCATTTTCAGAAGAAATCAGTAAAATCCATATGTTCCAAACTTTCCAACTTGATGTGTCATATACAAAAAAATGGAGAATTTTATCAGCTTTTTGAAAATGTAAACTTTATCTTTCTACCTAACTTAGATCTTGAGTTATACTAATCTTTGTGTTGGTGCAGTGAAGATTTCTTGCCATTTTCAGATGAAATCAGTTAGATTCCTTATGTTCCAAACTTTCCAACTCAAAGAGTCATATACCAAAAGATGGAGAATTTTATCAGCTTTTTAAAAATGTAAACCTCATCTTTCTATCTAACTTAGATCTTGAGTTATACTAATCTTTGTGTTGGTGCAGTGAAAATTTCTTGCCATTTTTCGAAGAAATCAGTAAGATTCCTTATGTGCCAAACTTTCCAACTCAATGCGTCATACACCAAAAGATAGAGAATTTTATCAGCTTTTTAAAAATGAAAACCCCATCTTTCTGTCTAACTTAGATCTTGAGTTATACTAATTTTTGTGTTTGTGCAGTGAAGATTTCTTGGCATTTTCAGAAGAAATCAGTAAGATTCCTTATGTTCCAAACTTTCCAACTCAATGAGTCATACACCAAAAGATGGAGAATTTTATCAGCTTTTTAAAAATGAAAACCTCATTTTTCTACCTAACTTAGATCTTGAGTTATACTAATCTTTGTGTTGGTGCAGTGAAGATTTCTTGCCATTTTCCGAAGAAATCAGTAAGATTCCTTATGTTCCAAACTTTCCAACTCAAAGAGTCATATACCAAAAGATGGAGAATTTTATCAGCTTTTTAAAAGTGTAAACTTCATCTTTCTATCTAACTTAGATCTTGAGTTATACTAATCTTTGTGTTGGTGCAGTGAAGATTTCTTGCCATTTTCCGAAGAAATCAGTAAGATTCCTTATGTTCCAAATTTTCCAACTCAAAGAGTCATATACCAAAAGATGGAGAATTTTATCAGCTTTTTAAAAATAAAAACCCCATCTTTCTATCTAACTTAGATCTTGAGTTATACTAATCTTTGTGTTAGTGCAGTGAAAATTTCTTGCCATTTTTCGAAGAAATCAGTAAGATTCCTTATGTGCCAAACTTTCCAACTCAATGCGTCATACACCAAAAAATAGAGAATTTTATCAGCTTTTTAAAAATAAAAACCCCATCTTTCTATCTAACTTAGATCTTGAGTTATACTAATTTTTGTGTTTGTGCAGTGAAGATTTCTTGGCATTTTCAGAAGAAATCAGTAAGATTCCATATGTTCCAAACTTTCCAACTTGATGTGTCATATACCAAAAAATGGAGAATTTTATCAGCTTTTTGAAAATGTAAACTTCATCTTTCTACCTAACTTAGATCTTGAGTTATACTAATCTTTGTGTTGGTGCAGTGAAGATTTCTTGCCATTTTCCGAAGAAATCAGTAAGATTCTTCATGTTCCAAACTTTCCAACTCAAAGAGTCATATACCAAAAGATGGAGAATTTTATCAGCTTTTTAAAAATAAAAACCCCATTTTTCTACCTAACTTAAATCTTGAGTTAGACTAATTTTTGTGTTGGTGCAGTCTTGCCATTTTCAGAAGAAATCAGTTAGATTCCTTATGTTCCAAACTTTCCAACTCAATGAGTCATATACCAAAAGATGGAGAATTTTATCAGCTTTTTAAAAATGTAAACTTCATCTTTCTACCTAACTTAGATCTTGAGTTATAGTAATCTTTGTGTTTGTGCAGTAAAGATTTCTTGCCATTTTCTGAAGAAATCAGTAAGATTCCTTATGTTTCAAACTTTCCAACTCAATGAGTCATATACCAAAAGATGGAGAATTTTATCAGCTTTTTAAAAATGAAAACCTCATCTTTCTATCTAACTTAAATCTTGAGTTATACTAATTTTTGTGTTGGTGCAGTAAAGATTTCTTGCCATTTTCCGAAGAAATCAGTTAGATTCCTTATGTTCCAAACTTTCCAACTCAATGAGTCATATACCATAAGATGGAGAATTTTATCAGCTTTTTAAAAATGAAAACCTCATTTTTCTACCTAACTTAGATCTTGAGTTATACTAATTTTTGTGTTTGTGCAGTGGAGATTTCTTGCCATTTTCCGAAGAAATCAGTAAGATTCCTTATGTTCCAAACTTTCCAACTCAAAGAGTCATATACCAAAAGATGGAGAATTTTATCAGCTTTTTAAAAGTGTAAACCTCATCTTTCTATCTAACTTAGATCTTGAGTTATACTAATCTTTGTGTTGGTGCAGTGAAGATTTCTTGCCATTTTCCGAAGAAATCAGTAAGATTCCTTATGTTCCAAACTTTCCAACTCAAAGAGTCATATACCAAAAGATGGAGAATTTTATCAGCTTTTTAAAAATAAAAACCCCATCTTTCTATCTAACTTAGATCTTGAGTTATACTAATCTTTGTGTTGGTGCAGTGAAAATTTCTTGCCATTTTTCGAAGAAATCAGTAAGATTCCTTATGTGCCAAACTTTCCAACTCAATGCGTCATACACCAAAAGATAGAGAATTTTATCAGCTTTTTAAAAATGAAAACCCCATCTTTCTATCTAACTTAGGTCTTGAGTTATACTAATTTTTGTGTTTGTGCAGTGAAGATTTCTTGGCATTTTCAGAAGAAATCAGTAAGATTCCTTATGTTCCAAACTTTCCAACTCAATGAGTCATATACCAAAAGATGGAGAATTTTATCAGCTTTTTAAAAATGAAAACCTCATTTTTCTACCTAACTTAGATCTTGAGTTATACTAATTTTTGTGTTTGTGCAGTGGAGATTTCTTGCCATTTTCCGAAAAAATCAGTAAGATTCCTTATGTTCCAAACTTTCCAACTCAAAGAGTCATATACCAAAAGATAGAGAATTTTATCAGCTTTTTAAAAATGAAAACCCCATCTTTCTATCTAACTTAGATCTTGAGTTATACTAATTTTTGTGTTTGTGCAGTGAAAATTTCTTGGCATTTTCAGAAGAAATCAGTAAGATTCCTTATGTTCCAAACTTTCCAACTCAATGAGTCATATACCAAAAGATGGAGAATTTTATCAGCTTTTTAAAAGTGTAAACCTCATCTTTCTATCTAACTTAGATCTTGAGTTATACTAATCTTTGTGTTGGTGCAGTGAAGATTTCTTGCCATTTTCCGAAGAAATCAGTAAGATTCCTTATGTTCCAAATTTTCCAACTCAAAGAGTCATATACCAAAAGATGGAGAATTTCATCAGCTTTTTAAAAATAAAAACCCCATCTTTCTATCTAACTTAGATCTTTAGTTATACTAATCTTTGTGTTGGTGCAGTGAAAATTTCTTGCCATTTTTCGAAGAAATCAGTAAGATTCCTTATGTGCCAAACTTTCCAACTCAATGCGTCATACACCAAAAAATAGAGAATTTTATCGGCTTTTTAAAAATAAAAACCCCATCTTTCTATCTAACTTAGATCTTGAGTTATACTAATTTTTGTGTTGGTGCAGTCCTGCCATTTTCAGAAGAAATCAGTTAGATTCCTTATGTTCCAAACTTTCCAACTCAATGAGTCATATACCAAAAAATGGAGAATTTTATCAGCTTTTTAAAAATGGAAACCTCATCTTTCTATCTAACTTAGATCTTAAGTTATACTAATCTTTGTGTTGGTGCAGTGAAAATTTTTTGCCATTTTCCGAAGAAATCAGTAAGATTCCTTATGTTCCAACCTTTCCAACTCAAAGAGTCATATACCAAAAGATGAAGAATTTTATCAGATTTTTAAAAATGAAAACCCCATCTTACTACCTAACTTAGATCTTGAGTTAGACTAATTTTTGTGTTGGTGCAGTCTTGCCATTTTCAGAAGAAATCAGTTAGATTCCTTATGTTCCAAATTTTCCAACTCAATGAGTCATATACCAAAAAATGGAGAATTTTAACAGATTTTCAAGAATGTAAGCCTCATCTTTCTATCTAACTTAGATCTTGAGTTATACTAATTTTTGTGTTTGTGCAGTCTTGCCAATTTCAGAAGAAATCAGTTAGATTCCTTATGTTCCAAACTTTCCAACTCAAAGAGTCACATACCGAAAGATGGAGAATTTTATCAGCTTTTTAAAAATGAAAACCCCATCTTTCTACCTAACTTAGATCTTGAGTTAGACAAATTTTTGTGTTGGTGCAGTCTTGCCATTTTCAGAAGAAATCAGTTAGATTCCTTATGTTCCAAACTTTCCAACTCAATGAGTCATATACCAGAAAATGGAGAATTTTATCAGCTTTTTAAAAATGTAAACCTTATCTTTCTATCTAACTTAGATCTTGAGTTATACTAATTTTTGTGTTTGTGCAGTGAAGATTTCTTGCCATTTTCAGAAGAAATCAGTAAGATTCCTTATGTTCCAAACTTTCCAACTCAAAGAGTCATATACCAAAAGATGGAGAATTTTATCAGCTTTTTAAAAATGAAAACCCCATCTTTCTACCTAACTTAGATCTTGAGTTAGACTAATTTTTGTGTTGGTGCAGTCTTGCAATTTTCAGAAGAATTCAGTTAGATTCCTTATGTTCCAAACTTTCCAACTCAATGAGTCATATCCCAAAAGATGGAGAATTTTATCAGCTTTTTAAAAATGTAAACCTCATCTTTCTATCTAACTTAGATCTTGAGTTATACTAATTTTTGTGTTGGTGCAATAAAGATTTCTTGCCATTTTCAGAAGAAATCAGTTAGATTCCTTATGTTCCAAACTTTCCAACTCAAAGAGTCATATACCGAAAGATGGAGAATTTTATCAGCTTTTTAAAAATGAAAACCCCATCTTTCTACCTAACTTAGATCTTGAGTTAGACTAATTTTTGTGTTGGTGCAGTCTTGCCATTTTCAGAAGAAATCAGTTAGATTCCTTATGTTCCAAACCTTCTAACTCAATGAGCCATATACCAAAAGATGGAGAATTTTATCAGCTTTTTAAAAATAAAAACCCCATCTTTCTACCTAACTTAGATCTTGAGTTAGACTAATTTTTGTGTTGGTGCAGTGAAGATTTCTTGCCATTTTCAGAAGAAATCAGTTAGATTCCTTATGTTCCAAACTTTTCAACTCAAAGAGTCATATACCGAAAGATGGAGAATTTTATCAGCTTTTTAAAAATGAAAACCCCATCTTTCTACCTAACTTAGATCTTGAGTTAGACTAATTTTTGTGTTGGTGCAGTCTTGCCATTTTCAGAAGAAATCAGTTAGATTCCTTATGTTCCAAATTTTCCAACTCAATGAGTCATATACCAAAAGATGGAGAATTTTAACAGATTTTCAATAATGTAAGCCTCATCTTTCTATCTAACTTAGATCTTGAGTTATACTAATTTTTGTGTTTGTGCAGTGAAGATTTCTTGCCATTTTCAGAAGAAATCAGTTATATTCCTTATGTTCCAAACTTTCCAACTCAAAGAGTCAAATACCGAAAGATGGAGAATTTTATCAGCTTTTTAAAAATGAAAACCCCATCTTTCTACCTAACTTAGATCTTGAGTTAGACTAATTTTTGTGTTGGTGCAGTTTTGCCATTTTCAGAAGAAATCAGTTAGATTCCTTATGTTCCAAACCTTCCAACTCAATGAGTCATATACCAAAAGATGGAGAATTTTATCAGCTTTTTAAAAATGTAAACCTCATATTTCTATCTAACTTAGATCTTGAGTTATATTAATTTTTGTGTTGGTGCAATGAAGATTTCTTGCCATTTTTAGAAGAAATCAGTTAGATTCCTTATGTTCCAAACTTTCCAACTCAAAGAGTCATATACCGAAAGATGGAGAATTTTATCAGCTTTTTAAAAATAAAAACCATATCTTTCTACCTAACTTAGATCTTGAGTTAGACTAATTTTTGTGTTGGTGCAGTCTTGCCATTTTCCGAAGAAATCAGTAAGATTCCTTATGTTCCAAACTTTCCAACTCAATGAGTCATATACCAAAAGATGGAGAATTTTAACAGATTTTCAAAAAAGGAAGCCTCATCTTTCTATCTAACTTAGATCTTGAGTTATACTAATTTTTGTGTTTGTGCATTGAAGATTTCTTGCCATTTTCAGAAGAAATCAGTTAGATTCCTTATGTTCCAAACTTTCCAACTCAATAAGTCATATACCAAAAAATGGAGAATTTTATCAGCTTTTTAAAAATGTAAACCTCATCTTTCTATCTAACTTAGATCTTGAGTTATACTAATTTTTGTGTTTGTGCAGTGAAGATTTCTTGCCATTTTCAGAAGAAATCAGTAAGATTCCTCATGTTCCAAACTTTCCAACTCAAAGAGTCATATATTAAAAGATGGAGAATTTTAACAGCTTTTCAAAAATGTAAGCCTCATCTTTCTATCTAACTTAGAACTTGAGTTATACTAATTTTTGTGTTTGTGCAGTGAAGATTCCTTGCCATTTTCAGAAGAAATCAGTAAGATTCCTTATGTTCCAAACTTTCCAACTCAATGAGTCACATACCAAAAGATGGAGAATTTTATCAGCTTTTTAAAAATGTAAACCTCATCTTTCTATCTAACTTAGATCTTGAGTTATACTAATTTTTGTGTTTGTGCAGTGAAGATTTCTTGCCATTTTCAGAAGAAATCAGTTAGATTCCTTATGTTCCAAACTTTTCAACTCAAAGGGTCATATACCAAAAGATGGAGAATTTTATCAGCTTTTTAAAAATGAAAACCCCATCTTTCTACCTAACTTAGATCTTGAGTTAGACTAATTTTTGTGTTGGTGCAGTCTTGCCATTTTCCGAAGAAATCAGTTAGATTCCTTATGTTCCAAATTTTCCAACTCAATGAGTCATATATTAAAAGATGGAGAATTTTATCAGATTTTTAAAAATGAAAACCCCATCTTTCTACCTAACTTAGATCTTGAGTTAGACTAATTTTTGTGTTGGTGCAGTCTTGCCATTTTCAGAAGAAATCAGTTAGATTCCTTATGTTCCAAATTTTCCAACTCAATGAGTCATATACCAAAAGATGGAGAATTTTATCAGCTTTTTAAAAATGTAAACCTCATCTTTCTATCTAACTTAGATCTTGAGTTAGACTAATTTTTGTGTTGGTGCAGTAAAGATTTCTTGCCATTTTCAGAAGAAATCAGTTAGATTCCTTATGT
This sequence comes from Schizotus pectinicornis, assembly GCA_951805265.1. Taxonomy (NCBI): domain Eukaryota; kingdom Metazoa; phylum Arthropoda; class Insecta; order Coleoptera; family Pyrochroidae; genus Schizotus; species Schizotus pectinicornis. Next base: position 21,858,755 of record OX638204.1, on the reverse strand, counting down.
TCCAAACTTTCCAACTCAAAGAGTCATATACCGAAAGATGGAGAATTTTATCAGCTTTTTAAAAATGAAAACCCCATCTTTCTACCTAACTTAGATCTTGAGTTAGACAAATTTTTGTGTTGGTGCAGTCTTGCCATTTTCAAAAGAAATCAGTTAGATTCCTTATGTTCCAAACTTTCCAACTCAATGAGTCATATACCAAAAAATGGAGAATTTTATCAGCTTTTTAAAAATGTAAACCTCATCTTTCTATCTAACTTAGATCTTGAGTTATACTAATTTTTGTGTTTGTGCAGTGAAGATTTCTTGCCATTTTCAGAAGAAATCAGTAAGATTCCTTATGTTCCAAACTTTCCAACTCAAATAGTCATATACCGAAAGATGGAGAATTTTATCAGCTTTTTAAAAATGAAAACCCCATCTTTCTACCTAACTTAGATCTTGAGTTAGACTAATTTTTGTGTTGGTGCTGTCTTGCAATTTTCAGAAGAATTCAGTTAGATTCCTTATGTTCCAAACTTTCCAACTCAATGAGTCATATCCCAAAAGATGGAGAATTTTATCAGCTTTTTAAAAATGTAAACCTCATCTTTCTATCTAACTTAGATCTTGAGTTATACTAATTTTTGTGTTGGTGCAGTAAAGATTTCTTGCCATTTTCAGAAGAAATCAGTTAGATTCCTTATGTTCCAAACTTTTCAACTCAAAGGGTCATATACCGAAAGATGGAGAATTTTATCAACTTTTTAAAAATGAAAACTCCATCTTTCTACCTAACTTAGATCTTGAGTTAGACTAATTTTTGTGTTGGTGCAGTCTTGCCATTTTCCGAAGAAATCAGTTAGATTCCTTATGTTCCAAATTTTCCAACTCAATGAGTCATATACCAAAAGATGGAGAATTTTATCAGATTTTTAAAAATGAAAACCCCATCTTTCTACCTAACTTAGATCTTGAGTTAGACTAATTTTTGTGTTGGTGCAGTCTTGCCATTTTCAGAAGAAATCAGTTAGATTCCTTATGTTCCAAACTTTTCAACTCAAAGGGTCATATACCGAAAGATGGAGAATTTTATCAGCTTTTTAAAAATGTAAACCTCATCTTTCTATCTAACTTAGATCTTGAGTTATACTAATCTTTGTGTTGGTGCAGTGAAAATTTCTTGCCATTTTTCGAAGAAATCAGTAAGATTCCTTATGTGCCAAACTTTCCAACTCAATGCGTCATACACCAAAAGATAGAGAATTTTATCAGCTTTTTAAAAATGAAAACCCCATCTTTCTGTCTAACTTAGATCTTGAGTTATACTAATTTTTGTGTTTGTGCAGTGAAGATTTCTTGGCATTTTCAGAAGAAATCAGTAAGATTTCTTATGTTCCAAACTTTCCAACTCAATGTGTCATATACCAAAAGATGGAGAATTTTATCAGCTTTTTAAAAATGAAAACCTCATTTTTCTACCTAACTTAGATCTTGAGTTATACTAATTTTTGTGTTTGTGCAGTAGAGATTTCTTGCCATTTTCCGAAGAAATCAGTAAGATTCCTTATGTTCCAAACTTTCCAACTCAAAAAGTCATATACCAAAAGATGGAGAATTTTATCAGCTTTTTAAAAGTGTAAACTTCATCTTTCTATCTAACTTAGATCTTGAGTTATACTAATCTTTGTGTTGGTGCAGTGAAGATTTCTTGCCATTTTCCGAAGAAATCAGTAAGATTCCTTATGTGCCAAACTTTCCAACTCAATGCGTCATACACCAAAAAATAGAGAATTTTATCAGCTTTTTAAAAATAAAAACCCCATCTTTCTATCTAACTTAGATCTTGAGTTATACTAATTTTTGTGTTTGTGCAGTGAAGATTTCTTGGCATTTTCAGAAGAAATCAGTAAGATTCCATATGTTCCAAACTTTCCAACTTGATGTGTTATATACCAAAAAATGGAGAATTTTATCAGCTTTTTGAAAATGTAAACTTCATCTTTCTACCTAACTTAGATCTTGAGTTATACTAATCTTTGTGTTGGTGCAGTGAAGATTTCTTGCCATTTTCCGAAGAAATCAGTAAGATTCTTCATGTTCCAAACTTTCCAACTCAAAGAGTCATATACCAAAAGATGGAGAATTTTATCAGCTTTTTAAAAATAAAAACCCCATTTTTCTACCTAACTTAAATCTTGAGTTAGACTAATTTTTGTGTTGGTGCAGTCTTGCCATTTTCAGAAGAAATCAGTTAGATTCCTTATGTTCCAAACTTTCCAACTCAATGAGTCATATACCAAAAGATGGAGAATTTTATCAGCTTTTTAAAAATGTAAACTTTATCTTTCTACCTAACTTAGATCTTGAGTTATAGTAATCTTTGTGTTTGTGCAGTGAAGATTTCTTGCCATTTTCCGAAGAAATCAGTAAGATTCCTTATGTTTCAAACTTTCCAACTTAATGAGTCATATACCAAAAGATGGAGAATTTTATCAGCTTTTTAAAAATGAAAACCTCATTTTTCTATCTAACTTAAATCTTGAGTTATACTAATTTTTGTGTTGGTGCAGTAAAGATTTCTTGCCATTTTCCGAAGAAATCAGTTAGATTCCTTATGTTCCAAACTTTCCAACTCAATGAGTCATATACCATAAGATGGAGAATTTTATCAGCTTTTTAAAAATGAAAACCTCATTTTTCTACCTAACTTAGATCTTGAGTTATACTAATTTTTGTGTTTGTGCAGTGGAGATTTCTTGCCATTTTCCGAAGAAATCAGTAAGATTCCTTATGTTCCAAACTTTCCAACTCAAAGAGTCATATACCAAAAGATGGAGAATTTTATCAGCTTTTTAAAAGTGTAAACCTCATCTTTCTATCTAACTTAGATCTTGAGTTATACTAATCTTTGTGTTGGTGCAGTGAAGATTTCTTGCCATTTTCCGAAGAAATCAGTAAGATTCCTTATGTTCCAAATTTTCCAACTCAAAGAGTCATATACCAAAAGATGGAGAATTTTATCAGCTTTTTAAAAATAAAAACCCCATCTTTCTATCTAACTTAGATCTTGAGTTATACTAATCTTTGTGTTGGTGCAGTGAAAATTTCTTGCCATTTTTCGAAGAAATCAGTAAGATTCCTTATGTGCCAAACTTTCCAACTCAATGCGTCATACACCAAAAGATAGAGAATTTTATCAGCTTTTTAAAAATGAAAACCCCATCTTTCTATCTAACTTAGGTCTTGAGTTATACTAATTTTTGTGTTTATGCAGTGAAGATTTCTTGGCATTTTCAGAAGAAATCAGTAAGATTCCTTATGTTCCAAACTTTCCAACTCAATGAGTCATATACCAAAAGATGGAGAATTTTATCAGCTTTTTAAAAATGAAAACCTCATTTTTCTACCTAACTTAGATCTTGAGTTATACTAATTTTTGTGTTTGTGCAGTGGAGATTTCTTGCCATTTTCCGAAAAAATCAGTAAGATTCCTTATGTTCCAAACTTTCCAACTCAAAGAGTCATATACCAAAAGATAGAGAATTTTATCAGCTTTTTAAAAATGAAAACCCCATCTTTCTATCTAACTTAGATCTTGAGTTATACTAATTTTTGTGTTTGTGCAGTGAAGATTTCTTGGCATTTTCAGAAGAAATCAGTGAGATTCCTTATGTTCCAAACTTTCCAACTCAATGAGTCATATACCAAAAGATGGAGAATTTTATCAGCTTTTTAAAAGTGTAAACCTCATCTTTCTATCTAACTTAGATCTTGAGTTATACTAATCTTTGTGTTGGTGCAGTGAAGATTTCTTGCCATTTTCCGAAGAAATCAGTAAGATTCCTTATGTGCCAAACTTTCCAACTCAATGCGTCATACACCAAAAAATAGAGAATTTTATCGGCTTTTTAAAAATAAAAACCCCATCTTTCTATCTAACTTAGATCTTGAGTTATACTAATTTTTGTGTTGGTGCAGTCCTGCCATTTTCAGAAGAAATCAGTTAGATTCCTTATGTTCCAAACTTTCCAACTCAATGAGTCACATACCAAAAGATGGAGAATTTTATCAGCTTTTTAAAAATGTAAACCTCATCTTTCTATCTAACTTAGATCTTGAGTTATACTAATCCTTGTGTTTATGCAGTGAAAATTTTTTGCCATTTTTCGAAGAAATCAGTAAGATTCCTTATGTTCCAACCTTTCCAACTCAAAGAGTCATATACCAAAAGATGAAGAATTTCATCAGATTTTTAAAAATGAAAACCCCATCTTACTACCTAACTTAGATCTTGAGTTAGACTAATTTTTGTGTTGGTGCAGTCTTGCCATTTTCAGAAGAAATCAGTTAGATTCCTTATGTTCCAAATTTTCCAACTCAATGAGTCATATACCAAAAGATGGAGAATTTTAACAGATTTTCAAGAATGTAAGCCTCATCTTTCTATCTAACTTAGATCTTGAGTTATACTAATTTTTGTGTTTGTGCAGTGAAGATTTCTTGCCATTTTCAGAAGAAATCAGTTAGATTCCTTATGTTCCAAACTTTCCAACTCAAAGAGTCACATACCGAAGGATGGAGAATTTTATCAGCTTTTTAAAAATGAAAACCCCATCTTTCTACCTAACTTAGATCTTGAGTTAGACAAATTTTTGTGTTGGTGCAGTCTTGCCATTTTCAGAAGAAATCAGTTAGATTCCTTATGTTCCAAACTTTCCAACTCAATGAGTCATATACCAAAAAATGGAGAATTTTATCAGCTTTTTAAAAATGTAAACCTCATCTTTCTATCTAACTTAGATCTTGAGTTATACTAATTTTTGTGTTTGTGCAGTGAAGATTTCTTGCCATTTTCAGAAGAAATCAGTAAGATTCCTTATGTTCCAAACTTTCCAACTCAAATAGTCATATACCGAAAGATGGAGAATTTTATCAGCTTTTTAAAAATGAAAACCCCATCTTTTTACCTAAGTTAGATCTTGAGTTAGACTAATTTTTGTGTTGGTGCAGTCTTGCAATTTTCAGAAGAATTCAGTTAGATTCCTTATGTTCCAAACTTTCCAACTCAATGAGTCATATCCCAAAAGATGGAGAATTTTATCAGCTTTTTAAAAATGTAAACCTCATCTTTCTATCTAACTTAGATCTTGAGTTATACTAATTTTTGTGTTGGTGCAGTAAAGATTTCTTGCCATTTTCAGAAGAAATCAGTTAGATTCCTTATGTTCCAAACTTTTCAACTCAAAGGGTCATATACCGAAAGATGGAGAATTTTATCATCTTTTTAAAAATGAAAACCCCATCTTTCTACCTAACTTAGATCTTGAGTTAGACTAATTTTTGTGTTGGTGCAGTCTTGCCATTTTCCGAAGAAATCAGTTAGATTCCTTATGTTCCAAATTTTCCAACTCAATGAGTCATATACCAAAAGATGGAGAATTTTATCAGATTTTTAAAAATGAAAACCCCATCTTTCTACCTAACTTAGATCTTGAGTTAGACTAATTTTTGTGTTGGTGCAGTCTTGCCATTTTCAGAAGAAATCAGTTAGATTCCTTATGTTCCAAACTTTTCAACTCAAAGGGTCATATACCGAAAGATGGAGAATTTTATCAGCTTTTTAAAAATGTAAACCTCATTTTTCTATCTAACTTAGATCTTGAGTTATACTAATCTTTGTGTTGGTGCAGTGAAAATTTCTTGCCATTTTTCGAAGAAATCAGTAAGATTCCTTATGTGCCAAACTTTCCAACTCAATGCGTCATACACCAAAAGATAGAGAATTTTATCAGCTTTTTAAAAATGAAAACCCCATCTTTCTGTCTAACTTAGATCTTGAGTTATACTAATTTTTGTGTTTGTGCAGTGAAGATTTCTTGGCATTTTCAGAAGAAATCAGTAAGATTTCTTATGTTCCAAACTTTCCAACTCAATGAGTCATATACCAAAAGATGGAGAATTTTATCAGCTTTTTAAAAATGAAAACCTCATTTTTCTACCTAACTTAGATCTTGAGTTATACTAATTTTTGTGTTTGTGCAGTAGAGATTTCTTGCCATTTTCCGAAGAAATCAGTAAGATTCCTTATGTTCCAAACTTTCCAACTCAAAGAGTCATATACCAAAAGATGGAGAATTTTATCAGCTTTTTAAAAGTGTAAACTTCATCTTTCTATCTAACTTAGATCTTGAGTTATACTAATCTTTGTGTTGGTGCAGTGAAGATTTCTTGCCATTTTCCGAAGAAATCAGTAAGATTCCTTATGTTCCAAATTTTCCAACTCAAAGAGTCATATACCAAAAGATGGAGAATTTTATCAGCTTTTTAAAAATAAAAACCCCATCTTTCTATCTAACTTAGATCTTGAGTTATACTAATCTTTGTGTTAGTGCAGTGAAAATTTCTTGCCATTTTTCGAAGAAATCAGTAAGATTCCTTATGTGCCAAACTTTCCAACTCAATGCGTCATACACCAAAAAATAGAGAATTTTATCAGCTTTTTAAAAATAAAAACCCCATCTTTCTATCTAATTTAGATCTTGAGTTATACTAATTTTTGTGTTTGTGCAGTGAAGATTTCTTGGCATTTTCAGAAGAAATCAGTAAGATTCCATATGTTCCAAACTTTCCAACTTGATGTGTCATATACCAAAAAATGGAGAATTTTATCAGCTTTTTGAAAATGTAAACTTCATCTTTCTACCTAACTTAGATCTTGAGTTATACTAATCTTTGTGTTGGTGCAGTGAAGATTTCTTGCCATTTTCCGAAGAAATCAGTAAGATTCTTCATGTTCCAAACTTTCCAACTCAAAGAGTCATATACCAAAAGATGGAGAATTTTATCAGCTTTTTAAAAATAAAAACCCCATTTTTCTACCTAACTTAAATCTTGAGTTAGACTAATTTTTGTGTTGGTGCAGTCTTGCCATTTTCAGAAGAAATCAGTTAGATTCCTTATGTTCCAAACTTTCCAACTCAATGAGTCATATACCAAAAGATGGAGAATTTTATCAGCTTTTTAAAAATGTAAACTTCATCTTTCTACCTAACTTAGATCTTGAGTTATAGTAATCTTTGTGTTTGTGCAGTGAAGATTTCTTGCCATTTTCCGAAGAAATCAGTAAGATTCCTTATGTTTCAAACTTTCCAACTCAATGAGTCATATACCAAAAGATGGAGAATTTTATCAGCTTTTTAAAAATGAAAACCTCATCTTTCTATCTAACTTAAATCTTGAGTTATACTAATTTTTGTGTTGGTGCAGTAAAGATTTCTTGCCATTTTCCGAAGAAATCAGTTAGATTCCTTATGTTTCAAACTTTCCAACTCAATGAGTCATATACCATAAGATGGAGAATTTTATCAGCTTTTTAAAAATGAAAACCTCATTTTTCTACCTAACTTAGATCTTGAGTTATACTAATTTTTGTGTTTGTGCAGTGGAGATTTCTTGCCATTTTCCGAAGAAATCAGTAAGATTCCTTATGTTCCAAACTTTCCAACTCAAAGAGTCATATACCAAAAGATGGAAAATTTTATCAGCTTTTTAAAAGTGTAAACCTCATCTTTCTATCTAACTTAGATCTTGAGTTATACTAATCTTTGTGTTGGTGCAGTGAAGATTTCTTGCCATTTTCCGAAGAAATCAGTAAGATTCCTTATGTTCCAAATTTTCCAACTCAAAGAGTCATATACCAAAAGATGGAGAATTTTATCAGCTTTTTAAAAATAAAAACCCCATCTTTCTATCTAACTTAAATCTTGAGTTATACTAATCTTTGTGTTGGTGCAGTGAAAATTTCTTGCCATTTTTCGAAGAAATCAGTAAGATTCCTTATGTGCCAAACTTTCCAACTCAATGCGTCATACACCAAAAGATAGAGAATTTTATCAGCTTTTCAAAAATGAAAACCCCATCTTTCTATCTAACTTAGGTCTTGAGTTATACTAATTTTTGTGTTTGTGCAGTGAAGATTTCTTGGCATTTTCAGAAGAAATCAGTAAGATTCCTTATGTTCCAAACTTTCCAACTCAATGAGTCATATACCAAAAGATGGAGAATTTTATCAGCTTTTTAAAAATGAAAACCTCATTTTTCTACCTAACTTAGATCTTGAGTTATACTAATTTTTGTGTTTGTGCAGTGGAGATTTCTTGCCATTTTCCGAAAAAATCAGTAAGATTCCTTATGTTCCAAACTTTCCAACTCAAAGAGTCATATACCAAAAGATAGAGAATTTTATCAGCTTTTTAAAAATGAAAACCCCATCTTTCTATCTAACTTAGATCTTGAGTTATACTAATTTTTGTGTTTGTGCAGTGAAGATTTCTTGGCATTTTCAGAAGAAATCAGTAAGATTCCTTATGTTCCAAACTTTCCAACTCAATGAGTCATATACCAAAAGATGGAGAATTTTATCAGCTTTTTAAAAGTGTAAACCTCATCTTTCTATCTAACTTAGATCTTGAGTTATACTAATCTTTGTGTTGGTGCAGTGAAGATTTCTTGCCATTTTCCGAAGAAATCAGTAAGATTCCTTATGTTCCAAATTTTCCAACTCAAAGAGTCATATACCAAAAGATGGAGAATTTCATCAGCTTTTTAAAAATAAAAACCCCATCTTTCTATCTAACTTAGATCTTTAGTTATACTAATCTTTGTGTTGGTGCAGTGAAAATTTCTTGCCATTTTTCGAAGAAATCAGTAAGATTCCTTATGTGCCAAACTTTCCAACTCAATGCGTCATACACCAAAAAATAGAGAATTTTATCGGCTTTTTAAAAATAAAAACCCCATCTTTCTATCTAACTTAGATCTTGAGTTATACTAATTTTTGTGTTGGTGCAGTCCTGCCATTTTCAGAAGAAATCAGTTAGATTCCTTATGTTCCAAACTTTCCAACTCAATGAGTCACATACCAAAAGATGGAGAATTTTATCAGCTTTTTAAAAATGTAAACCTCATCTTTCTATCTAACTTAGATCTTGAGTTATACTAATCTTTGTGTTGGTGCAGTAAAAATTTTTTGCCATTTTCCGAAGAAATCAGTAAGATTCCTTATGTTCCAACCTTTCCAACTCAAAGAGTCATATACCAAAAGATGAAGAATTTTATCAGATTTTTAAAAATGAAAACCCCATCTTACTACCTAACTTAGATCTTGAGTTAGACTAATTTTTGTGTTGGTGCAGTCTTGCCATTTTCAGAAGAAATCAGTTAGATTCCTTATGTTCCAAATTTTCCAACTCAATGAGTCATATACCAAAAGATGGAGAATTTTAACAGATTTTCAATAATGTAAGCCTCATCTTTCTATCTAACTTAGATCTTGAGTTATACTAATTTTTGTGTTTGTGCAGTGAAGATTTCTTGCCATTTTCAGAAGAAATCAGTTAGATTCCTTATGTTCCAAACTTTCCAACTCAAAGAGTCACATACCGAAAGATGGAGAATTTTATCAGCTTTTTAAAAATGAAAACCCCATCTTTCTACCTAACTTAGATCTTGAGTTAGACAAATTTTTGTGTTGGTGCAGTCTTGCCATTTTCAGAAGAAATCAGTTAGATTCCTTATGTTCCAAACTTTCCAACTCAATGAGTCATATACCAAAAAATGGAGAATTTTATCAGCTTTTTAAAAATGTAAACCTCATCTTTCTATCTAGCTTAGATCTTGAGTTATACTAATTTTTGTGTTTGTGCAGTGAAGATTTCTTGCCATTTTCAGAAGAAATCAGTAAGATTCCTTATGTTCCAAACTTTCCAACTCAAATAGTCATATACCGAAAGATGAAGAATTTTATCAGCTTTTTGAAAATGAAAACCCCATCTTTCTACCTAACTTAGATCTTGAGTTAGACTAATTTTTGTGTTGGTGCAGTCTTGCAATTTTCAGAAGAATTCAGTTAGATTCCTTATGTTCCAAACTTTCCAACTCAATGAGTCATATCCCAAAAGATGGAGAATTTTATCAGCTTTTTAAAAATGTAAACCTCATCTTTCTATTTAACTTAGATCTTGAGTTATACTAATTTTTGTGTTGGTGCAGTAAAGATTTCTTGCCATTTTCAGAAGAAATCAGTTAGATTCCTTATGTTCCAAACTTTTCAACTCAAAGGGTCATATACCGAAAGATGGAGAATTTTATCAGCTTTTTAAAAATGAAAACCCCATCTTTCTACCTAACTTAGATCTTGAGTTAGACTAATTTTTGTGTTGGTGCAGTCTTGCCATTTTCCGAAGAAATCAGTTAGATTCCTTATGTTCCAAATTTTCCAACTCAATGAGTCATATACCAAAAGATGGAGAATTTTATCAGATTTTCAAAAATGAAAACCCCATCTTTCTACCTAACTTAGATCTTGAGTTAGACTAATTTTTGTGTTGGTGCAGTCTTGCCATTTTCAGAAGAAATCAGTTAGATTCCTTATGTTCCAAACTTTTCAACTCAAAGGGTCATATACCGAAAGATGGAGAATTTTATCAGCTTTTTAAAAATGTAAACCTCATCTTTCTATCTAACTTAGATCTTGAGTTATACTAATCTTTGTGTTGGTGCAGTGAAAATTTCTTGCCATTTTTCGAAGAAATCAGTAAAATTCCTTATGTGCCAAACTTTCCAACTCAATGCGTCATACACCAAAAGATAGAGAATTTTATCAGCTTTTTAAAAATGAAAACCCCATCTTTCTGTCTAACTTAGATCTTGAGTTATACTAATTTTTGTGTTTGTGCAGTGAAGATTTCTTGGCATTTTCAGAAGAAATCAGTAAGATTTCTTATGTTCCAAACTTTCCAACTCAATGAGTCATATACCAAAAGATGGAGAATTTTATCAGCTTTTTAAAAATGAAAACCTCATTTTTCTACCTAACTTAGATCTTGAGTTATACTAATTTTTGTGTTTGTGCAGTAGAGATTTCTTGCCATTTTCCGAAGAAATCAGTAAGATTCCTTATGTTCCAAACTTTCCAACTCAAAGAGTCATATACCAAAAGATGGAGAATTTTATCAGCTTTTTAAAAGTGTAAACTTCATCTTTCTATCTAACTTAGATCTTGAGTTATACTAATCTTTGTGTTGGTGCAGTGAAGATTTCTTGCCATTTTCCGAAGAAATCAGTAAGATTCCTTATGTTCCAAATTTTCCAACTCAAAGAGTCATATACCAAAAGATGGAGAATTTTATCAGCTTTTTAAAAATAAAAACCCCATCTTTCTATCTAACTTAGATCTTGAGTTATACTAATCTTTGTGTTAGTGCAGTGAAAATTTCTTGCCATTTTTCGAAGAAATCAGTAAGATTCCTTATGTGCCAAACTTTCCAACTCAATGCGTCATACACCAAAAGATAGAGAATTTTATCAGCTTTTTAAAAATGAAAACCCCATCTTTCTGTCTAACTTAGATCTTGAGTTATACTAATTTTTGTGTTTGTGCAGTGAAGATTTCTTGGCATTTTCAGAAGAAATCAGTAAGATTTCTTATGTTCCAAACTTTCCAACTCAATGAGTCATATACCAAAAGATGGAGAATTTTATCAGCTTTTTAAAAATAAAAACCCCATCTTTCTATCTAACTTAGATCTTGAGTTATACTAATTTTTGTGTTTGTGCAGTGAAGATTTCTTGGCATTTTCAGAAGAAATCAGTAAGATTCCATATGTTCCAAACTTTCCAACTTGATGTGTCATATACCAAAAGATGGAGAATTTTATCAGCTTTTTAAAAATGTAAACTTCATCTTTCTACCTAACTTAGATCTTGAGTTATAGTAATCTTTGTGTTTGTGCAGTGAAGATTTCTTGCTATTTTCCGAAGAAATCAGTAAGATTCCTTATGTTTCAAATTTTCCAACTCAATGAGTCATACACCAAAAGATGGAGAATTTTATCAGCTTTTTAAAAATGAAAACCTCATCTTTCTATCTAACTTAAATCTTGAGTTATACTAATTTTTGTGTTGGTGCAGTAAAGATTTCTTGCCATTTTCCGAAGAAATCAGTTAGATTCCTTATGTTCCAAACTTTCCAACTCAATGAGTCATATACCATAAGATGGAGAATTTTATCAGCTTTTTAAAAATGAAAACCTCATTTTTCTACCTAACTTAGATCTTGAGTTATACTAATTTTTGTGTTTGTGCAGTGGAGATTTCTTGCCATTTTCCGAAGAAATCAGTAAGATTCCTTATGTTCCAAACTTTCCAACTCAAAGAGTCATATACCAAAAGATGGAGAATTTTATCAGCTTTTTAAAAGTGTAAACCTCATCTTTCTATCTAACTTAGATCTTGAGTTATACTAATCTTTGTGTTGGTGCAGTGAAGATTTCTTGCCATTTTCCGAAGAAATCAGTAAGATTCCTTATGTTCCAAATTTTCCAACTCAAAGAGTCATATACCAAAAGATGGAGAATTTTATCAGCTTTTTAAAAATAAAAACCCCATCTTTCTATCTAACTTAGATCTTGAGTTATACTAATCTTTGTGTTGGTGCAGTGAAAATTTCTTGCCATTTTTCGAAGAAATCAGTAAGATTCCTTATGTGCCAAACTTTCCAACTCAATGCGTCATACACCAAAAGATAGAGAATTTTATCAGCTTTTTAAAAATGAAAACCCCATCTTTCTATCTAACTTAGGTCTTGAGTTATACTAATTTTTGTGTTTGTGCAGTGAAGATTTCTTGGCATTTTCAGAAGAAATCAGTAAGATTCCTTATGTTCCAAACTTTCCAACTCAATGAGTCATATACCAAAAGATGGAGAATTTTATCAGCTTTTTAAAAATGAAAACCTCATTTTTCTACCTAACTTAGATCTTGAGTTATACTAATTTTTGTGTTTGTGCAGTGGAGATTTCTTGCCATTTTCCGAAAAAATCAGTAAGATTCCTTATGTTCCAAACTTTCCAACTCAAAGAGTCATATACCAAAAGATAGAGAATTTTATCAGCTTTTTAAAAATGAAAACCCCATCTTTCTATCTAACTTAGATCTTGAGTTATACTAATTTTTGTGTTTGTGCAGTGAAGATTTCTTGGCATTTTCAGAAGAAATCAGTAAGATTCCTTATGTTCCAAACTTTCCAACTCAATGAGTCATATACCAAAAGATGGAGAATTTTATCAGCTTTTTAAAAGTGTAAACCTCATCTTTCTATCTAACTTAGATCTTGAGTTATACTAATCTTTGTGTTGGTGCAGTGAAGATTTCTTGCCATTTTCCGAAGAAATCAGTAAGATTCCTTATGTTCCAAATTTTCCAACTCAAAGAGTCATATACCAAAAGATGGAGAATTTCATCAGCTTTTTAAAAATAAAAACCCCATCTTTCTATCTAACTTAGATCTTTAGTTATACTAATCTTTGTGTTGGTGCAGTGAGAATTTTTTGCCATTTTTCGAAGAAATCAGTAAGATTCCTTATGTGCCAAACTTTCCAACTCAATGCGTCATACACCAAAAAATAGAGAATTTTATCGGCTTTTTAAAAATAAAATCCCCATCTTTCTATCTAACTTAGATCTTGAGTTATACTAATTTTTGTGTTGGTGCAGTCCTGCCATTTTCAGAAGAAATCAGTTAGATTCCTTATGTTCCAAACTTTCCAACTCAATGAGTCACATACCAAAAGATGGAGAATTTTATCAGCTTTTTAAAAATGTAAACCTCATCTTTCTATCTAACTTAGATCTTGAGTTATACTAATCTTTGTGTTGGTGCAGTGAAAATTTTTTGCCATTTTCCGAAGAAATCAGTAAGATTCCTTATGTTCCAACCTTTTCAACTCAAAGAGTCATATACCAAAAGATGAAGAATTTTATCAGATTTTTAAAAATGAAAACCCCATCTTACTACCTAACTTAGATCTTGAGTTAGACTAATTTTTGTGTTGGTGCAGTCTTGCCATTTTCAGAAGAAATCAGTTAGATTCCTTATGTTCCAAATTTTCCAACTCAATGAGTCATATACCAAAAGATGGAGAATTTTAACAGATTTTCAAGAATGTAAGCCTCATCTTTCTATCTAACTTAGATCTTGAGTTATACTAATTTTTGTGTTTGTGCAGTGAAGATTTCTTGCCATTTTCAGAAGAAATCAGTTAGATTCCTTATGTTCCAAACTTTCCAACTCAAAGAGTCACATACCGAAAGATGGAGAATTTTATCAGCTTTTTAAAAATGAAAACCCCATCTTTCTACCTAACTTAGATCTTGAGTTAGACAAATTTTTGTGTTGGTGCAGTCTTGCCATTTTCAGAAGAAATCAGTTAGATTCCTTATGTTCCAAACTTTCCAACTCAATGAGTCATATACCAAAAAATGGAGAATTTTATCAGCTTTTTAAAAATGTAAACCTCATCTTTCTATCTAACTTAGATCTTGAGTTATACTAATTTTTGTGTTTGTGCAGTGAAGATTTCTTGCCATTTTCAGAAGAAATCAGTAAGATTCCTTATGTTCCAAACTTTCCAACTCAAATAGTCATATACCGAAAGATGAAGAATTTTATCAGCTTTTTAAAAATGAAAACCCCATCTTTCTACCTAACTTAGATCTTGAGTTAGACTAATTTTTGTGTTGGTGCAGTCTTGCAATTTTCAGAAGAATTCAGTTAGATTCCTTATGTTCCAAACTTTCCAACTCAATGAGTCATATCCCAAAAGATGGAGAATTTTATCAGCTTTTTAAAAATGTAAACCTCATCTTTCTATCTAACTTAGATCTTGAGTTATACTAATTTTTGTGTTGGTGCAGTAAAGATTTCTTGCCATTTTCAGAAGAAATCAGTTAGATTCCTTATGTTCCAAACTTTTCAACTCAAAGGGTCATATACCGAAAGATGGAGAATTTTATCAGCTTTTTAAAAATGAAAACCCCATCTTTCTACCTAACTTAGATCTTGAGTTAGACTAATTTTTGTGTTGGTGCAGTCTTGCCATTTTCCGAAGAAATCAGTTAGATTCCTTATGTTCCAAATTTTCCAACTCAATGAGTCATATACCAAAAGATGGAGAATTTTATCAGATTTTTAAAAATGAAAACCCCATCTTTCTACCTAACTTAGATCTTGAGTTAGACTAATTTTTGTGTTGGTGCAGTCTTGCCATTTTCAGAAGAAATCAGTTAGATTCCTTATGTTCCAAACTTTTCAACTCAAAGGGTCATATACCGAAAGATGGAGAATTTTATCAGCTTTTTAAAAATGTAAACCTCATCTTTCTATCTAACTTAGATCTTGAGTTATACTAATCTTTGTGTTGGTGCAGTGAAAATTTCTTGCCATTTTTCGAAGAAATCAGTAAAATTCCTTATGTGCCAAACTTTCCAACTCAATGCGTCATACACCAAAAGATAGAGAATTTTATCAGCTTTTTAAAAATGAAAACCCCATCTTTCTGTCTAACTTAGATCTTGAGTTATACTAATTTTTGTGTTTGTGCAGTGAAGATTTCTTGGCATTTTCAGAAGAAATCAGTAAGATTTTTTATGTTCCAAACTTTCCAACTCAATGAGTCATATACCAAAAGATGGAGAATTTTATCAGCTTTTTAAAAATGAAAACCTCATTTTTCTACCTAACTTAGATCTTGAGTTATACTAATTTTTGTGTTTGTGCAGTAGAGATTTCTTGCCATTTTCCGAAGAAATCAGTAAGATTCCTTATGTTCCAAACTTTCCAACTCAAAGAGTCATATACCAAAAGATGAAGAATTTTATCAGCTTTTTAAAAATGAAAACCCCATCTTTCTACCTAACTTAGATCTTGAGTTAGACTAATTTTTGTGTTGGTGCAGTCTTGCAAATTTCAGAAGAATTCAGTTAGATTCCTTATGTTCCAAACTTTCCAACTCAATGAGTCATATCCCAAAAGATGGAGAATTTTATCAGCTTTTTAAAAATGTAAACCTCATCTTTCTATCTAACTTAGATCTTGAGTTATACTAATTTTTGTGTTGGTGCAGTAAAGATTTCTTGCCATTTTCAGAAGAAATCAGTTAGATTCCTTATGTTCCAAACTTTTCAACTCAAAGGGTCATATACCGAAAGATGGAGAATTTTATCAGCTTTTTAAAAATGAAAACCCCATCTTTCTACCTAACTTAGATCTTGAGTTAGACTAATTTTTGTGTTGGTGCAGTCTTGCCATTTTCCGAAGAAATCAGTTAGATTCCTTATGTTCCAAATTTTCCAACTCAATGAGTCATATACCAAAAGATGGAGAATTTTATCAGATTTTTAAAAATAAAAACCCCATCTTTCTACCTAACTTAGATCTTGAGTTAGACTAATTTTTGTGTTGGTGCAGTCTTGCCATTTTCAGAAGAAATCAGTTAGATTCCTTATGTTCCAAACTTTTCAACTCAAAGGGTCATATACCGAAAGATGGAGAATTTTATCAGCTTTTTAAAAATGTAAACCTCATCTTTCTATCTAACTTAGATCTTGAGTTATACTAATCTTTGTGTTGGTGCAGTGAAAATTTCTTGCCATTTTTCGAAGAAATCAGTAAAATTCCTTATGTGCCAAACTTTCCAACTCAATGCGTCATACACCAAAAGATAGAGAATTTTATCAGCTTTTTAAAAATGAAAACCCCATCTTTCTGTCTAACTTAGATCTTGAGTTATACTAATTTTTGTGTTTGTGCAGTGAAGATTTCTTGGCATTTTCAGAAGAAATCAGTAAGATTTCTTATGTTCCAAACTTTCCAACTCAATGAGTCATATACCAAAAGATGGAGAATTTTATCAGCTTTTTAAAAATGAAAACCTCATTTTTCTACCTAACTTAGATCTTGAGTTATACTAATTTTTGTGTTTGTGCAGTAGAGATTTCTTGCCATTTTCCGAAGAAATCAGTAAGATTCCTTATGTTCCAAACTTTCCAACTCAAAGAGTCATATACCAAAAGATGGAGAATTTTATCAGCTTTTTAAAAATGAAAACCTCATTTTTCTACCTAACTTAGATCTTGAGTTATACTAATCTTTGTGTTGGTGCAGTGAAGATTTCTTGCCATTTTCCGAAGAAATCAGTAAGATTCCTTATGTTCCAAATTTTCCAACTCAAAGAGTCATATACCAAAAGATGGAGAATTTTATCAGCTTTTTAAAAATAAAAACCCCATCTTTCTATCTAACTTAGATCTTGAGTTATACTAATCTTTGTGTTAGTGCAGTGAAAATTTCTTGCCATTTTTCGAAGAAATCAGTAAGATTCCTTATGTGCCAAACTTTCCAACTCAATGCGTCATACACCAAAAAATAGAGAATTTTATCAGCTTTTTAAAAATAAAAACCCCATCTTTCTATCTAACTTAGATCTTGAGTTATACTAATTTTTGTGTTTGTGCAGTGAAGATTTCTTGGCATTTTCAGAAGAAATCAGTAAGATTCCATATGTTCCAAACTTTCCAACTTGATGTGTCATATACCAAAAAATGGAGAATTTTATCAGCTTTTTGAAAATGTAAACTTCATCTTTCTACCTAACTTAGATCTTGAGTTATACTAATCTTTGTGTTGGTGCAGTGAAGATTTCTTGCCATTTTCCGAAGAAATCAGTAAGATTCTTCATGTTCCAAACTTTCCAACTCAAAGAGTCATATACCAAAAGATGGAGAATTTTATCAGCTTTTTAAAAATAAAAACCCCATTTTTCTACCTAACTTAAATCTTGAGTTAGACTAATTTTTGTGTTGGTGCAGTCTTGCCATTTTCAGAAGAAATCAGTTAGATTCCTTATGTTCCAAACCTTCCAACTCAATGAGTCATATACCATAAGATGGAGAATTTTATCAGCTTTTTAAAAATGAAAACCTCATTTTTCTACCTAACTTAGATCTTGAGTTATACTAATTTTTGTGTTTGTGCAGTGGAGATTTCTTGCCATTTTCCGAAGAAATCAGTAAGATTCCTTATGTTCCAAACTTTCCAACTCAAAGAGTCATATACCAAAAGATGGACAATTTTATCAGCTTTTTAAAAGTGTAAACCTCATCTTTCTATCTAACTTAGATCTTGAGTTATACTAATCTTTGTGTTGGTGCAGTGAAGATTTCTTGCCATTTTCCGAAGAAATCAGTAAGATTCCTTATGTGCCAAACTTTCCAACTCAATGCGTCATACACCAAAAGATAGAGAATTTTATCAGCTTTTTAAAAATGAAAACCCCATCTTTCTATCTAACTTAGGTCTTGAGTTATACTAATTTTTGTGTTTGTGCAGTGAAGATTTCTTGGCATTTTCAGAAGAAATCAGTAAGATTCCTTATGTTCCAAACTTTCCAACTCAATGAGTCATATACCAAAAAATGGAGAATTTTATCAGCTTTTTAAAAATGAAAACCTCATTTTTCTACCTAACTTAGATCTTGAGTTATACTAATTTTTGTGTTTGTGCAGTGGAGATTTCTTGCCATTTTCCGAAAAAATCAGTAAGATTCCTTATGTTCCAAACTTTCCAACTCAAAGAGTCATATGCCAAATGATAGAGAATTTTATCAGCTTTTTAAAAATGAAAACCCCATCTTTCTATCTAACTTAGATCTTGAGTTATACTAATTTTTGTGTTTGTGCAGTGAAGATTTCTTGGCATTTTCAGAAGAAATCAGTAAAATTCCTTATGTTCCAAACTTTCCAACTCAATGAGTCATATACCAAAAGATGGAGAATTTTATCAGCTTTTAAAAAGTGTAAACCTCATCTTTCTATCTAACTTAGATCTTGAGTTATACTAATCTTTGTGTTGGTGCAGTGAAGATTTCTTGCCATTTTCCGAAGAAATCAGTAAGATTCCTTATGTTCCAAATTTTCCAACTCAAAGAGTCATATACCAAAAGATGGAGAATTTCATCAGCTTTTTAAAAATAAAAACCCCGTCTTTCTATCTAACTTAGATCTTTAGTTATACTAATCTTTGTGTTGGTGCAGTGAAAATTTCTTGCCATTTTTCGAAGAAATCAGTAAGATTCCTTATGTGCCAAACTTTCCAACTCAATGCGTCATACACCAAAAAATAGAGAATTTTATCGGCTTTTTAAAAATAAAAACCCCATCTTTCTATCTAACTTAGATCTTGAGTTATACTAATTTTTGTGTTGGTGCAGTCCTGCCATTTTCAGAAGAAATCAGTTAGATTCCTTATGTTTTAAACTTTCCAACTCAATGAGTCACATACCAAAAGATGGAGAATTTTATCATCTTTTTAAAAATGTAAACCTCATCTTTCTATCTAACTTAGATCTTGAGTTATACTAATCTTTGTGTTGGTGCAGTGAAAATTTTTTGCCATTTTCCGAAGAAATCAGTAAGATTCCTTATGTTCCAACCTTTCCAACTCAAAGAGTCATATACCAAAAGATGAAGAATTTTATCAGATTTTTAAAAATGAAAACCCCATCTTACTACCTAACTTAGATCTTGAGTTAGACTAATTTTTGTGTTGGTGCAGTCTTGCCATTTTCAGAAGAAATCAGTTAGATTCCTTATGTTCCAAATTTTCCAACTCAATGAGTCATATACCAAAAGATGGAGAATTTTAACAGATTTTCAAGAATGTAAACCTCATCTTTCTATCTAACTTAGATCTTGAGTTATACTAATTTTTGTGTTTGTGCAGTGAAGATTTCTTGCCATTTTCAGAAGAAATCAGTAAGATTCCTTATGTTCCAAACTTTTCAACTCAAAGAGTCATATACCAAAAGATGGAGAATTTTATCAGCTTTTTAAAAATGAAAACCCCATCTTTCTACCTAACTTAGATCTTGAGTTAGACTAATTTTTGTGTTGGTAAAGTCTTGCAATTTTCAGAAGAATTCAGTTAGATTCCTTATGTTCCAAACTTTCCAACTCAATGAGTCATATCCCAAAAGATGGAGAATTTTATCAGCTTTTTAAAAATGTAAACCTCATCTTTCTATCTAACTTAGATCTTGAGTTATACTAATTTTTGTGTTGGTGCAATAAAGATTTCTTGCCATTTTCAGAAGAAATCAGTAAGATTCCTTATGTTCCAAACTTTCCAACTCAAAGAGTCATATACCAAAAGATGGAGAATTTTATCAGCTTTTTAAAAATGAAAACCCCATCTTTCTACCTAACTTAGACCTTGAGTTAGACTAATTTTTGTGTTGGTGCAGTCTTGCAATTTTCAGAAGAATTCAGTTAGATTCCTTATGTTCCAAACTTTCCAACTCAATGAGTCATATCCCAAAAGATGGAGAATTTTATCAGCTTTTTAAAAATGTAAACCTCATCTTTCTATCTAACTTAGATCTTGAGTTATACTAATTTTTGTGTTGGTGCAATAAAGATTTCTTGCCATTTTCAGAAGAAATCAGTTAGATTCCTTATGTTCCAAACTTTCCAACTCAAAGAGTCATATACCGAGAGATGGAGAATTTTATCAGCTTTTTAAAAATGAAAACCCCATCTTTCTACCTAACTTAGATCTTGAGTTAGACTAATTTTTGTGTTGGTGCAGTTTTGCCATTTTCAGAAGAAATCAGTTAGATTCCTTATGTTCCAAATTTTCCAACTCAATGAGTCATATACCAAAAGATGGAGAATTTTAACAGATTTTCAAAAATGTAAGCCTCATCTTTCTATCTAACTTAGATCTTGAGTTATACTAATTTTTGTGTTTGTGCAGTGAAGATTTCTTGCCATTTTCAGAAGAAATCAGTTAGATTCCTTATGTTCCAAACTTTCCAACTCAAAGAGTCATATACCGAAAGATGGAGAATTTTATCAGCTTTTTAAGAATGAAAACCCCATCTTTCTACCTAACTTAGATCTTGAGTTAGACTAATTTTTGTGTTGGTGCAGTCTTGCCATTTTCAGAAGAAATCAGTTAGATTCCTTATGTTCCAAACCTTCCAACTCAATGAGTCATATACCAAAAGATGGAGAATTTTATCAGCTTTTTAAAAATGTAAACCTCATATTTCTATCTAACTTAGATCTTGAGTTATATTAATTTTTGTGTTGGTGCAATGAAGATTTCTTGCCATTTTTAGAAGAAATCAGTTAGATTCCTTATGTTCCAAACTTTCCAACTCAAAGAGTCATATACCGAAAGATGGAGAATTTTATCAGCTTTTTAAAAATGAAAACCCCATCTTTCTACCTAACTTAGATCTTGAGTTAGACTAATTTTTGTGTTGGTGCAGTCTTGCCATTTTCAGAAGAAATCAGTTAGATTCCTTATGTTCCAAACCTTCCAACTCAATGAGTCATATACCAAAAAATGGAGTATTTTATCAGCTTTTTAAAAATGTAAACCTCATCTTTCTATCTAACTTAAATCTTGAGTTATACTAATTTTTGTGTTGATGCAGTAAAGATTTCTTGCCATTTTCCGAAGAAATCAGTAAGATTTCTTATGTTCCAAACTTTCCAACTCAATGAGTCATATACCAAAAGATGGAGAATTTTATCAGCTTTTTAAAAAAGTAAACCTCATCTTTCTATCTAACTTAGATCTTGAGTTATACTAATTTTTGTGTTTGTGCAGTAAAGATTTCTTGCCATTTTCTGAAGAAATCAGTAAGATTCCTTATGTTCCAAACTTTCCAACTTAAAGAGTCATATACCAAAAGATGGAGAATTTTATCAGCTTTTTAAAAATGAAAACCCCATCTTTCTACCTAACTTAGATCTTGAGTTAGACTAATTTTTGTGTTGGTGCAGTCTTGCAATTTTCAGAAGAATTCAGTTAGATTCCTTATGTTCCAAATTTTCCAACTCAATGAGTCATATCCCAAAAGATGGAGAATTTTATCAGCTTTTTAAAAATGTAAACCTCATCTTTCTATCTAACTTAGATCTTGAGTTATACTAATTTTTGTGTTGGTGCAATAAAGATTTCTTGCCATTTTCAGAAGAAATCAGTTAGATTCCTTATGTTCCAAACTTTCCAACTCAAAGAGTCATATACCGAGAGATGGAGAATTTTATCAGCTTTTTAAAAATGAAAACCCCATCTTTCTACCTAACTTAGATCTTGAGTTAGACTAATTTTTGTGTTGGTGCAGTTTTGCCATTTTCAGAAGAAATCAGTTAGATTCCTTATGTTCCAAATTTTCCAACTTAATGAGTCATATACCAAAAGATGGAGAATTTTAACAGATTTTCAAAAATGTAAGCCTCATCTTTCTATCTAACTTAGATCTTGAGTTATACTAATTTTTGTGTTTGTGCAGTGAAGATTTCTTGCCATTTTCAGAAGAAATCAGTTAGATTCCTTATGTTCCAAACTTTCCAACTCAAAGAGTCATATACCGAAAGATGGAGAATTTTATCAGCTTTTTAAGAATGAAAACCCCATCTTTCTACCTAACTTAGATCTTGAGTTAGACTAATTTTTGTGTTGGTAAAGTCTTGCAATTTTCAGAAGAATTCAGTTAGATTCCTTATGTTCCAAACTTTCCAACTCAATGAGTCATATCCCAAAAGATGGAGAATTTTATCAGCTTTTTAAAAATGTAAACCTCATCTTTCTATCTAACTTAGATCTTGAGTTATACTAATTTTTGTGTTGGTGCAATAAAGATTTCTTGCCATTTTCAGAAGAAATCAGTTAGATTCCTTATGTTCCAAACTTTCCAACTCAAAGAGTCATATACCGAAAGATGGAGAATTTTATCAGCTTTTTAAAAATGAAAACCCCATCTTTTTACCTAACTTAGATCTTGAGTTAGACTAATTTTTGTGTTGGTGCAGTCTTGCCATTTTCAGAAGAAATCAGTTAGATTCCTTATGTTCCAAACCTTCTAACTCAATGAGTCATATACCAAAAGATGGAGAATTTTATCAGCTTTTTAAAAATAAAAACCACATCTTTTTACCTAACTTAGATCTTGAGTTAGACTAATTTTTGTGTTGGTGCAGTGAAGATTTCTTGCCATTTTCAGAAGAAATCAGTTAGATTCCTTATGTTCCAAACTTTTCAACTCAAAGAGTCATATACCGAAAGATGGAGAATTTTATCAGCTTTTTAAAAATGAAAACCCCATCTTTCTACCTAACTTAGATCTTGAGTTAGACTAATTTTTGTGTTGGTGCAGTCTTGCCATTTTCAGAAGAAATCAGTTAGATTCCTTATGTTCCAAATTTTTCAACTTAATGAGTCATATACCAAAAGATGGAGAATTTTAACAGATTTTCAAGAATGTAAGCCTCATCTTTCTATCTAACTTAGATCTTGAGTTATACTAATTTTTGTGTTTGTGCAGTGAAGATTTCTTGCCATTTTCAGAAGAAATCAGTTAGATTCCTTATGTTCCAAACTTTCCAACTCAAAGAGTCATATACCGAAAGATGGAGAATTTTATTAGCTTTTTAAAAATGAAAACCCCATCTTTCTACCTAACTTAGATCTTGAGTTAGACAAATTTTTGTGTTGGTGCAGTCTTGCCATTTTCAAAAGAAATCAGTTAGATTCCTTATGTTCCAAACTTTCCAACTAAATGAGTCATATACCAAAAAATGGAGAATTTTATCAGCTTTTTAAAAATGTAAACCTCATCTTTCTATCTAACTTAGATCTTGAGTTATACTAATTTTTGTGTTTGTGCAGTAAAGATTTCTTGCCATTTTCAGAAGAAATCAGTAAGATTCCTTATGTTCCAAACTTTCCAACTCAAAGAGTCATATACCAAAAGATGGAGAATTTTATCAGCTTTTTAAAAATGAAAACCCCATCTTTCTACCTAACTTAGACCTTGAGTTAGACTAATTTTTGTGTTGGTGCAGTCTTGCAATTTTCAGAAGAATTCAGTTAGATTCCTTATGTTCCAAACTTTCCAACTCAATGAGTCATATCCCAAAAGATGGAGAATTTTATCAGCTTTTTAAAAATGTAAACCTCATCTTTCTATCTAACTTAGATCTTGAGTTATACTAATTTTTGTGTTGGTGCAATAAAGATTTCTTGCCATTTTCAGAAGAAATCAGTTAGATTCCTTATGTTCCAAACTTTCCAACTCAAAGAGTCATATACCGAGAGATGGAGAATTTTATCAGCTTTTTAAAAATGAAAACCCCATCTTTCTACCTAACTTAGATCTTGAGTTAGACTAATTTTTGTGTTGGTGCAGTTTTGCCATTTTCAGAAGAAATCAGTTAGATTCCTTATGTTCCAAATTTTCCAACTCAATGAGTCATATACCAAAAGATGGAGAATTTTAACAGATTTTCAAAAATGTAAGCCTCATCTTTCTATCTAACTTAGATCTTGAGTTATACTAATTTTTGTGTTTGTGCAGTGAAGATTTCTTGCCATTTTCAGAAGAAATCAGTTAGATTCCTTATGTTCCAAACTTTCCAACTCAAAGAGTCATATACCGAAAGATGGAGAATTTTATCAGCTTTTTAAGAATGAAAACCCCATCTTTCTACCTAACTTAGATCTTGAGTTAGACTAATTTTTGTGTTGGTGCAGTCTTGCCATTTTCAGAAGAAATCAGTTAGATTCCTTATGTTCCAAACCTTCCAACTCAATGAGTCATATACCAAAAGATGGAGAATTTTATCAGCTTTTTAAAAATGTAAACCTCATATTTCTATCTAACTTAGATCTTGAGTTATATTAATTTTTGTGTTGGTGCAATGAAGATTTCTTGCCATTTTTAGAAGAAATCAGTTAGATTCCTTATGTTCCAAACTTTCCAACTCAAAGAGTCATATACCGAAAGATGGAGAATTTTATCAGCTTTTTAAAAATGAAAACCCCATCTTTCTACCTAACTTAGATCTTGAGTTAGACTAATTTTTGTGTTGGTGCAGTCTTGCCATTTTCAGAAGAAATCAGTTAGATTCCTTATGTTCCAAACCTTCCAACTCAATGAGTCATATACCAAAAAATGGAGTATTTTATCAGCTTTTTAAAAATGTAAACCTCATCTTTCTATCTAACTTAAATCTTGAGTTATACTAATTTTTGTGTTGATGCAGTAAAGATTTCTTGCCATTTTCCGAAGAAATCAGTAAGATTTCTTATGTTCCAAACTTTCCAACTCAATGAGTCATATACCAAAAGATGGAGAATTTTATCAGCTTTTTAAAAAAGTAAACCTCATCTTTCTATCTAACTTAGATCTTGAGTTATACTAATTTTTGTGTTTGTGCAGTAAAGATTTCTTGCCATTTTCTGAAGAAATCAGTAAGATTCCTTATGTTCCAAACTTTCCAACTTAAAGAGTCATATACCAAAAGATGGAGAATTTTATCAGCTTTTTAAAAATGAAAACCCCATCTTTCTACCTAACTTAGATCTTGAGTTAGACTAATTTTTGTGTTGGTGCAGTCTTGCAATTTTCAGAAGAATTCAGTTAGATTCCTTATGTTCCAAATTTTCCAACTCAATGAGTCATATCCCAAAAGATGGAGAATTTTATCAGCTTTTTAAAAATGTAAACCTCATCTTTCTATCTAACTTAGATCTTGAGTTATACTAATTTTTGTGTTGGTGCAATAAAGATTTCTTGCCATTTTCAGAAGAAATCAGTTAGATTCCTTATGTTCCAAACTTTCCAACTCAAAGAGTCATATACCGAGAGATGGAGAATTTTATCAGCTTTTTAAAAATGAAAACCCCATCTTTCTACCTAACTTAGATCTTGAGTTAGACTAATTTTTGTGTTGGTGCAGTTTTGCCATTTTCAGAAGAAATCAGTTAGATTCCTTATGTTCCAAATTTTCCAACTTAATGAGTCATATACCAAAAGATGGAGAATTTTAACAGATTTTCAAAAATGTAAGCCTCATCTTTCTATCTAACTTAGATCTTGAGTTATACTAATTTTTGTGTTTGTGCAGTGAAGATTTCTTGCCATTTTCAGAAGAAATCAGTTAGATTCCTTATGTTCCAAACTTTCCAACTCAAAGAGTCATATACCGAAAGATGGAGAATTTTATCAGCTTTTTAAGAATGAAAACCCCATCTTTCTACCTAACTTAGATCTTGAGTTAGACTAATTTTTGTGTTGGTGCAGTCTTGCCATTTTCAGAAGAAATCAGTTAGATTCCTTATGTTCCAAACCTTCCAACTCAATGAGTCATATACCAAAAGATGGAGAATTTTATCAGCTTTCTAAAAATGTAAACCTCATATTTCTATCTAACTTAGATCTTGAGTTATATTAATTTTTGTGTTGGTGCAGTAAAGATTTCTTGCCATTTTCCGAAGAAATCAGTAAGATTTCTTATGTTCCAAACTTTCCAACTCAATGAGTCATATACCAAAAGATGGAGAATTTTATCAGCTTTTTAAAAATGTAAACCTCATCTTTCTATCTAACTTAAATCTTGAGTTATACTAATTTTTGTGTTGGTGCAGTCTTGCCATTTTCAGAAGAAATCAGTTAGATTCCTTATGTTCCAAACCTTCCAACTCAATGAGTCATATACCAAAAGATGAAGAATTTTATCAGCTTTTTAAAAATGTAAACCTCATCTTTCTATCTAACTTAAATCTTGAGTTATACTAATTTTTGTGTTGGTGCAGTCTTGCCATTTTCAGAAGAAATCAGTTAGATTCCTTATGTTCCAAACCTTCCAACTCAATGAGTCATATACCAAAAGATGGAGAATTTTATCAGCTTTTTAAAAATGTAAACCTCATATTTCTATCTAACTTAGATCTTGAGTTATATTAATTTTTGTGTTGGTGCAATGAAGATTTCTTGCCATTTTTAGAAGAAATCAGTTAGATTCCTTATGTTCCAAACTTTCCAACTCAAAGAGTCATATACCGAAAGATGGAGAATTTTATCAGCTTTTTAAAAATAAAAACCATATCTTTCTGCCTAACTTAGATCTTGAGTTAGACTAATTTTTGTGTTGGTGCAGTCTTGCCATTTTCAGAAGAAATCAGTTAGATTCCTTATGTTCCAAACCTTCCAACTCAAAGAGTCATATACCAAAAGATGGAGAATTTTATCAGCTTTTTAAAAATGTAAACCTCATCTTTCTATCTAACTTAGATCTTGAGTTAGACTAATTTTTGTGTTGGTGCAGTCTTGCCATTTTCAGAAGAAATCAGTTAGATTCCTTATGTTCCAAACCTTCCAACTCAATGAGTCATATACCAAAAAATGGAGTATTTTATCAGCTTTTTAAAAATGTAAACCTCATCTTTCTATCTAACTTAGATCTTGAGTTAGACTAATTTTTGTGTTGGTGCAGTCTTGCCATTTTCAGAAGAAATCAGTTAGATTCCTTATGTTCCAAACCTTCCAACTCAATGAGTCATATACCAAAAAATGGAGTATTTTATCAGCTTTTTAAAAATGTAAACCTCATCTTTCTATCTAACTTAGATCTTGAGTTATACTAATTTTTGTGTTGGTGCAATAAAGATTTCTTGCCATTTTCAGAAGAAATCAGTTAGATTCCTTATGTTCCAAACTTTCCAACTCAAAGAGTCATATACCGAGAGATGGAGAATTTTATCAGCTTTTTAAAAATGAAAACCCCATCTTTCTACCTAACTTAGATCTTGAGTTAGACTAATTTTTGTGTTGGTGCAGTTTTGCCATTTTCAGAAGAAATCAGTTAGATTCCTTATGTTCCAAATTTTCCAACTTAATGAGTCATATACCAAAAGATGGAGAATTTTAACAGATTTTCAAAAATGTAAGCCTCATCTTTCTATCTAACTTAGATCTTGAGTTATACTAATTTTTGTGTTTGTGCAGTGAAGATTTCTTGCCATTTTCAGAAGAAATCAGTTAGATTCCTTATGTTCCAAACTTTCCAACTCAAAGAGTCATATACCGAAAGATGGAGAATTTTATCAGCTTTTTAAGAATGAAAACCCCATCTTTCTACCTAACTTAGATCTTGAGTTAGACTAATTTTTGTGTTGGTGCAGTCTTGCCATTTTCAGAAGAAATCAGTTAGATTCCTTATGTTCCAAACCTTCCAACTCAATGAGTCATATACCAAAAGATGGAGAATTTTATCAGCTTTTTAAAAATGTAAACCTCATATTTCTATCTAACTTAGATCTTGAGTTATATTAATTTTTGTGTTGGTGCAATGAAGATTTCTTGCCATTTTTAGAAGAAATCAGTTAGATTCCTTATGTTCCAAACTTTCCAACTCAAAGAGTCATATACCGAAAGATGGAGAATTTTATCAGCTTTTTAAAAATGAAAACCCCATCTTTCTACCTAACTTAGATCTTGAGTTAGACTTATTTTTGTGTTGGTGCAGTCTTGCCATTTTCAGAAGAAATCAGTTAGATTCCTTATGTTCCAAACCTTCCAACTCAATGAGTCATATACCAAAAAATGGAGTGTTTTATCAGCTTTTTAAAAATGTAAACCTCATCTTTCTATCTAACTTAAATCTTGAGTTATACTAATTTTTGTGTTGATGCAGTAAAGATTTCTTGCCATTTTCCGAAGAAATCAGTAAGATTTCTTATGTTCCAAACTTTCCAACTCAATGAGTCATATACCAAAAGATGGAGAATTTTATCAGCTTTTTAAAAATGTAAACCTCATCTTTCTATCTAACTTAAATCTTGAGTTATACTAATTTTTGTGTTGGTGCAGTCTTGCCATTTTCAGAAGAAATCAGTTAGATTCCTTATGTTCCAAACCTTCCAACTCAATGAGTCATATACCAAAAAATGAAGAATTTTATCAGCTTTTTAAAAATGTAAACCTCATCTTTCTATCTAACTTAAATCTTGAGTTATACTAATTTTTGTGTTGGTGCAGTCTTGCCATTTTCAGAAGAAATCAGTTAGATTCCTTATGTTCCAAACCTTCCAACTCAATGAGTCATATACCAAAAGATGGAGAATTTTATCAGCTTTTTAAAAATGTAAACCTCATATTTCTATCTAACTTAGATCTTGAGTTATATTAATTTTTGTGTTGGTGCAATGAAGATTTCTTGCCATTTTTAGAAGAAATCAGTTAGATTCCTTATGTTCCAAACTTTCCAACTCAAAGAGTCATATACCGAAAGATGGAGAATTTTATCAGCTTTTTAAAAATAAAAACCATATCTTTCTGCCTAACTTAGATCTTGAGTTAGACTAATTTTTGTGTTGGTGCAGTCTTGCCATTTTCAGAAGAAATCAGTTAGATTCCTTATGTTCCAAACCTTCCAACTCAAAGAGTCATATACCAAAAGATGGAGAATTTTATCAGCTTTTTAAAAATGTAAACCTCATCTTTCTATCTAACTTAGATCTTGAGTTAGACTAATTTTTGTGTTGGTGCAGTCTTGCCATTTTCAGAAGAAATCAGTTAGATTCCTTATGTTCCAAACCTTCCAACTCAATGAGTCATATACCAAAAAATGGAGTATTTTATCAGCTTTTTAAAAATGTAAACCTCATCTTTCTATCTAACTTAAATCTTGAGTTATACTAATTTTTGTGTTGATGCAGTAAAGATTTCTTGCCATTTTCCGAAGAAATCAGTAAGATTCCTTATGTTCCAAACTTTCCAACTCAATGAGTCATATACCAAAAGATGGAGAATTTTATCAGCTTTTTGAAAATGTAAACCTCATCTTTCTATCTAACTTAGATCTTGAGTTATACTAATTCTTGTGTTTGTGCAGTAGAGATTTCTTGCCATTTTCAGAAGAAATCAGTTAGATTCCTCATGTTCCAAACTTTCCAACTCAATGAGTCATATACCCAAAAGATGGAAAATTTTATCAGCTTTTTAAAAATAGAAGCCTCATCTTTCTACCTAACTTAGATCTTGAGTTATACTAATTTTTGTGTTGGTGCAGTCTTGCTATTTTCAGAAGAAATCAGTTAGATTCCTTATGTTCCAAACTTTCCAACTCAATGAGTCATATACCAAAAGATGGAGAATTTTATCAGCTTTTTAAAAATGTAAACCTCATCTTTCTACCTAACTTAGATCTTGAGTTATACTAATCTTTGTGTTGGTGCAGTGAAGATTTCTTGCCATTTTCCGAAGAAATCAGTAAGATTCCTCATGTTCCAAACTTTCCAACTCAAAGAGTCATATACCAAAAGATGAAGAATTTTATCAGCTTTTTAAAAATGTAAACCTCATCTTTCTATCTAACTTAAATCTTGAGTTATACTAATTTTTGTGTTGGTGCAGTAAAGATTTCTTGCCATTTTCCAAAGAAATCAGTAAGATTCCTTATGTTCCAAAATTTCCAACTCAATGAATCATATACTAAAAGATGGAGAATTTTATCAGCTTTTTAAAAATGTAAACCTCATCTTTCTGCCTAACTTAGATCTTGAGTTATACTAATCTATGTGTTGGTGCAGTGAAGATTTCTTGCCATTTTCAGAAGAAATCAGTAAGATTCCTCATGTTCCAAACTTTCCAACTCAATGAGTCATATACCAAAAGATGAAGAATTTTATCAGCTTTTCAAAAATGAAAACCCCATCTTTCTACCTAACTTAGATCTTGAGTTAGACAAATTTTTGTGTTGGTGCAGTCTTGCCATTTTCAGAAGAAATCAGTTAGATTCCTTATGTTCCAAACTTTCCAACTCAATGAGTCATATACCAAAAAATGGAGAATTTTATCAGCTTTTTAAAAATGTAAACCTCATCTTTCTATCTAACTTAGATCTTGAGTTATACTAATTTTTGTGTTTGTGCAGTGAAGATTTCTTGCCATTTTCAGAAGAAATCAGTAAGATTCCTTATGTTCCAAACTTTCCAACTCAAAGAGTCATATACCAAAAGATGGAGAATTTTATCAGTTTTTTAAAAATGAAAACCCCATCTTTCTACCTAACTTAGATCTTGAGTTAGACAAATTTTTGTGTTGGTGCAGTCTTGCCATTTTCAGAAGAAATCAGTTAGATTCCTTATGTTTCAAACCTTCCAACTCAATGAGTCATATACCAAAAAATGGAGAATTTTATCAGCTTTTTAAAAATGTAAACCTCATCTTGCTGCCTAACTTAGATCTTGAGTTATACTAATCTATGTGTTGGTGCAGTGAAGATTTCTTGCCATTTTCAGAAGAAATCAGTAAGATTCCTCATGTTCCAAACTTTCCAACTCAATGAGTCATATACCAAAAGATGAAGAATTTTATCAGCTTTTTAAAAATGAAAACCCCATTTTTCTACCTAACTTAGATCTTGAGTTAGACAAATTTTTGTGTTGGTGCAGTCTTGCCATTTTCAGAAGAAATCAGTTAGATTCCTTATGTTCCAAACTTTCCAACTCAATGAGTCATATACCAAAAAATGGAGAATTTTATCAGCTTTTTAAAAATGTAAACCTCATCTTGCTGCCTAACTTAGATCTTGAGTTATACTAATCTATGTGTTGGTGCAGTGAAGATTTCTTGCCATTTTCAGAAGAAATCAGTAAGATTCCTCATGTTCCAAACCTTCCAACTCAATGAGTCATATACCAAAAGATGGAGAATTTTATCAACTTTTTAAAAATGAAAACCCCATCTTTCTACCTAACTTAGATCTTGAGTTAGACAAATTTTTGTGTTGGTGCAGTCTTGCCATTTTCAGAAGAAATCAGTTAGATTCCTTATGTTCCAAACTTTCCAACTCAATGAGTCATATACCAAAAAATGGAGAATTTTATCAGCTTTTTAAAAATGTAAACCTCATCTTTCTATCTAACCTAGATCTTGAGTTATACTAATTTTTGTGTTTGTGCAGTGAAGATTTCTTGCCATTTTCAGAAGAAATCAGTAAGATTCCTTATGTTCCAAACTTTCCAACTCAAAGAGTCATATACCAAAAGATGGAGAATTTTATCAGCTTTTTAAAAATAAAAACCCCATCTTTCTACCTAACTTAGATCTTGAGTTAGACTAATTTTTGTGTTGGTGCAGTCTTGCAATTTTCAGAAGAATTCAGTTAGATTCCTTATGTTCCAAACTTTCCAACTCAATGAGTCATATCCCAAAAGATGGAGAATTTTATCAGCTTTTTAAAAATGTAAACCTCATCTTTCTATCTAACTTAGATCTTGAGTTATACTAATTTTTGTGTTGGTGCAGTAAAGATTTCTTGCCATTTTCAGAAGAAATCAGTTAGATTCCTTATGTTCCAAATTTTTCAACTCAAAGAGTCATATACCGAAAGATGGAGAATTTTATCAGCTTTTTAAAAATGAAAACCCCATCTTTCTACCTAACTTAGATCTTGAGTTAGACTAATTTTTGTGTTGGTGCAGTCTTGCCATTTTCAGAAGAAATCAGTTAGATTCCTTATGTTCCAAACCTTCCAACTTAATGAGTCATATACCGAAAGATGGAGAATTTTATCAGCTTTTTAAAAATAAAAACCCCATCTTTCTACCTAACTTAGATCTTGAGTTAGACTAATTTTTGTGTTGGTGCAGTGAAGATTTCTTGCCATTTTCAGAAGAAATCAGTTAGATTCCTTATGTTCCAAACTTTTCAACTCAAAGAGTCATATACCGAAAGATGGAGAAGTTTATCAGCTTTTTAAAAATGAAAACCCCATCTTTCTACCTAACTTAGATCTTGAGTTAGACTAATTTTTGTGTTGGTGCAGTCTTGCCATTTTCAGAAGAAATCAGTTAGATTCCTTATGTTCCAAATTTTCCAACTCAATGAGTCATATACCAAAAGATGGAGAATTTTATCAGATTTTTAAAAATGAAAACCCCATCTTTCTACCTAACTTAGATCTTGAGTTAGACTAATTTTTGTGTTGGTGCAGTCTTGCCATTTTCAGAAGAAATCAGTTAGATTCCTTATGTTCCAAATTTTCCAACTCAATGAGTCATATACCAAAAGATGGAGAATTTTAACAGATTTTCAAGAATGTAAGCCTCATCTTTCTATCTAACTTAGATCTTGAGTTATACTAATTTTTGTGTTTGTGCAGTGAAGATTTCTTGCCATTTTCAGAAGAAATCAGTTAGATTCCTTATGTTCCAAACTTTCCAACTCAAAGAGTCATATACCGAAAGATGGAGAATTTTATCAGCTTTTTAAAAATGAAAACCCCATCTTTCTACCTAACTTAGATCTTGAGTTAGACAAATTTTTGTGTTGGTGCAGTCTTGCCATTTTCAAAAGAATTCAGTTAGATTCCTTATGTTCCAAACTTTCCAACTCAATGAGTCATATACCAAAAAATGGAGAATTTTATCAGCTTTTTAAAAATGTAAATCTCATCTTTCTATCTAACTTAGATCTTGAGTTATACTAATTTTTGTGTTTGTGCAGTGAAGATTTCTTGCCATTTTCAGAAGAAATCAGTTAGATTCCTTATGTTCCAAACCTTCCAACTCAATGAGTCATATACCAAAAGATGGAGAATTTTAACAGATTTTCAAAAATGTAAGCCTCATCTTTCTATCTAACTTAGATCTTGAGTTATACTAATCTTTGTGTTGGTGCAGTGAAAATTTTTTGCCATTTTCCGAAGAAATCAGTAAGATTCCTTATGTTCCAACCTTTCCAACTCAAAGAGTCATATACCAAAAGATGAAGAATTTTATCAGATTTTTAAAAATGAAAACCTCATCTTTCTATCTAACTTAGATCTTGAGTTATACTAATTTTTTTTTGTGTTTGTGCAGTGAAGATTTCTTGCCATTTTCAGAAGAAATCAGTAAGATTCCTCATGTTCCAAACTTTCCAACTCAAAGAGTCATATACCAAAAGATGGAGAATTTTAACAGCTTTTTAAAAATGTAAGCCTCATCTTTCTATCTAACTTAGAACTTGAGTTATACTAATTTTTGTGTTTGTGCAGTGAAGATTCCTTGCCATTTTCAGAAGAAATCAGTAAGATTCCTTATGTTCCAAACTTTCCAACTCAATGAGTCACATACCAAAAGATGGAGAATTTTATCAGCTTTTTAAAAATGTAAACCTCATCTTTCTATCTAACTTAGATCTTGAGTTATACTAATCTTTGTGTTGGTGCAGTGAAAATTTTTTGCCATTTTCCGAAGAAATCAGTAAGATTCCTTATGTTCCAACCTTTCCAACTCAAAGAGTCATATACCAAAAGATGAAGAATTTTATCAGATTTTTAAAAATGAAAACCCCATCTTTCTACCTAACTTAGATCTTGAGTTAGACTAATTTTTGTGTTGGTGCAGTCTTGCCATTTTCAGAAGAAATCAGTTAGATTCCTTATGTTCCAAATTTTCCAACTTAATGAGTCATATACCAAAAGATGGAGAATTTTAACAGATTTTCAAGAATGTAAGCCTCATCTTTCTATCTAACTTAGATCTTGAGTTATACTAATTTTTGTGTTGGTGCAATAAAGATTTCTTGCCATTTTCAGAAGAAATCAGTTAGATTCCTTATGTTCCAAACTTTCCAACTTAAAAAGTCATATACCGAAAGATGGAGAATTTTATCAGCTTTTTAAAAATGAAAACCCCATCTTTCTACCTAACTTAGATCTTGAGTTAGACTAATTTTTGTGTTGGTGCAGTCTTGCCATTTTCAGAAGAAATCAGTTAGATTCCTTATGTTCCAAACCTTCCAACTCAATGAGTCATATACCGAAAGATGGAGAATTTTATCAGCTTTTTAAAAATAAAAACCCCATCTTTCTACCTAACTTAGATCTTGAGTTAGACTAATTTTTGTGTTGGTGCAGTGAAGATTTCTTGCCATTTTCAGAAGAAATCAGTTAGATTCCTTATGTTCCAAACTTTTCAACTCAAAGAGTCATATACCGAAAGATGGAGAATTTTACCTTTTTTTTAAAAATGAAAACCCCATCTTTCTACCTAACTTAGATCTTGAGTTAGACTAATTTTTGTGTTGGTGCAGTCTTGCCATTTTCAGAAGAAATCAGTTAGATTCCTTATGTTCCAAATTTTCCAACTCAATGAGTCATATACCAAAAGATGGAGAATTTTATCAGATTTTTAAAAATGAAAACCCCATCTTTCTACCTAACTTAGATCTTGAGTTAGACTAATTTTTGTGTTGGTGCAGTCTTGCCATTTTCAGAAGAAATCAGTTAGATTCCTTATGTTCCAAACTTTCCAACTCAAAGAGTCATATACCGAAAGATGGAGAATTTTATCAGCTTTTTAAAAATGAAAACCCCATCTTTTTACCTAACTTAGATCTTGAGTTAGACAAATTTTTGTGTTGGTGCAGTCTTGCCATTTTCAAAAGAATTCAGTTAGATTCCTTATGTTCCAAACTTTCCAACTCAATGAGTCATATACCAAAAAATGGAGAATTTTATCAGCTTTTTAAAAATGTAAACCTCATCTTTCTATCTAACTTAGATCTTGAGTTATACTAATTTTTGTGTTGGTGCAATAAAGATTTTTTGCCATTTTCAGAAGAAATCAGTTAGATTCCTTATGTTCCAAACTTTCCAACTCAAAGAGTCATATACCAAAAGATGGAGAATTTTAACAGATTTTCAAAAATGTAAGCCTCATCTTTCTATCTAACTTAGAACTTAAGTTATACTAATTTTTGTGTTTGTGCAGTAAAGATTCCTTGCCATTTTCAGAAGAAATCAGTAAGATTCCTTATGTTCCAAACTTTCCAACTCAATGAGTCACATACCAAAAGATGGAGAATTTTATCAGCTTTTTAAAAATGTAAACCTCATCTTTCTATCTAACTTAGATCTTGAGTTATACTAATCTTTGTGTTGGTGCAGTGAAAATTTTTTGCCATTTTCCGAAGAAATCAGTAAGATTCCTTATGTTCCAATTTTTCCAACTCAAAGAGTCATATACCAAAAGATGAAGAATTTTATCAGATTTTTAAAAATGAAAACCCCATCTTTCTACCTAACTTAGATCTTGAGTTAGACTAATTTTTGTGTTGGTGCAGTCTTGCCATTTTCAGAAGAAATCAGTTAGATTCCTTATGTTCCAAACCTTCCAACTTAATGAGTCATATACCAAAAGATGGAGAATTTTATCAGCTTTTTAAAAATGTATACCTCATATTTCTATCTAACTTAGATCTTGAGTTATATTAATTTTTGTGTTGGTGCAATGAAGATTTCTTGCCATTTTTAGAAGAAATCAGTTAGATTCCTTATGTTCCAAACTTTCCAACTCAAAGAGTCATATACCGAAAGATGGAGAATTTTATCAGCTTTTTAAAAATAAAAACCATATCTTTCTACCTAACTTAGATCTTGAGTTAGACTAATTTTTGTGTTGGTGCAGTCTTGCCATTTTCAGAAGAAATCAGTTAGATTCCTTATGTTTCAAACCTTCCAACTCAATGAGTCATATACCAAAAGATGGAGAATTTTATCAGCTTTTTAAAAATGTAAACCTCATCTTTCTATCTAACTTAGATCTTGAGTTATACTAATTTTTGTGTTGGTGCAGTGAAGATTTCTTGCCATTTTCAGAAGAAATCAGTTAGATTCCTTATGTTCCAAACTTTCCAACTCAACGAGTCATATACCGAAAGATGGAGAATTTTATCAGCTTTTTAAAAATGAAAACTCCATCTTTCTACCTAACTTAGATCTTGAGTTAGACTAATTTTTGTGTTGGTGCAGTCTTGCCATTTTCAGAAGAAATCAGTTAGATTCCTTATGTTCCAAACCTTCCAACTCAAAGAGTCATATACCAAAAGATGAAGAATTTTATCAGATTTTTAAAAATGAAAACCTCATCTTTCTATCTAACTTAGATCTTGAGTTATACTAATTTTTTTTTGTGTTTGTGCAGTGAAGATTTCTTGCCATTTTCAGAAGAAATCAGTAAGATTCCTCATGTTCCAAACTTTCCAACTCAAAGAGTCATATACCAAAAGATGGAGAATTTTAACAGCTTTTTAAAAATGTAAGCCTCATCTTTCTATCTAACTTAGAACTTGAGTTATACTAATTTTTGTGTTTGTGCAGTGAAGATTCCTTGCCATTTTCAGAAGAAATCAGTAAGATTCCTTATGTTCCAAACTTTCCAACTCAATGAGTCACATACCAAAAGATGGAGAATTTTATCAGCTTTTTAAAAATGTAAACCTCATCTTTCTATCTAACTTAGATCTTCAGTTATACTAATCTTTGTGTTGGTGCAGTGAAAATTTTTTGCCATTTTCCGAAGAAATCAGTAAGATTCCTTATGTTCCAACCTTTCCAACTCAAAGAGTCATATACCAAAAGATGAAGAATTTTATCAGATTTTTAAAAATGAAAACCCCATCTTTCTACCTAACTTAGATCTTGAGTTAGACTAATTTTTGTGTTGGTGCAGTCTTGCCATTTTCAGAAGAAATCAGTTAGATTCCTTATGTTCCAAACTTTCCAACTTAAAAAGTCATATACCGAAAGATGGAGAATTTTATCAGCTTTTTAAAAATGAAAACCCCATCTTTCTACCTAACTTAGATCTTGAGTTAGACTAATTTTTGTGTTGGTGCAGTCTTGCCATTTTCAGAAGAAATCAGTTAGATTCCTTATGTTCCAAACCTTCCAACTCAATGAGTCATATACCGAAAGATGGAGAATTTTATCAGCTTTTTAAAAATAAAAACCCCATCTTTCTACCTAACTTAGATCTTGAGTTAGACTAATTTTTGTGTTGGTGCAGTGAAGATTTCTTGCCATTTTCAGAAGAAATCAGTTAGATTCCTTATGTTCCAAACTTTTCAACTCAAAGAGTCATATACCGAAAGATGGAGAATTTTATCAGCTTTTTAAAAATGAAAACCCCATCTTTCTACCTAACTTAGATCTTGAGTTAGACTAATTTTTGTGTTGGTGCAGTCTTGCCATTTTCAGAAGAAATCAGTTAGATTCCTTATGTTCCAAATTTTCCAACTCAATGAGTCATATACCAAAAGA
Organism: Schizotus pectinicornis; assembly: GCA_951805265.1. Taxonomy (NCBI): domain Eukaryota; kingdom Metazoa; phylum Arthropoda; class Insecta; order Coleoptera; family Pyrochroidae; genus Schizotus; species Schizotus pectinicornis. The sequence continues at coordinate 21,820,988 of OX638204.1, read as the reverse complement.
TGGAGAATTTTATCAGATTTTTAAAAATGAAAACCCCATCTTTCTACCTAACTTAGATCTTGAGTTAGACTAATTTTTGTGTTGGTGCAGTCTTGCCATTTTCAGAAGAAATCAGTTAGATTCCTTATGTTCCAAATTTTCCAACTCAATGAGTCATATACCAAAAGATGGAGAATTTTAACAGATTTTCAAGAATGTAAGCCTCATCTTTCTATCTAACTTAGATCTTGAGTTATACTAATTTTTGTGTTTGTGCAGTGAAGATTTCTTGCCATTTTCAGAAGAAATCAGTTAGATTCCTTATGTTCCAAACTTTCCAACTCAAAGAGTCATATACCGAAAGATGGAGAATTTTATCAGCTTTTTAAAAATGAAAACCCCATCTTTCTACCTAACTTAGATCTTGAGTTAGACAAATTTTTGTGTTGGTGCAGTCTTGCCATTTTCAAAAGAATTCAGTTAGATTCCTTATGTTCCAAACTTTCCAACTCAATGAGTCATATACCAAAAAATGGAGAATTTTATCAGCTTTTTAAAAATGTAAATCTCATCTTTCTATCTAACTTAGATCTTGAGTTATACTAATTTTTGTGTTTGTGCAGTGAAGATTTCTTGCCATTTTCAGAAGAAATCAGTTAGATTCCTTATGTTCCAAACCTTCCAACTCAATGAGTCATATACCAAAAGATGGAGAATTTTAACAGATTTTCAAAAATGTAAGCCTCATCTTTCTATCTAACTTAGATCTTGAGTTATACTAATCTTTGTGTTGGTGCAGTGAAAATTTTTTGCCATTTTCCGAAGAAATCAGTAAGATTCCTTATGTTCCAACCTTTCCAACTCAAAGAGTCATATACCAAAAGATGAAGAATTTTATCAGATTTTTAAAAATGAAAACCTCATCTTTCTATCTAACTTAGATCTTGAGTTATACTAATTTTTTTTTGTGTTTGTGCAGTGAAGATTTCTTGCCATTTTCAGAAGAAATCAGTAAGATTCCTCATGTTCCAAACTTTCCAACTCAAAGAGTCATATACCAAAAGATGGAGAATTTTAACAGCTTTTTAAAAATGTAAGCCTCATCTTTCTATCTAACTTAGAACTTGAGTTATACTAATTTTTGTGTTTGTGCAGTGAAGATTCCTTGCCATTTTCAGAAGAAATCAGTAAGATTCCTTATGTTCCAAACTTTCCAACTCAATGAGTCACATACCAAAAGATGGAGAATTTTATCAGCTTTTTAAAAATGTAAACCTCATCTTTCTATCTAACTTAGATCTTGAGTTATACTAATCTTTGTGTTGGTGCAGTGAAAATTTTTTGCCATTTTCCGAAGAAATCAGTAAGATTCCTTATGTTCCAACCTTTCCAACTCAAAGAGTCATATACCAAAAGATGAAGAATTTTATCAGATTTTTAAAAATGAAAACCCCATCTTTCTACCTAACTTAGATCTTGAGTTAGACTAATTTTTGTGTTGGTGCAGTCTTGCCATTTTCAGAAGAAATCAGTTAGATTTCTTATGTTCCAAATTTTCCAACTTAATGAGTCATATACCAAAAGATGGAGAATTTTAACAGATTTTCAAGAATGTAAGCCTCATCTTTCTATCTAACTTAGATCTTGAGTTATACTAATTTTTGTGTTGGTGCAATAAAGATTTCTTGCCATTTTCAGAAGAAATCAGTTAGATTCCTTATGTTCCAAACTTTCCAACTTAAAAAGTCATATACCGAAAGATGGAGAATTTTATCAGCTTTTTAAAAATGAAAACCCCATCTTTCTACCTAACTTAGATCTTGAGTTAGACTAATTTTTGTGTTGGTGCAGTCTTGCCATTTTCAGAAGAAATCAGTTAGATTCCTTATGTTCCAAACCTTCCAACTCAATGAGTCATATACCGAAAGATGGAGAATTTTATCAGCTTTTTAAAAATAAAAACCCCATCTTTCTACCTAACTTAGATCTTGAGTTAGACTAATTTTTGTGTTGGTGCAGTGAAGATTTCTTGCCATTTTCAGAAGAAATCAGTTAGATTCCTTATGTTCCAAACTTTTCAACTCAAAGAGTCATATACCGAAAGATGGAGAATTTTATCAGCTTTTTAAAAATGAAAACCCCATCTTTCTACCTAACTTAGATCTTGAGTTAGACTAATTTTTGTGTTGGTGCAGTCTTGCCATTTTCAGAAGAAATCAGTTAGATTCCTTATGTTCCAAATTTTCCAACTCAATGAGTCATATACCAAGAGATGGAGAATTTTATCAGATTTTTAAAAATGAAAACCCCATCTTTCTACCTAACTTAGATCTTGAGTTAGACTAATTTTTGTGTTGGTGCAGTCTTGCCATTTTCAGAAGAAATCAGTTAGATTCCTTATGTTCCAAACTTTCCAACTCAAAGAGTCATATACCGAAAGATGGAGAATTTTATCAGCTTTTTAAAAATGAAAACCCCATCTTTTTACCTAACTTAGATCTTGAGTTAGACAAATTTTTGTGTTGGTGCAGTCTTGCCATTTTCAAAAGAATTCAGTTAGATTCCTTATGTTCCAAACTTTCCAACTCAATGAGTCATATACCAAAAAATGGAGAATTTTATCAGCTTTTTAAAAATGTAAACCTCATCTTTCTATCTAACTTAGATCTTGAGTTATACTAATTTTTGTGTTGGTGCAATAAAGATTTCTTGCCATTTTCAGAAGAAATCAGTTAGATTCCTTATGTTCCAAACTTTCCAACTCAAAGAGTCATATACCAAAAGATGGAGAATTTTAACAGATTTTCAAAAATGTAAGCCTCATCTTTCTATCTAACTTAGAACTTAAGTTATACTAATTTTTGTGTTTGTGCAGTAAAGATTCCTTGCCATTTTCAGAAGAAATCAGTAAGATTCCTTATGTTCCAAACTTTCCAACTCAATGAGTCACATACCAAAAGATGGAGAATTTTATCAGCTTTTTAAAAATGTAAACCTCATCTTTCTATCTAACTTAGATCTTGAGTTATACTAATCTTTGTGTTGGTGCAGTGAAAATTTTTTGCCATTTTCCGAAGAAATCAGTAAGATTCCTTATGTTCCAATTTTTCCAACTCAAAGAGTCATATACCAAAAGATGAAGAATTTTATCAGATTTTTAAAAATGAAAACCCCATCTTTCTACCTAACTTAGATCTTGAGTTAGACTAATTTTTGTGTTGGTGCAGTCTTGCCATTTTCAGAAGAAATCAGTTAGATTCCTTATGTTCCAAACCTTCCAACTTAATGAGTCATATACCAAAAGATGGAGAATTTTATCAGCTTTTTAAAAATGTATACCTCATATTTCTATCTAACTTAGATCTTGAGTTATATTAATTTTTGTGTTGGTGCAATGAAGATTTCTTGCCATTTTTAGAAGAAATCAGTTAGATTCCTTATGTTCCAAACTTTCCAACTCAAAGAGTCATATACCGAAAGATGGAGAATTTTATCAGCTTTTTAAAAATAAAAACCATATCTTTCTACCTAACTTAGATCTTGAGTTAGACTAATTTTTGTGTTGGTGCAGTCTTGCCATTTTCAGAAGAAATCAGTTAGATTCCTTATGTTTCAAACCTTCCAACTCAATGAGTCATATACCAAAAGATGGAGAATTTTATCAGCTTTTTAAAAATGTAAACCTCATCTTTCTATCTAACTTAGATCTTGAGTTATACTAATTTTTGTGTTGGTGCAGTGAAGATTTCTTGCCATTTTCAGAAGAAATCAGTTAGATTCCTTATGTTCCAAACTTTCCAACTCAACGAGTCATATACCAAAAGATGGAGAATTTTATCAGCTTTTTAAAAATGAAAACTCCATCTTTCTACCTAACTTAGATCTTGAGTTAGACTAATTTTTGTGTTGGTGCAGTCTTGCCATTTTCAGAAGAAATCAGTTAGATTCCTTATGTTCCAAACCTTCCAACTCAAAGAGTCATATACCAAAAGATGAAGAATTTTATCAGATTTTTAAAAATGAAAACCTCATCTTTCTATCTAACTTAGATCTTGAGTTATACTAATTTTTTTTTGTGTTTGTGCAGTGAAGATTTCTTGCCATTTTCAGAAGAAATCAGTAAGATTCCTCATGTTCCAAACTTTCCAACTCAAAGAGTCATATACCAAAAGATGGAGAATTTTAACAGCTTTTTAAAAATGTAAGCCTCATCTTTCTATCTAACTTAGAACTTGAGTTATACTAATTTTTGTGTTTGTGCAGTGAAGATTCCTTGCCATTTTCAGAAGAAATCAGTAAGATTCCTTATGTTCCAAACTTTCCAACTCAATGAGTCACATACCAAAAGATGGAGAATTTTATCAGCTTTTTAAAAATGTAAACCTCATCTTTCTATCTAACTTAGATCTTCAGTTATACTAATCTTTGTGTTGGTGCAGTGAAAATTTTTTGCCATTTTCCGAAGAAATCAGTAAGATTCCTTATGTTCCAACCTTTCCAACTCAAAGAGTCATATACCAAAAGATGAAGAATTTTATCAGATTTTTAAAAATGAAAACCCCATCTTTCTACCTAACTTAGATCTTGAGTTAGACTAATTTTTGTGTTGGTGCAGTCTTGCCATTTTCAGAAGAAATCAGTTAGATTCCTTATGTTCCAAACTTTCCAACTTAAAAAGTCATATACCGAAAGATGGAGAATTTTATCAGCTTTTTAAAAATGAAAACCCCATCTTTCTACCTAACTTAGATCTTGAGTTAGACTAATTTTTGTGTTGGTGCAGTCTTGCCATTTTCAGAAGAAATCAGTTAGATTCCTTATGTTCCAAACCTTCCAACTCAATGAGTCATATACCGAAAGATGGAGAATTTTATCAGCTTTTTAAAAATAAAAACCCCATCTTTCTACCTAACTTAGATCTTGAGTTAGACTAATTTTTGTGTTGGTGCAGTGAAGATTTCTTGCCATTTTCAGAAGAAATCAGTTAGATTCCTTATGTTCCAAACTTTTCAACTCAAAGAGTCATATACCGAAAGATGGAGAATTTTATCAGCTTTTTAAAAATGAAAACCCCATCTTTCTACCTAACTTAGATCTTGAGTTAGACTAATTTTTGTGTTGGTGCAGTCTTGCCATTTTCAGAAGAAATCAGTTAGATTCCTTATGTTCCAAATTTTCCAACTCAATGAGTCATATACCAAAAGATGGAGAATTTTATCAGATTTTTAAAAATGAAAACCCCATCTTTCTACCTAACTTAGATCTTGAGTTAGACTAATTTTTGTGTTGGTGCAGTCTTGCCATTTTCAGAAGAAATCAGTTAGATTCCTTATGTTCCAAATTTTCCAACTCAATGAGTCATATACCAAAAGATGGAGAATTTTAACAGATTTTCAAGAATGTAAGCCTCATCTTTCTATCTAACTTAGATCTTGAGTTATACTAATTTTTGTGTTTGTGCAGTGAAGATTTCTTGCCATTTTCAGAAGAAATCAGTTAGATTCCTTATGTTCCAAACTTTCCAACTCAAAGAGTCATATACCGAAAGATGGAGAATTTTATCAGCTTTTTAAAAATGAAAACCCCATCTTTCTACCTAACTTAGATCTTGAGTTAGACAAATTTTTGTGTTGGTGCAGTCTTGCCATTTTCAAAAGAATTCAGTTAGATTCCTTATGTTCCAAACTTTCCAACTCAATGAGTCATATACCAAAAAATGGAGAATTTTATCAGCTTTTTAAAAATGTAAATCTCATCTTTCTATCTAACTTAGATCTTGAGTTATACTAATTTTTGTGTTTGTGCAGTGAAGATTTCTTGCCATTTTCAGAAGAAATCAGTAAGATTCCTTATGTTCCAAACTTTCCAACTCAATGAGTCATATCCCAAAAGATGGAGAATTTTATCAGCTTTTTAAAAATGTAAACCTCATCTTTCTATCTAACTTAGATCTTGAGTTATACTAATTTTTGTGTTGGTGCAATAAAGATTTCTTGCCATTTTCAGAAGAAATCAGTTAGATTCTTTATGTTCCAAACTTTCCAACTCAAAGAGTCATATACCGAAAGATGGAGAATTTTATCAGCTTTTTAAAAATGAAAACCCCATCTTTCTACCTAACTTAGATCTTGAGTTAGACTAATTTTTGTGTTGGTGCAGTCTTGCCATTTTCAGAAGAAATCAGTTAGATTCCTTATGTTCCAAACCTTCCAACTCAATGAGTCATATACCAAAAGATGGAGAATTTTATCAGCTTTTTAAAAATAAAAACCCCATCTTTCTACCTAACTTAGATCTTGAGTTAGACTAATTTTTGTGTTGGTGCAGTGAAGATTTCTTGCCATTTTCAGAAGAAATCAGTTAGATTCCTTATGTTCCAAACTTTTCAACTCAAAGAGTCATATACCGAAAGATGGAGAATTTTATCAGCTTTTTAAAAATGAAAACCCCATCTTTCTACCTAACTTAGATCTTGAGTTAGACTAATTTTTGTGTTGGTGCAGTCTTGCCATTTTCAGAAGAAATCAGTTAGATTCCTTATGTTCCAAATTTTCCAACTCAATGAGTCATATACCAAAAGATGGAGAATTTTAACAGATTTTCAAAAATGTAAGCCTCATCTTTCTATCTAACTTAGAACTTAAGTTATACTAATTTTTGTGTTTGTGCAGTAAAGATTCCTTGCCATTTTCAGAAGAAATCAGTAAGATTCCTTATGTTCCAAACTTTCCAACTCAATGAGTCACATACCAAAAGATGGAGAATTTTATCAGCTTTTTAAAAATGTAAACCTCATCTTTCTATCTAACTTAGATCTTGAGTTATACTAATCTTTGTGTTGGTGCAGTGAAAATTTTTTGCCATTTTCCGAAGAAATCAGTAAGATTCCTTATGTTCCAATTTTTCCAACTCAAAGAGTCATATACCAAAAGATGAAGAATTTTATCAGATTTTTAAAAATGAAAACCCCATCTTTCTACCTAACTTAGATCTTGAGTTAGACTAATTTTTGTGTTGGTGCAGTCTTGCCATTTTCAGAAGAAATCAGTTAGATTCCTTATGTTCCAAACCTTCCAACTTAATGAGTCATATACCAAAAGATGGAGAATTTTATCAGCTTTTTAAAAATGTATACCTCATATTTCTATCTAACTTAGATCTTGAGTTATATTAATTTTTGTGTTGGTGCAATGAAGATTTCTTGCCATTTTTAGAAGAAATCAGTTAGATTCCTTATGTTCCAAACTTTCCAACTCAAAGAGTCATATACCGAAAGATGGAGAATTTTATCAGCTTTTTAAAAATAAAAACCATATCTTTCTACCTAACTTAGATCTTGAGTTAGACTAATTTTTGTGTTGGTGCAGTCTTGCCATTTTCAGAAGAAATCAGTTAGATTCCTTATGTTTCAAACCTTCCAACTCAATGAGTCATATACCGAAAGATGGAGAATTTTATCAGCTTTTTAAAAATGAAAACTCCATCTTTCTACCTAACTTAGATCTTGAGTTAGACTAATTTTTGTGTTGGTGCAGTCTTGCCATTTTCAGAAGAAATCAGTTAGATTCCTTATGTTCCAAACCTTCCAACTCAATGAGTCATATACCAAAAGATGTAGAATTTTAACAGATTTTCAAAAATGTAAGCCTTATCTTTCTATCTAACTTAGATCTTGAGTTATACTAATCTTTGTGTTGGTGCAGTGAAAATTTTTTGCCATTTTCCGAAGAAATCAGTAAGATTCCTTATGTTCCAACCTTTCCAACTCAAAGAGTCATATACCAAAAGATGAAGAATTTTATCAGATTTTTAAAAATGAAAACCTCATCTCTCTATCTAACTTAGATCTTGAGTTATACTAATTTTTTTTTGTGTTTGTGCAGTGAAGATTTCTTGCCATTTTCAGAAGAAATCAGTAAGATTCCTCATGTTCCAAACTTTCCAACTCAAAGAGTCATATACCAAAAGATGGAGAATTTTAACAGCTTTTTAAAAATGTAAGCCTCATCTTACTATCTAACTTAGAACTTGAGTTATACTAATTTTTGTGTTTGTGCAGTGAAGATTCCTTGCCATTTTCAGAAGAAATCAGTAAGATTCCTTATGTTCCAAACTTTCCAACTCAATGAGTCACATACCAAAAGATGGAGAATTTTATCAGCTTTTTAAAAATGTAAACCTCATCTTTCTATCTAACTTAGATCTTGAGTTATACTAATCTTTGTGTTGGTGCAGTGAAAATTTTTTGCCATTTTCCGAAGAAATCAGTAAGATTCCTTATGTTCCAACCTTTCCAACTCAAAGAGTCATATACCAAAAGATGAAGAATTTTATCAGATTTTTAAAAATGAAAACCCCATCTTTCTACCTAACTTAGATCTTGAGTTAGACTAATTTTTGTGTTGGTGCAGTCTTGCCATTTTCAGAAGAAATCAGTTAGATTCCTTATGTTCCAAATTTTCCAACTTAATGAGTCATATACCAAAAGATGGAGAATTTTAACAGATTTTCAAGAATGTAAGCCTCATCTTTCTATCTAACTTAGATCTTGAGTTATACTAATTTTTGTGTTGGTGCAATAAAGATTTCTTGCCATTTTCAGAAGAAATCAGTTAGATTCCTTATGTTCCAAACTTTCCAACTTAAAAAGTCATATACCGAAAGATGGAGAATTTTATCAGCTTTTTAAAAATGAAAACCCCATCTTTCTACCTAACTTAGATCTTGAGTTAGACTAATTTTTGTGTTGGTGCAGTCTTGCCATTTTCAGAAGAAATCAGTTAGATTCCTTATGTTCCAAACCTTCCAACTCAATGAGTCATATACCGAAAGATGGAGAATTTTATCAGCTTTTTAAAAATAAAAACCCCATCTTTCTACCTAACTTAGATCTTGAGTTAGACTAATTTTTGTGTTGGTGCAGTGAAGATTTCTTGCCATTTTCAGAAGAAATCAGTTAGATTCCTTATGTTCCAAACTTTTCAACTCAAAGAGTCATATACCGAAAGATGGAGAATTTTATCAGCTTTTTAAAAATGAAAATTTTATCTTTCTACCTAACTTAGATCTTGAGTTAGACTAATTTTTGTGTTGGTGCAGTCTTGCCATTTTCAGAAGAAATCAGTTAGATTCCTTATGTTCCAAATTTTCCAACTCAATGAGTCATATACCAAAAGATGGAGAATTTTATCAGATTTTTAAAAATGAAAACCCCATCTTTCTACCTAACTTAGATCTTGAGTTAGACTAATTTTTGTGTTGGTGCAGTCTTGCCATTTTCAGAAGAAATCAGTTAGATTCCTTATGTTCCAAATTTTCCAACTCAATGAGTCATATACCAAAAGATGGAGAATTTTAACAGATTTTCAAGAATGTAAGCCTCATCTTTCTATCTAACTTAGATCTTGAGTTATACTAATTTTTGTGTTTGTGCAGTGAAGATTTCTTGCCATTTTCAGAAGAAATCAGTTAGATTCCTTATGTTCCAAACTTTCCAACTCAAAGAGTCATATACCGAAAGATGGAGAATTTTATCAGCTTTTTAAAAATGAAAACCCCATCTTTCTACCTAACTTAGATCTTGAGTTAGACAAATTTTTGTGTTGGTGCAGTCTTGCCATTTTCAAAAGAATTCAGTTAGATTCCTTATGTTCCAAACTTTCCAACTCAATGAGTCATATACCAAAAAATGGAGAATTTTATCAGCTTTTTAAAAATGTAAATCTCATCTTTCTATCTAACTTAGATCTTGAGTTATACTAATTTTTGTGTTTGTGCAGTGAAGATTTCTTGCCATTTTCAGAAGAAATCAGTAAGATTCCTTATGTTCCAAACTTTCCAACTCAATGAGTCATATCCCAAAAGATGGAGAATTTTATCAGCTTTTTAAAAATGTAAACCTCATCTTTCTATCTAACTTAGATCTTGAGTTATACTAATTTTTGTGTTGGTGCAATAAAGATTTCTTGCCATTTTCAGAAGAAATCAGTTAGATTCCTTATGTTCCAAACTTTCCAACTCAAAGAGTCATATACCAAAAGATGGAGAATTTTAACAGATTTTCAAAAATGTAAGCCTCATCTTTCTATCTAACTTAGATCTTGAGTTATACTAATTTTTGTGTTTGTGCAGTGAAGATTTCTTGCCATTTTCAGAAGAAATCAGTTAGATTCCTTATGTTCCAAACTTTCCAACTCAAAGAGTCATATACCGAAAGATGGAGAATTTTATCAGCTTTTTAAAAATGAAAACCCCATCTTTCTACCTAACTTAGATCTTGAGTTAGACAAATTTTTGTGTTGGTGCAGTCTTGCCATTTTCAAAAGAATTCAGTTAGATTCCTTATGTTCCAAACTTTCCAACTCAATGAGTCATATACCAAAAAATGGAGAATTTTATCAGCTTTTTAAAAATGTAAATCTCATCTTTCTATCTAACTTAGATCTTGAGTTATACTAATTTTTGTGTTTGTGCAGTGAAGATTTCTTGCCATTTTCAGAAGAAATCAGTAAGATTCCTTATGTTCCAAACTTTCCAACTCAATGAGTCATATCCCAAAAGATGGAGAATTTTATCAGCTTTTTAAAAATGTAAACCTCATCTTTCTATCTAACTTAGATCTTGAGTTATACTAATTTTTGTGTTGGTGCAATAAAGATTTCTTGCCATTTTCAGAAGAAATCAGTTAGATTCCTTATGTTCCAAACTTTCCAACTCAAAGAGTCATATACCAAAAGATGGAGAATTTTAACAGATTTTCAAAAATGTAAGCCTCATCTTTCTATCTAACTTAGAACTTAAGTTATACTAATTTTTGTGTTTGTGCAGTAAAGATTCCTTGCCATTTTCAGAAGAAATCAGTAAGATTCCTTATGTTCCAAACTTTCCAACTCAATGAGTCACATACCAAAAGATGGAGAATTTTATCAGCTTTTTAAAAATGTAAACCTCATCTTTCTATCTAACTTAGATCTTGAGTTATACTAATCTTTGTGTTGGTGCAGTGAAAATTTTTTGCCATTTTCCGAAGAAATCAGTAAGATTCCTTATGTTCCAATTTTTCCAACTCAAAGAGTCATATACCAAAAGATGAAGAATTTTATCAGATTTTTAAAAATGAAAACCCCATCTTTCTACCTAACTTAGATCTTGAGTTAGACTAATTTTTGTGTTGGTGCAGTCTTGCCATTTTCAGAAGAAATCAGTTAGATTCCTTATGTTCCAAACCTTCCAACTTAATGAGTCATATACCAAAAGATGGAGAATTTTATCAGCTTTTTAAAAATGTATACCTCATATTTCTATCTAACTTAGATCTTGAGTTATATTAATTTTTGTGTTGGTGCAATGAAGATTTCTTGCCATTTTTAGAAGAAATCAGTTAGATTCCTTATGTTCCAAACTTTCCAACTCAAAGAGTCATATACCGAAAGATGGAGAATTTTATCAACTTTTTAAAAATAAAAACCATATCTTTCTACCTAACTTAGATCTTGAGTTAGACTAATTTTTGTGTTGGTGCAGTCTTGCCATTTTCAGAAGAAATCAGTTAGATTCCTTATGTTCCAAACCTTCCAACTCAATGAGTCATATACCAAAAGATGGAGAATTTTAACAGATTTTCAAAAATGTAAGCCTCATCTTTCTATCTAACTTAGATCTTGAGTTATACTAATCTTTGTGTTGGTGCAGTGAAAATTTTTTGCCATTTTCCGAAGAAATCAGTAAGATTCCTTATGTTCCAACCTTTCCAACTCAAAGAGTCATATACCAAAAGATGAAGAATTTTATCAGATTTTTAAAAATGAAAACCTCATCTTTCTATCTAACTTAGATCTTGAGTTATACTAATTTTTTTTTGTGTTTGTGCAGTGAAGATTTCTTGCCATTTTCAGAAGAAATCAGTAAGATTCCTCATGTTCCAAACTTTCCAACTCAAAGAGTCATATACCAAAAGATGGAGAATTTTAACAGCTTTTTAAAAATGTAAGCCTCATCTTTCTATCTAACTTAGAACTTGAGTTATACTAATTTTTGTGTTTGTGCAGTGAAGATTCCTTGCCATTTTCAGAAGAAATCAGTAAGATTCCTTATGTTCCAAACTTTCCAACTCAATGAGTCACATACCAAAAGATGGAGAATTTTATCAGCTTTTTAAAAATGTAAACCTCATCTTTCTATCTAACTTAGATCTTGAGTTATACTAATCTTTGTGTTGGTGCAGTGAAAATTTTTTGCCATTTTCCGAAGAAATCAGTAAGATTCCTTATGTTCCAACCTTTCCAACTCAAAGAGTCATATACCAAAAGATGAAGAATTTTATCAGATTTTTAAAAATGAAAACCCCATCTTTCTACCTAACTTAGATCTTGAGTTAGACTAATTTTTGTGTTGGTGCAGTCTTGCCATTTTCAGAAGAAATCAGTTAGATTCCTTATGTTCCAAATTTTCCAACTTAATGAGTCATATACCAAAAGATGGAGAATTTTAACAGATTTTCAAGAATGTAAGCCTCATCTTTCTATCTCACTTAGATCTTGAGTTATACTAATTTTTGTGTTGGTGCAATAAAGATTTCTTGCCATTTTCAGAAGAAATCAGTTAGATTCCTTATGTTCCAAACTTTCCAACTTAAAAAGTCATATACCGAAAGATGGAGAATTTTATCAGCTTTTTAAAAATGAAAACCCCATCTTTCTACCTAACTTAGATCTTGAGTTAGACTAATTTTTGTGTTGGTGCAGTCTTGCCATTTTCAGAAGAAATCAGTTAGATTCCTTATGTTCCAAACCTTCCAACTTAATGAGTCATATACCAAAAGATGGAGAATTTTATCAGCTTTTTAAAAATGTATACCTCATATTTCTATCTAACTTAGATCTTGAGTTATATTAATTTTTGTGTTGGTGCAATGAAGATTTCTTGCCATTTTTAGAAGAAATCAGTTAGATTCCTTATGTTCCAAACTTTCCAACTCAAAGAGTCATATACCGAAAGATGGAGAATTTTATCAGCTTTTTAAAAATAAAAACCATATCTTTCTACCTAACTTAGATCTTGAGTTAGACTAATTTTTGTGTTGGTGCAGTCTTGCCATTTTCAGAAGAAATCAGTTAGATTCCTTATGTTTCAAACCTTCCAACTCAATGAGTCATATACCAAAAGATGGAGAATTTTATCAGCTTTTTAAAAATGTAAACCTCATCTTTCTATCTAACTTAGATCTTGAGTTATACTAATTTTTGTGTTGGTGCAGTGAAGATTTCTTGCCATTTTCAGAAGAAATCAGTTAGATTCCTTATGTTCCAAACCTTCCAACTCAATGAGTCATATACCAAAAGATGGAGAATTTTATCCGCTTTTTAAAAATAAAAACCCCATCTTTCTACCTAACTTAGATCTTGAGTTAGACTAATTTTTGTGTTGGTGCAGTCTTGCCATTTTCAGAAGAAATCAGTTAGATTCCTTATGTTCCAAACCTTCCAACTCAATGAGTCATATACCAAAAGATGGAGAATTTTAACAGATTTTCAAAAATGTAAGCCTCATCTTTCTATCTAACTTAGATCTTGAGTTATACTAATCTTTGTGTTGGTGCAGTGAAAATTTTTTGCCATTTTCCGAAGAAATCAGTAAGATTCCTTATGTTCCAACCTTTCCAACTCAAAGAGTCATATACCAAAAGATGAAGAATTTTATCAGATTTTTAAAAATGAAAACCTCATCTTTCTATCTAACTTAGATCTTGAGTTATACTAATTTTTTTTTGTGTTTGTGCAGTGAAGATTTCTTGCTATTTTCAGAAGAAATCAGTAAGATTCCTCATGTTCCAAACTTTCCAACTCAAAGAGTCATATACCAAAAGATGGAGAATTTTAACAGCTTTTTAAAAATGTAAGCCTCATCTTTCTATCTAACTTAGAACTTGAGTTATACTAATTTTTGTGTTTGTGCAGTGAAGATTCCTTGCCATTTTCAGAAGAAATCAGTAAGATTCCTTATGTTCCAAACTTTCCAACTCAATGAGTCACATACCAAAAGATGGAGAATTTTATCAGCTTTTTAAAAATGTAAACCTCATCTTTCTATCTAACTTAGATCTTGAGTTATACTAATCTTTGTGTTGGTGCAGTGAAAATTTTTTGCCATTTTCCGAAGAAATCAGTAAGATTCCTTATGTTCCAACCTTTCCAACTCAAAGAGTCATATACCAAAAGATGAAGAATTTTATCAGATTTTTAAAAATGAAAACCCCATCTTTCTACCTAACTTAGATCTTGAGTTAGACTAATTTTTGTGTTGGTGCAGTCTTGCCATTTTCAGAAGAAATCAGTTAGATTCCTTATGTCTCAAATTTTCCAACTTAATGAGTCATATACCAAAAGATGGAGAATTTTAACAGATTTTCAAGAATGTAAGCCTCATCTTTCTATCTAACTTAGATCTTGAGTTATACTAATTTTTGTGTTTGTGCAGTGAAGATTTCTTGCCATTTTCAGAAGAAATCAGTTAGATTCCTTATGTTCCAAACTTTCCAACTCAAAGAGTCATATACCGAAAGATGGAGAATTTTATCAGCTTTTAAAAAATGAAAACCCCATCTTTCTACCTAACTTAGATCTTGAGTTAGACTAATTTTTGTGTTGGTGCAGTCTTGCAATTTTCAGAAGAATTCAGTTAGATTCCTTATGTTCCAAACTTTCCAACTCAAAGAGTCATATCCCAAAAGATGGAGAATTTTATCAGCTTTTTAAAAATGTAAACCTCATCTTTCTATCTAACTTAGATCTTGAGTTATACTAATTTTTGTGTTGGTGCAATAAAGATTTCTTGCCATTTTCAGAAGAAATCAGTTAGATTCCTTATGTTCCAAACTTTCCAACTTAAAAAGTCATATACCGAAAGATGGAGAATTTTATCAGCTTTTTAAAAATGAAAACCCCATCTTTCTACCTAACTTAGATCTTGAGTTAGACTAATTTTTGTGTTGGTGCAGTCTTGCCATTTTCAGAAGAAATCAGTTAGATTCCTTATGTTCCAAACCTTCCAACTCAATGAGTCATATACCGAAAGATGGAGAATTTTATCAGCTTTTTAAAAATAAAAACCCCATCTTTCTACCTAACTTAGATCTTGAGGTAGACTAATTTTTGTGTTGGTGCAGTGAAGATTTCTTGCCATTTTCAGAAGAAATCAGTTAGATTCCTTATGTTCCAAACTTTTCAACTCAAAGAGTCATATACCGAAAGATGGAGAATTTTATCAGCTTTTTAAAAATGAAAACCCCATCTTTCTACCTAACTTAGATCTTGAGTTAGACTAATTTTTGTGTTGGTGCAGTCTTGCCATTTTCAGAAGAAATCAGTTAGATTCCTTATGTTCCAAATTTTCCAACTCAATGAGTCATATACCAAAAGATGGAGAATTTTATCAGATTTTTAAAAATGAAAACCCCATCTTTCTACCTAACTTAGATCTTGAGTTAGACTAATTTTTGTGTTGGTGCAGTTTTGCCATTTTCAGAAGAAATCAGTTAGATTCCTTATGTTCCAAATTTTCCAACTCAATGAGTCATATACCAAAAGATGGAGAATTTTAACAGATTTTCAAGAATGTAAGCCTCATCTTTCTATCTAACTTAGATCTTGAGTTATACTAATTTTTGTGTTTGTGCAGTGAAGATTTCTTGCCATTTTCAGAAGAAATCAGTTAGATTCCTTATGTTCCAAACTTTCCAACTCAAAGAGTCATATACCGAAAGATGGAGAATTTTATCAGCTTTTTAAAAATGAAAACCCCATCTTTCTACCTAACTTAGATCTTGAGTTAGACAAATTTTTGTGTTGGTGCAGTCTTGCCATTTTCAAAAGAATTCAGTTAGATTCCTTATGTTCCAAACTTTCCAACTCAATGAGTCATATACCAAAAAATGGAGAATTTTATCAGCTTTTTAAAAATGTAAATCTCATCTTTCTATCTAACTTAGATCTTGAGTTATACTAATTTTTGTGTTTGTGCAGTGAAGATTTCTTGCCATTTTCAGAAGAAATCAGTAAGATTCCTTATGTTCCAAATTTTCCAACTCAAAGAGTCATATACCAAAAGATGGAGAATTTTATCAGCTTTTTAAAAATGAAAACCCCATCTTTCTACCTAACTTAGATCTTGAGTTAGACTAATTTTTGTGTTGGTGCAGTCTTGCAATTTTCAGAAGAATTCAGTTAGATTCCTTATGTTCCAAAATTTCCAACTCAATGAGTCATATCCCAAAAGATGGAGAATTTTATCAGTTTTTTAAAAATGTAAACCTCATCTTTCTATCTAACTTAGATCTTGAGTTATACTAATTTTTGTGTTGGTGCAATAAAGATTTCTTGCCATTTTCAGAAGAAATCAGTTAGATTCCTTATGTTCCAAACTTTCCAACTCAAAGAGTCATATACCGAAAGATGGAAAATTTTATCAGCTTTTTAAAAATGAAAACCCCATCTTTCTACCTAACTTAGATCTTGAGTTAGACTAATTTTTGTGTTGGTGCAGTCTTGCCATTTTCAGAAGAAATCAGTTAGATTCCTCATGTTCCAAACTTTCCAACTCAATGAGTCATATACCCAAAAGATGGAAAATTTTATCAGCTTTTTAAAAATAGAAGCCTCATCTTTCTACCTAACTTAGATCTTGAGTTATACTAATTTTTGTGTTGGTGCAGTCTTGCCATTTTCAGAAGAAATCAGTTAGATTCCTTATGTTCCAAACTTTCCAACTCAATGAGTCATATACCAAAAGATGGAGAATTTTATCAGCTTTTTAAAAATGTAAACCTCATCTTTCTACCTAACTTAGATCTTGAGTTATACTAATCTTTGTGTTGGTGCAGTGAAGATTTCTTGCCATTTTCCGAAGAAATCAGTAAGATTCCTTATGTTCCAAACTTTCCAACTCAAAGAGTCATATACCAAAAGATGAAGAATTTTATCAGCTTTTTAAAAATGTAAACCTCATCTTTCTATCTAACTTAAATCTTGAGTTATACTAATTTTTGTGTTGGTGCAGTAAAGATTTCTTGCCATTTTCCAAAGAAATCAGTAAGATTCCTTATGTTCCAAAATTTCCAACTCAATGAATCATATACTAAAAGATGGAGAATTTTATCAGCTTTTTAAAAATGTAAACCTCATCTTTCTGCCTAACTTAGATCTTGAGTTATACTAATCTATGTGTTGGTGCAGTGAAGATTTCTTGCCATTTTCAGAAGAAATCAGTAAGATTCCTCATGTTCCAAACTTTCCAACTCAATGAGTCATATACCAAAAGATGAAGAATTTTATCAGCTTTTCAAAAATGAAAACCCCATCTTTCTACCTAACTTAGATCTTGAGTTAGACAAATTTTTGTGTTGGTGCAGTCTTGCCATTTTCAGAAGAAATCAGTTAGATTCCTTATGTTCCAAACTTTCCAACTCAAAGAGTCATATACCAAAAGATGGAGAATTTTATCAGCTTTTTAAAAATGAAAACCCCATCTTTCTACCTAACTTAGATCTTGAGTTAGACAAATTTTTGTGTTGGTGCAGTCTTGCCATTTTCAGAAGAAATCAGTTAGATTCCTTATGTTCCAAACCTTCCAACTTAATGAGTCATATACCAAAAGATGGAGAATTTTATCAACTTTTTAAAAATGAAAACCCCATCTTTCTACCTAACTTAGATCTTGAGTTAGACAAATTTTTGTGTTGGTGCAGTCTTGCCATTTTCAGAAGAAATCAGTTAGATTCCTTATGTTCCAAACTTTCCAACTCAATGAGTCATATACCAAAAAATGGAGAATTTTATCAGCTTTTTAAAAATGTAAACCTCATCTTTCTATCTAACTTAGATCTTGAGTTATACTAATTTTTGTGTTTGTGCAGTGAAGATTTCTTGCCATTTTCAGAAGAAATCAGTAAGATTCCTTATGTTCCAAACTTTCCAACTCAAAGAGTCATATACCAAAAGATGGAGAATTTTATCAGCTTTTTAAAAATGAAAACCCCATCTTTCTACCTAACTTAGATCTTGAGTTAGACTAATTTTTGTGTTGGTGCAGTCTTGCAATTTTCAGAAGAATTCAGTTAGATTCCTTATGTTCCAAACTTTCCAACTCAATGAGTCATATCCCAAAAGATGGAGAATTTTATCAGCTTTTTAAAAATGTAAACCTCATCTTTCTATCTAACTTAGATCTTGAGTTATACTAATTTTTGTGTTGGTGCAATAAAGATTTCTTGCCATTTTCAGAAGAAATCAGTTAGATTCCTTATGTTCCAAACTTTCCAACTCAAAGAGTCATATACCGAAAGATGGAGAATTTTATCAGCTTTTTAAAAATGAAAACCCCATCTTTCTACCTAACTTAGATCTTGAGTTAGACTAATTTTTGTGTTGGTGCAGTCTTGCCATTTTCAGAAGAAATCAGTTAGATTCCTTATGTTCCAAATTTTCCAACTCAATGAGTCATATACCAAAAGATGGAGAATTTTAACAGATTTTCAAAAATGTAAGCCTCATCTTTCTATCTAACTTAGAACTTAAGTTATACTAATTTTTGTGTTTGTGCAGTAAAGATTCCTTGCCATTTTCAGAAGAAATCAGTAAGATTCCTTATGTTCCAACCTTTCCAACTCAAAGAGTCATATACCAAAAGATGAAGAATTTTATCAGATTTTTAAAAATGAAAACCCCATCTTTCTACCTAACTTAGATCTTGAGTTAGACTAATTTTTGTGTTGGTGCAGTCTTGCCATTTTCAGAAGAAATCAGTTAGATTCCTTATGTCTCAAAGTTTCCAACTTAATGAGTCATATACCAAAAGATGGAGAATTTTAACAGATTTTCAAGAATGTAAGCCTCATCTTTCTATCTAACTTAGATCTTGAGTTATACTAATTTTTGTGTTTGTGCAGTGAAGATTTCTTGCCATTTTCAGAAGAAATCAGTTAGATTCCTTATGTTCCAAACTTTCCAACTCAAAGAGTCATATACCGAAAGATGGAGAATTTTATCAGCTTTTAAAAAATGAAAACCCCATCTTTCTACCTAACTTAGATCTTGAGTTAGACTAATTTTTGTGTTGGTGCAGTCTTGCAATTTTCAGAAGAATTCAGTTAGATTCCTTATGTTCCAAACTTTCCAACTCAAAGAGTCATATCCCAAAAGATGGAGAATTTTATCAGCTTTTTAAAAATGTAAACCTCATCTTTCTATCTAACTTAGATCTTGAGTTATACTAATTTTTGTGTTGGTGCAATAAAGATTTCTTGCCATTTTCAGAAGAAATCAGTTAGATTCCTTATGTTCCAAACTTTCCAACTTAAAAAGTCATATACCGAAAGATGGAGAATTTTATCAGCTTTTTAAAAATGAAAACCCCATCTTTCTACCTAACTTAGATCTTGAGTTAGACTAATTTTTGTGTTGGTGCAGTCTTGCCATTTTCAGAAGAAATCAGTTAGATTCCTTATGTTCCAAACCTTCCAACTCAATGAGTCATATACCGAAAGATGGAGAATTTTATCAGCTTTTTAAAAATAAAAACCCCATCTTTCTACCTAACTTAGATCTTGAGGTAGACTAATTTTTGTGTTGGTGCAGTGAAGATTTCTTGCCATTTTCAGAAGAAATCAGTTAGATTCCTTATGTTCCAAACTTTTCAACTCAAAGAGTCATATACCGAAAGATGGAGAATTTTATCAGCTTTTTAAAAATGAAAACCCCATCTTTCTACCTAACTTAGATCTTGAGTTAGACTAATTTTTGTGTTGGTGCAGTCTTGCCATTTTCAGAAGAAATCAGTTAGATTCCTTATGTTTCAAATTTTCCAACTCAATGAGTCATATACCAAAAGATGGAGAATTTTATCAGATTTTTAAAAATGAAAACCCCATCTTTCTACCTAACTTAGATCTTGAGTTAGACTAATTTTTGTGTTGGTGCAGTCTTGCCATTTTCAGAAGAAATCAGTTAGATTCCTTATGTTCCAAACCTTCCAACTCAATGAGTCATATACCGAAAGATGGAGAATTTTATCAGCTTTTTAAAAATAAAAACCCCATCTTTCTACCTAACTTAGATCTTGAGTTATACTAATTTTTGTGTTGGTGCAATAAAGATTTCTTGCCATTTTCAGAAGAAATCAGTTAGATTCCTTATGTTCCAAACTTTCCAACTTAAAAAGTCATATACCGAAAGATGGAGAATTTTATCAGCTTTTTAAAAATGAAAACCCCATCTTTCTACCTAACTTAGATCTTGAGTTAGACTAATTTTTGTGTTGGTGCAGTCTTGCCATTTTCAGAAGAAATCAGTTAGATTCCTTATGTTCCAAACCTTCCAACTTAATGAGTCATATACCGAAAGATGGAGAATTTTATCAGCTTTTTAAAAATAAAAACCCCATCTTTCTACCTAACTTAGATCTTGAGTTAGACTAATTTTTGTGTTGGTGCAGTGAAGATTTCTTGCCATTTTCAGAAGAAATCAGTTAGATTCCTTATGTTCCAAACTTTTCAACTCAAAGAGTCATATACCGAAAGATGGAGAATTTTATCAGCTTTTTAAAAATGAAAACCCCATCTTTCTACCTAACTTAGATCTTGAGTTAGACTAATTTTTGTGTTGGTGCAGTCTTGCCATTTTCAGAAGAAATCAGTTAGATTCCTTATGTTCCAAATTTTCCAACTCAATGAGTCATATACCAAAAGATGGAGAATTTTATCAGATTTTTAAAAATGAAAACCCCATCTTTCTACCTAACTTAGATCTTGAGTTAAACTAATTTTTGTGTTGGTGCAGTCTTGCCATTTTCAGAAGAAATCAGTTAGATTCCTTATGTTCCAAATTTTCCAACTCAATGAGTCATATACCAAAAGATGGAGAATTTTAACAGATTTTCAAGAATGTAAGCCTCATCTTTCTATCTAACTTAGATCTTGAGTTATACTAATTTTTGTGTTTGTGCAGTGAAGATTTCTTGCCATTTTCAGAAGAAATCAGTTAGATTCCTTATGTTCCAAACTTTCCAACTCAAAGAGTCATATACCGAAAGATGGAGAATTTTATCAGCTTTTTAAAAATGAAAACCCCATCTTTCTACCTAACTTAGATCTTGAGTTAGACAAATTTTTGTGTTGGTGCAGTCTTGCCATTTTCAAAAGAATTCAGTTAGATTCCTTATGTTCCAAACTTTCCAACTCAATGAGTCATATACCAAAAAATGGAGAATTTTATCAGCTTTTTAAAAATGTAAATCTCATCTTTCTATCTAACTTAGATCTTGAGTTATACTAATTTTTGTGTTTGTGCAGTGAAGATTTCTTGCCATTTTCAGAAGAAATCAGTAAGATTCCTTATGTTCCAAACTTTCCAACTCAAAGAGTCATATACCAAAAGATGGAGAATTTTATCAGCTTTTTAAAAATGAAAACCCCATCTTTCTACCTAACTTAGATCTTGAGTTAGACTAATTTTTGTGTTGGTGCAGTCTTGCAATTTTCAGAAGAATTCAGTTAGATTCCTTATGTTCCAAAATTTCCAACTCAATGAGTCATATCCCAAAAGATGGAGAATTTTATCAGTTTTTTAAAAATGTAAACCTCATCTTTCTATCTAACTTAGATCTTGAGTTATACTAATTTTTGTGTTGGTGCAATAAAGATTTCTTGCCATTTTCAGAAGAAATCAGTTAGATTCCTTATGTTCCAAACTTTCCAACTCAAAGAGTCATATACCGAAAGATGGAAAATTTTATCAGCTTTTTAAAAATGAAAACCCCATCTTTCTACCTAACTTAGATCTTGAGTTAGACTAATTTTTGTGTTGGTGCAGTCTTGCCATTTTCAGAAGAAATCAGTTAGATTCCTCATGTTCCAAACTTTCCAACTCAATGAGTCATATACCCAAAAGATGGAAAATTTTATCAGCTTTTTAAAAATAGAAGCCTCATCTTTCTACCTAACTTAGATCTTGAGTTATACTAATTTTTGTGTTGGTGCAGTCTTGCCATTTTCAGAAGAAATCAGTTAGATTCCTCATGTTCCAAACTTTCCAACTCAATGAGTCATATACCCAAAAGATGGAAAATTTTATCAGCTTTTTAAAAATAGAAGCCTCATCTTTCTACCTAACTTAGATCTTGAGTTATACTAATCTTTGTGTTGGTGCAGTGAAGATTTCTTGCCATTTTTCGAAGAAATCAGTAAGATTCCTTATGTTCCAAACTTTCCAACTCAAAGAGTCATATACCAGAAGATGAAGAATTTTATCAGCTTTTTAAAAATGTAAACCTCATCTTTCTATCTAACTTAAATCTTGAGTTATACTAATTTTTGTGTTGGTGCAGTAAAGATTTCTTGCCATTTTCCAAAGAAATCAGTAAGATTCCTTATGTTCCAAAATTTCCAACTCAATGAATCATATACTAAAAGATGGAGAATTTTATCAGCTTTTTAAAAATGTAAACCTCATCTTTCTGCCTAACTTAGATCTTGAGTTATACTAATCTATGTGTTGGTGCAGTGAAGATTTCTTGCCATTTTCAGAAGAAATCAGTAAGATTCCTCATGTTCCAAACTTTCCAACTCAATGAGTCATATACCAAAAGATGAAGAATTTTATCAGCTTTTCAAAAATGAAAACCCCATCTTTCTACCTAACTTAGATCTTGAGTTAGACAAATTTTTGTGTTGGTGCAGTCTTGCCATTTTCAGAAGAAATCAGTTAGATTCCTTATGTTCCAAACTTTCCAACTCAAAGAGTCATATACCAAAAGATGGAGAATTTTATCAGCTTTTTAAAAATGAAAACCCCATCTTTCTACCTAACTTAGATCTTGAGTTAGACAAATTTTTGTGTTGGTGCAGTCTTGCCATTTTCAGAAGAAATCAGTTAGATTCCTTATGTTCCAAACCTTCCAACTTAATGAGTCATATACCAAAAGATGGAGAATTTTATCAACTTTTTAAAAATGAAAACCCCATCTTTCTACCTAACTTAGATCTTGAGTTAGACAAATTTTTGTGTTGGTGCAGTCTTGCCATTTTCAGAAGAAATCAGTTAGATTCCTTATGTTCCAAACTTTCCAACTTAATGAGTCATATACCAAAAAATGGAGAATTTTATCAGCTTTTTAAAAATGTAAACCTCATCTTTCTATCTAACTTAGATCTTGAGTTATACTAATTTTTGTGTTTGTGCAGTGAAGATTTCTTGCCATTTTCAGAAGAAATCAGTAAGATTCCTTATGTTCCAAACTTTCCAACTCAAAGAGTCATATACCGAAAGATGGAGAATTTTATCAGCTTTTAAAAAATGAAAACCCCATCTTTCTACCTAACTTAGATCTTGAGTTAGACTAATTTTTGTGTTGGTGCAGTCTTGCAATTTTCAGAAGAATTCAGTTAGATTCCTTATGTTCCAAACTTTCCAACTCAAAGAGTCATATCCCAAAAGATGGAGAATTTTATCAGCTTTTTAAAAATGTAAACCTCATCTTTCTATCTAACTTAGATCTTGAGTTATACTAATTTTTGTGTTGGTGCAATAAAGATTTCTTGCCATTTTCAGAAGAAATCAGTTAGATTCCTTATGTTCCAAACTTTCCAACTTAAAAAGTCATATACCGAAAGATGGAGAATTTTATCAGCTTTTTAAAAATGAAAACCCCATCTTTCTACCTAACTTAGATCTTGAGTTAGACTAATTTTTGTGTTGGTGCAGTCTTGCCATTTTCAGAAGAAATCAGTTAGATTCCTTATGTTCCAAACCTTCCAACTTAATGAGTCATATACCGAAAGATGGAGAATTTTATCAGCTTTTTAAAAATAAAAACCCCATCTTTCTACCTAACTTAGATCTTGAGGTAGACTAATTTTTGTGTTGGTGCAGTGAAGATTTCTTGCCATTTTCAGAAGAAATCAGTTAGATTCCTTATGTTCCAAACTTTTCAACTCAAAGAGTCATATACCGAAAGATGGAGAATTTTATCAGCTTTTTAAAAATGAAAACCCCATCTTTCTACCTAACTTAGATCTTGAGTTAGACTAATTTTTGTGTTGGTGCAGTCTTGCCATTTTCAGAAGAAATCAGTTAGATTCCTTATGTTTCAAATTTTCCAACTCAATGAGTCATATACCAAAAGATGGAGAATTTTATCAGATTTTTAAAAATGAAAACCCCATCTTTCTACCTAACTTAGATCTTGAGTTAGACTAATTTTTGTGTTGGTGCAGTCTTGCCATTTTCAGAAGAAATCAGTTAGATTCCTTATGTTCCAAACCTTCCAACTCAATGAGTCATATACCGAAAGATGGAGAATTTTATCAGCTTTTTAAAAATAAAAACCCCATCTTTCTACCTAACTTAGATCTTGAGTTATACTAATTTTTGTGTTGGTGCAATAAAGATTTCTTGCCATTTTCAGAAGAAATCAGTTAGATTCCTTATGTTCCAAACTTTCCAACTTAAAAAGTCATATACCGAAAGATGGAGAATTTTATCAGCTTTTTAAAAATGAAAACCCCATCTTTCTACCTAACTTAGATCTTGAGTTAGACTAATTTTTGTGTTGGTGCAGTCTTGCCATTTTCAGAAGAAATCAGTTAGATTCCTTATGTTCCAAACCTTCCAACTTAATGAGTCATATACCGAAAGATGGAGAATTTTATCAGCTTTTTAAAAATAAAAACCCCATCTTTCTACCTAACTTAGATCTTGAGTTAGACTAATTTTTGTGTTGGTGCAGTGAAGATTTCTTGCCATTTTCAGAAGAAATCAGTTAGATTCCTTATGTTCCAAACTTTTCAACTCAAAGAGTCATATACCGAAAGATGGAGAATTTTATCAGCTTTTTAAAAATGAAAACCCCATCTTTCTACCTAACTTAGATCTTGAGTTAGACTAATTTTTGTGTTGGTGCAGTCTTGCCATTTTCAGAAGAAATCAGTTAGATTCCTTATGTTCCAAATTTTCCAACTCAATGAGTCATATACCAAAAGATGGAGAATTTTATCAGATTTTTAAAAATGAAAACCCCATCTTTCTACCTAACTTAGATCTTGAGTTAGACTAATTTTTGTGTTGGTGCAGTCTTGCCATTTTCAGAAGAAATCAGTTAGATTCCTTATGTTCCAAATTTTCCAACTCAATGAGTCATATACCAAAAGATGGAGAATTTTAACAGATTTTCAAGAATGTAAGCCTCATCTTTCTATCTAACTTAGATCTTGAGTTATACTAATTTTTGTGTTTGTGCAGTGAAGATTTCTTGCCATTTTCAGAAGAAATCAGTTAGATTCCTTATGTTCCAAACTTTCCAACTCAAAGAGTCATATACCGAAAGATGGAGAATTTTATCAGCTTTTTAAAAATGAAAACCCCATCTTTCTACCTAACTTAGATCTTGAGTTAGACAAATTTTTGTGTTGGTGCAGTCTTGCCATTTTCAAAAGAATTCAGTTAGATTCCTTATGTTCCAAACTTTCCAACTCAATGAGTCATATACCAAAAAATGGAGAATTTTATCAGCTTTTTAAAAATGTAAATCTCATCTTTCTATCTAACTTAGATCTTGAGTTATACTAATTTTTGTGTTTGTGCAGTGAAGATTTCTTGCCATTTTCAGAAGAAATCAGTAAGATTCCTTATGTTCCAAACTTTCCAACTCAAAGAGTCATATACCAAAAGATGGAGAATTTTATCAGCTTTTTAAAAATGAAAACCCCATCTTTCTACCTAACTTAGATCTTGAGTTAGACTAATTTTTGTGTTGGTGCAGTCTTGCAATTTTCAGAAGAATTCAGTTAGATTCCTTATGTTCCAAAATTTCCAACTCAATGAGTCATATCCCAAAAGATGGAGAATTTTATCAGTTTTTTAAAAATGTAAACCTCATCTTTCTATCTAACTTAGATCTTGAGTTATACTAATTTTTGTGTTGGTGCAATAAAGATTTCTTGCCATTTTCAGAAGAAATCAGTTAGATTCCTTATGTTCCAAACTTTCCAACTCAAAGAGTCATATACCGAAAGATGGAAAATTTTATCAGCTTTTTAAAAATGAAAACCCCATCTTTCTACCTAACTTAGATCTTGAGTTAGACTAATTTTTGTGTTGGTGCAGTCTTGCCATTTTCAGAAGAAATCAGTTAGATTCCTCATGTTCCAAACTTTCCAACTCAATGAGTCATATACCCAAAAGATGGAAAATTTTATCAGCTTTTTAAAAATAGAAGCCTCATCTTTCTACCTAACTTAGATCTTGAGTTATACTAATTTTTGTGTTGGTGCAGTCTTGCCATTTTCAGAAGAAATCAGTTAGATTCCTTATGTTCCAAACTTTCCAACTCAATGAGTCATATACCAAAAGATGGAGAATTTTATCAGCTTTTTAAAAATGTAAACCTCATCTTTCTACCTAACTTAGATCTTGAGTTATACTAATCTTTGTGTTGGTGCAGTGAAGATTTCTTGCCATTTTTCGAAGAAATCAGTAAGATTCCTTATGTTCCAAACTTTCCAACTCAAAGAGTCATATACCAGAAGATGAAGAATTTTATCAGCTTTTTAAAAATGTAAACCTCATCTTTCTATCTAACTTAAATCTTGAGTTATACTAATTTTTGTGTTGGTGCAGTAAAGATTTCTTGCCATTTTCCAAAGAAATCAGTAAGATTCCTTATGTTCCAAAATTTCCAACTCAATGAATCATATACTAAAAGATGGAGAATTTTATCAGCTTTTTAAAAATGTAAACCTCATCTTTCTGCCTAACTTAGATCTTGAGTTATACTAATCTATGTGTTGGTGCAGTGAAGATTTCTTGCCATTTTCAGAAGAAATCAGTAAGATTCCTCATGTTCCAAACTTTCCAACTCAATGAGTCATATACCAAAAGATGAAGAATTTTATCAGCTTTTCAAAAATGAAAACCCCATCTTTCTACCTAACTTAGATCTTGAGTTAGACAAATTTTTGTGTTGGTGCAGTCTTGCCATTTTCAGAAGAAATCAGTTAGATTCCTTATGTTCCAAACTTTCCAACTCAAAGAGTCATATACCAAAAGATGGAGAATTTTATCAGCTTTTTAAAAATGAAAACCCCATCTTTCTACCTAACTTAGATCTTGAGTTAGACAAATTTTTGTGTTGGTGCAGTCTTGCCATTTTCAGAAGAAATCAGTTAGATTCCTTATGTTCCAAACCTTCCAACTTAATGAGTCATATACCAAAAGATGGAGAATTTTATCAACTTTTTAAAAATGAAAACCCCATCTTTCTACCTAACTTAGATCTTGAGTTAGACAAATTTTTGTGTTGGTGCAGTCTTGCCATTTTCAGAAGAAATCAGTTAGATTCCTTATGTTCCAAACTTTCCAACTCAATGAGTCATATACCAAAAAATGGAGAATTTTATCAGCTTTTTAAAAATGTAAACCTCATCTTTCTATCTAACTTAGATCTTGAGTTATACTAATTTTTGTGTTTGTGCAGTGAAGATTTCTTGCCATTTTCAGAAGAAATCAGTAAGATTCCTTATGTTCCAAACTTTCCAACTCAAAGAGTCATATACCAAAAGATGGAGAATTTTATCAGCTTTTTAAAAATGAAAACCCCATCTTTCTACCTAACTTAGATCTTGAGTTAGACTAATTTTTGTGTTGGTGCAGTCTTGCAATTTTCAGAAGAATTCAGTTAGATTCCTTATGTTCCAAACTTTCCAACTCAATGAGTCATATCCCAAAAAATGGAGAATTTTATCAGCTTTTTAAAAATGTAAACCTCATCTTTCTATCTAACTTAGATCTTGAGTTATACTAATTTTTGTGTTGGTGCAATAAAGATTTCTTGCCATTTTCAGAAGAAATCAGTTAGATTCCTTATGTTCCAAACTTTCCAACTCAAAGAGTCATATACCGAAAGATGGAGAATTTTATCAGCTTTTTAAAAATGAAAACCCCATCTTTCTACCTAACTTAGATCTTGAGTTAGACTAATTTTTGTGTTGGTGCAGTCTTGCCATTTTCAGAAGAAATCAGTTAGATTCCTTATGTTCCAAACCTTCCAACTCAATGAGTCATATACCAAAAGATGGAGAATTTTATCAGCTTTTTAAAAATAAAAACCCCATCTTTCTACCTAACTTAGATCTTGAGTTAGACTAATTTTTGTGTTGGTGCAGTGAAGATTTCTTGCCATTTTCAGAAGAAATCAGTTAGATTCCTTATGTTCCAAACTTTTCAACTCAAAGAGTCATATACCGAAAGATGGAGAATTTTATCAGCTTTTTAAAAATGAAAACCCCATCTTTCTACCTAACTTAGATCTTGAGTTAGACTAATTTTTGTGTTGGTGCAGTCTTGCCATTTTCAGAAGAAATCAGTTAGATTCCTTATGTTCCAAATTTTCCAACTCAATGAGTCATATACCAAAAGATGGAGAATTTTAACAGATTTTCAAAAATGTAAGCCTCATCTTTCTATCTAACTTAGAACTTAAGTTATACTAATTTTTGTGTTTGTGCAGTAAAGATTCCTTGCCATTTTCAGAAGAAATCAGTAAGATTCCTTATGTTCCAAACTTTCCAACTCAATGAGTCACATACCAATAGATGGAGAATTTTATCAGCTTTTTAAAAATGTAAACCTCATCTTTCTATCTAACTTAGATCTTGAGTTATACTAATCTTTGTGTTGGTGCAGTGAAAATTTTTTGCCATTTTCCGAAGAAATCAGTAAGATTCCTTATGTTCCAATTTTTCCAACTCAAAGAGTCATATACCAAAAGATGAAGAATTTTATCAGATTTTTAAAAATGAAAACCCCATCTTTCTACCTAACTTAGATCTTGAGTTAGACTAATTTTTGTGTTGGTGCAGTCTTGCCATTTTCAGAAGAAATCAGTTAGATTCCTTATGTTCCAAACCTTCCAACTTAATGAGTCATATACCAAAAGATGGAGAATTTTATCAGCTTTTTAAAAAATGTAAACCTCATCTTTCTATCTAACTTAGATCTTGAGTTATACTAATTTTTGTGTTTGTGCAGTGAAGATTTCTTGCCATTTTCAGAAGAAATCAGTTAGATTCCTTATGTTCCAAACCTTCCAACTCAATGGGTCATATACCAAAAGATGGAGAATTTTATCAGCTTTTTAAAAATGTAAACCTCATCTTTCTATCTAACTTAGATCTTGAGTTATACTAATTTTTGTGTTGGTGCAGTGAAGATTTCTTGCCATTTTCAGAAGAAATCAGTTAGATTCCTTATGTTCCAAACTTTCCAACTCAAAGAGTCATATACCGAAAGATGGAGAATTTTATCAGCTTTTAAAAAATGAAAACCCCATCTTTCTACCTAACTTAGATCTTGAGTTAGACTAATTTTTGTGTTGGTGCAGTCTTGCAATTTTCAGAAGAATTCAGTTAGATTCCTTATGTTCCAAACTTTCCAACTCAAAGAGTCATATCCCAAAAGATGGAGAATTTTATCAGCTTTTTAAAAATGTAAACCTCATCTTTCTATCTAACTTAGATCTTGAGTTATACTAATTTTTGTGTTGGTGCAATAAAGATTTCTTGCCATTTTCAGAAGAAATCAGTTAGATTCCTTATGTTCCAAACTTTCCAACTTAAAAAGTCATATACCGAAAGATGGAGAATTTTATCAGCTTTTTAAAAATGAAAACCCCATCTTTCTACCTAACTTAGATCTTGAGTTAGACTAATTTTTGTGTTGGTGCAGTCTTGCCATTTTCAGAAGAAATCAGTTAGATTCCTTATGTTCCAAACCTTCCAACTCAATGAGTCATATACCAAAAGATGGAGAATTTTAACAGATTTTCAAAAATGTAAGCCTCATCTTTCTATCTAACTTAGATCTTGAGTTATACTAATCTTTGTGTTGGTGCAGTGAAAATTTTTTGCCATTTTCCGAAGAAATCAGTAAGATTCCTTATGTTCCAACCTTTCCAACTCAAAGAGTCATATACCAAAAGATGAAGAATTTTATCAGATTTTTAAAAATGAAAACCTCATCTTTCTATCTAACTTAGATCTTGAGTTATACTAATTTTTTTTTGTGTTTGTGCAGTGAAGATTTCTTGCCATTTTCAGAAGAAATCAGTGAGATTCCTCATGTTCCAAACTTTCCAACTCAAAGAGTCATATACCAAAAGATGGAGAATTTTAACAGCTTTTTAAAAATGTAAGCCTCATCTTTCTATCTAACTTAGAACTTGAGTTATACTAATTTTTGTGTTTGTGCAGTGAAGATTCCTTGCCATTTTCAGAAGAAATCAGTAAGATTCCTTATGTTCCAAACTTTCCAACTCAATGAGTCACATACCAAAAGATGGAGAATTTTATCAGCTTTTTAAAAATGTAAACCTCATCTTTCTATCTAACTTAGATCTTGAGTTATACTAATCTTTGTGTTGGTGCAGTGAAAATTTTTTGCCATTTTCCGAAGAAATCAGTAAGATTCCTTATGTTCCAACCTTTCCAACTCAAAGAGTCATATACCAAAAGATGAAGAATTTTATCAGATTTTTAAAAATGAAAACCCCATCTTTCTACCTAACTTAGATCTTGAGTTAGACTAATTTTTGTGTTGGTGCAGTCTTGCCATTTTCAGAAGAAATCAGTTAGATTCCTTATGTTCCAAATTTTCCAACTTAATGAGTCATATACCAAAAGATGGAGAATTTTAACAGATTTTCAAGAATGTAAGCCTCATCTTTCTATCTAACTTAGATCTTGAGTTATACTAATTTTTGTGTTTGTGCAGTGAAGATTTCTTGCCATTTTCAGAAGAAATCAGTTAGATTCCTTATGTTCCAAACTTTCCAACTCAAAGAGTCATATACCGAAAGATGGAGAATTTTATCAGCTTTTAAAAAATGAAAACCCCATCTTTCTACCTAACTTAGATCTTGAGTTAGACTAATTTTTGTGTTGGTGCAGTCTTGCAATTTTCAGAAGAATTCAGTTAGATTCCTTATGTTCCAAACTTTCCAACTCTAAGAGTCATATCCCAAAAGATGGAGAATTTTATCAGCTTTTTAAAAATGTAAACCTCATCTTTCTATCTAACTTAGATCTTGAGTTATACTAATTTTTGTGTTGGTGCAATAAAGATTTCTTGCCATTTTCAGAAGAAATCAGTTAGATTCCTTATGTTCCAAACTTTCCAACTTAAAAAGTCATATACCGAAAGATGGAGAATTTTATCAGCTTTTTAAAAATGAAAACCCCATCTTTCTACCTAACTTAGATCTTGAGTTAGACTAATTTTTGTGTTGGTGCAGTCTTGCCATTTTCAGAAGAAATCAGTTAGATTCCTTATGTTCCAAACCTTCCAACTCAAAGAGTCATATCCCAAAAGATGGAGAATTTTATCAGCTTTTTAAAAATGTAAACCTCATCTTTCTATCTAACTTAGATCTTGAGTTATACTAATTTTTGTGTTGGTGCAATAAAGATTTCTTGCCATTTTCAGAAGAAATCAGTTAGATTCCTTATGTTCCAAACTTTCCAACTTAAAAAGTCATATACCGAAAGATGGAGAATTTTATCAGCTTTTTAAAAATGAAAACCCCATCTTTCTACCTAACTTAGATCTTGAGTTAGACTAATTTTTGTGTTGGTGCAGTCTTGCCATTTTCAGAAGAAATCAGTTAGATTCCTTATGTTCCAAACCTTCCAACTCAATGAGTCATATACCAAAAGATGGAGAATTTTAACAGATTTTCAAAAATGTAAGCCTCATCTTTCTATCTAACTTAGATCTTGAGTTATACTAATCTTTGTGTTGGTGCAGTGAAAATTTTTTGCCATTTTCCGAAGAAATCAGTAAGATTCCTTATGTTCCAACTTTTCCAACTCAAAGAGTCATATACCAAAAGATGAAGAATTTTATCAGATTTTTAAAAATGAAAACCTCATCTTTCTATCTAACTTAGATCTTGAGTTATACTAATTTTTTTTTGTGTTTGTGCAGTGAAGATTTCTTGCCGTTTTCAGAAGAAATCAATAAGATTCCTCATGTTCCAAACTTTCCAACTCAAAGAGTCATATACCAAAAGATGGAGAATTTTAACAGCTTTTTAAAAATGTAAGCCTCATCTTTCTATCTAACTTAGAACTTGAGTTATACTAATTTTTGTGTTTGTGCAGTGAAGATTCCTTGCCATTTTCAGAAGAAATCAGTAAGATTCCTTATGTTCCAAACTTTCCAACTCAATGAGTCACATACCAAAAGATGGAGAATTTTATCAGCTTTTTAAAAATGTAAACCTCATCTTTCTATCTAACTTAGATCTTGAGTTATACTAATCTTTGTGTTGGTGCAGTGAAAATTTTTTGCCATTTTCCGAAGAATTCAGTAAGATTCCTTATGTTCCAACCTTTCCAACTCAAAGAGTCATATACCAAAAGATGAAGAATTTTATCAGATTTTTAAAAATGAAAACCCCATCTTTCTACCTAACTTAGATCTTGAGTTAGACTAATTTTTGTGTTGGTGCAGTCTTGCCATTTTCAGAAGAAATCAGTTAGATTCCTTATGTTCCAAATTTTCCAACTTAATGAGTCATATACCAAAAGATGGAGAATTTTAACAGATTTTCAAGAATGTAAGCCTCATCTTTCTATCTAACTTAGATCTTGAGTTATACTAATTTTTGTGTTTGTGCAGTGAAGATTTCTTGCCATTTTCAGAAGAAATCAGTTAGATTCCTTATGTTCCAAACTTTCCAACTCAAAGAGTCATATACCGAAAGATGGAGAATTTTATCAGCTTTTAAAAAATGAAAACCCCATCTTTCTACCTAACTTAGATCTTGAGTTAGACTAATTTTTGTGTTGGTGCAGTCTTGCAATTTTCAGAAGAATTCAGTTAGATTCCTTATGTTCCAAACTTTCCAACTCAAAGAGTCATATCCCAAAAGATGGAGAATTTTATCAGCTTTTTAAAAATGTAAACCTCATCTTTCTATCTAACTTAGATCTTGAGTTATACTAATTTTTGTGTTGGTGCAATAAAGATTTCTTGCCATTTTCAGAAGAAATCAGTTAGATTCCTTATGTTCCAAACTTTCCAACTTAAAAAGTCATATACCGAAAGATGGAGAATTTTATCAGCTTTTTAAAAATGAAAACCCCATCTTTCTACCTAACTTAGATCTTGAGTTAGACTAATTTTTGTGTTGGTGCAGTCTTGCCATTTTCAGAAGAAATCAGTTAGATTCCTTATGTTCCAAACCTTCCAACTCAATGAGTCATATACCGAAAGATGGAGAATTTTATCAGCTTTTTAAAAATAAAAACCCCATCTTTCTACCTAACTTAGATCTTGAGTTAGACTAATTTTTGTGTTGGTGCAGTGAAGATTTCTTGCCATTTTCAGAAGAAATCAGTTAGATTCCTTATGTTCCAAACTTTTCAACTCAAAGAGTCATATACCGAAAGATGGAGAATTTTATCAGCTTTTTAAAAATGAAAACCCCATCTTTCTACCTAACTTAGATCTTGAGTTAGACTAATTTTTGTGTTGGTGCAGTCTTGCCATTTTCAGAAGAAATCAGTTAGATTCCTTATGTTCCAAATTTTCCAACTCAATGAGTCATATACCAAAAGATGGAGAATTTTATCAGATTTTTAAAAATGAAAACCCCATCTTTCTACCTAACTTAGATCTTGAGTTAGACTAATTTTTGTGTTGGTGCAGTCTTGCCATTTTCAGAAGAAATCAGTTAGATTCCTTATGTTCCAAATTTTCCAACTCAATGAGTCATATACCAAAAGATGGAGAATTTTAACAGATTTTCAAGAATGTAAGCCTCATCTTTCTATCTAACTTAGATCTTGAGTTATACTAATTTTTGTGTTTGTGCAGTGAAGATTTCTTGCCATTTTCAGAAGAAATCAGTTAGATTCCTTATGTTCCAAACTTTCCAACTCAAAGAGTCATATACCGAAAGATGGAGAATTTTATCAGCTTTTTAAAAATGAAAACCCCATCTTTCTACCTAACTTAGATCTTGAGTTAGACAAATTTTTGTGTTGGTGCAGTCTTGCCATTTTCAGAAGAAATCAGTTAGATTCCTTATGTTCCAAACCTTCCAACTTAATGAGTCATATACCAAAAGATGGAGAATTTTATCAACTTTTTAAAAATGAAAACCCCATCTTTCTACCTAACTTAGATCTTGAGTTAGACAAATTTTTGTGTTGGTGCAGTCTTGCCATTTTCAGAAGAAATCAGTTAGATTCCTTATGTTCCAAACTTTCCAACTCAATGAGTCATATACCAAAAAATGGAGAATTTTATCAGCTTTTTAAAAATGTAAACCTCATCTTTCTATCTAACTTAGATCTTGAGTTATACTAATTTTTGTGTTTGTGCAGTGAAGATTTCTTGCCATTTTCAGAAGAAATCAGTAAGATTCCTTATGTTCCAAACTTTCCAACTCAAAGAGTCATATACCAAAAGATGGAGAATTTTATCAGCTTTTTAAAAATGAAAACCCCATCTTTCTACCTAACTTAGATCTTGAGTTAGACTAATTTTTGTGTTGGTGCAGTCTTGCAATTTTCAGAAGAATTCAGTTAGATTCCTTATGTTCCAACCTTTCCAACTCAAAGAGTCATATACCAAAAGATGAAGAATTTTATCAGATTTTTAAAAATGAAAACCTCATCTTTCTATCTAACTTAGATCTTGAGTTATACTAATTTTTGTGTTTGTGCAGTGAAGATTTCTTGCCATTTTCAGAAGAAATCAGTTAGATTCCTTATGTTCCAAACCTTCCAACTCAATGGGTCATATACCAAAAGATGGAGAATTTTATCAGCTTTTTAAAAATGTAAACCTCATCTTTCTATCTAACTTAGATCTTGAGTTATACTAATTTTTGTGTTGGTGCAGTGAAGATTTCTTGCCATTTTCAGAAGAAATCAGTTAGATTCCTTATGTTCCAAACTTTCCAACTCAAAGAGTCATATACCGAAAGATGGAGAATTTTATCAGCTTTTAAAAAATAAAAACCCCATCTTTCTACCTAACTTAGATCTTGAGTTAGACTAATTTTTGTGTTGGTGCAGTCTTGCAATTTTCAGAAGAATTCAGTTAGATTCCTTATGTTCCAAACTTTCCAACTCAAAGAGTCATATCCCAAAAGATGGAGAATTTTATCAGCTTTTTAAAAATGTAAACCTCATCTTTCTATCTAACTTAGATCTTGAGTTATACTAATTTTTGTGTTGGTGCAATAAAGATTTCTTGCCATTTTCAGAAGAAATCAGTTAGATTCCTTATGTTCCAAACTTTCCAACTTAAAAAGTCATATACCGAAAGATGGAGAATTTTATCAGCTTTTTAAAAATGAAAACCCCATCTTTCTACCTAACTTAGATCTTGAGTTAGACTAATTTTTGTGTTGGTGCAGTCTTGCCATTTTCAGTAGAAATCAGTTAGATTCCTTATGTTCCAAACCTTCCAACTCAATGAGTCATATACCAAAAGATGGAGAATTTTAACAGATTTTTAAAAATGTAAGCCTCATCTTTCTATCTAACTTAGATCTTGAGTTATACTAATCTTTGTGTTGGTGCAGTGAAAATTTTTTGCCATTTTCCGAAGAAATCAGTAAGATTCCTTATGTTCCAACCTTTCCAACTCAAAGAGTCATATACCAAAAGATGAAGAATTTTATCAGATTTTTAAAAATGAAAACCTCATCTTTCTATCTAACTTAGATCTTGAGTTATACTAATTTTTTTTTGTGTTTGTGCAGTGAAGATTTCTTGCCATTTTCAGAAGAAATCAGTGAGATTCCTCATGTTCCAAACTTTCCAACTCAAAGAGTCATATACCAAAAGATGGAGAATTTTAACAGCTTTTTAAAAATGTAAGCCTCATCTTTCTATCTAACTTAGAACTTGAGTTATACTAATTTTTGTGTTTGTGCAGTGAAGATTCCTTGCCATTTTCAGAAGAAATCAGTAAGATTCCTTATGTTCCAAACTTTCCAACTCAATGAGTCACATACCAAAAGATGGAGAATTTTATCAGCTTTTTAAAAATGTAAACCTCATCTTTCTATCTAACTTAGATCTTGAGTTATACTAATCTTTGTGTTGGTGCAGTGAAAATTTTTTGCCATTTTCCGAAGAAATCAGTAAGATTCCTTATGTTCCAACCTTTCCAACTCAAAGAGTCATATACCAAAAGATGAAGAATTTTATCAGATTTTTAAAAATGAAAACCCCATCTTTCTACCTAACTTAGATCTTGAGTTAGACTAATTTTTGTGTTGGTGCAGTCTTGCCATTTTCAGAAGAAATCAGTTAGATTCCTTATGTTCCAAATTTTCCAACTTAATGAGTCATATACCAAAAGATGGAGAATTTTAACAGATTTTCAAGAATGTAAGCCTCATCTTTCTATCTAACTTAGATCTTGAGTTATACTAATTTTTGTGTTTGTGCAGTGAAGATTTCTTGCCATTTTCAGAAGAAATCAGTTAGATTCCTTATGTTCCAAACTTTCCAACTCAAAGAGTCATATACCGAAAGATGGAGAATTTTATCAGCTTTTAAAAAATGAAAACCCCATCTTTCTACCTAACTTAGATCTTGAGTTAGACTAATTTTTGTGTTGGTGCAGTCTTGCAATTTTCAGAAGAATTCAGTTAGATTCCTTATGTTCCAAACTTTCCAACTCAAAGAGTCATATCCCAAAAGATGGAGAATTTTATCAGCTTTTTAAAAATGTAAACCTCATCTTTCTATCTAACTTAGATCTTGAGTTATACTAATTTTTGTGTTGGTGCAATAAAGATTTCTTGCCATTTTCAGAAGAAATCAGTTAGATTCCTTATGTTCCAAACTTTCCAACTTAAAAAGTCATATACCGAAAGATGGAGAATTTTATCAGCTTTTTAAAAATAAAAACCCCATCTTTCTACCTAACTTAGATCTTGAGTTAGACTAATTTTTGTGTTGGTGCAGTCTTGCCATTTTCAGAAGAAATCAGTTAGATTCCTTATGTTCCAAACCTTCCAACTCAAAGAGTCATATCCCAAAAGATGGAGAATTTTATCAGCTTTTTAAAAATGTAAACCTCATCTTTCTATCTAACTTAGATCTTGAGTTATACTAATTTTTGTGTTGGTGCAATAAAGATTTCTTGCCATTTTCAGAAGAAATCAGTTAGATTCCTTATGTTCCAAACTTTCCAACTTAAAAAGTCATATACCGAAAGATGGAGAATTTTATCAGCTTTTTAAAAATGAAAACCCCATCTTTCTACCTAACTTAGATCTTGAGTTAGACTAATTTTTGTGTTGGTGCAGTCTTGCCATTTTCAGAAGAAATCAGTTAGATTCCTTATGTTCCAAACCTTCCAACTCAATGAGTCATATACCAAAAGATGGAGAATTTTAACAGATTTTCAAAAATGTAAGCCTCATCTTTCTATCTAACTTAGATCTTGAGTTATACTAATCTTTGTGTTGGTGCAGTGAAAATTTTTTGCCATTTTCCGAAGAAATCAGTAAGATTCCTTATGTTCCAACCTTTCCAACTCAAAGAGTCATATACCAAAAGATGAAGAATTTTATCAGATTTTTAAAAATGAAAACCTCATCTTTCTATCTAACTTAGATCTTGAGTTATACTAATTTTTTTTTGTGTTTGTGCAGTGAAGATTTCTTGCCGTTTTCAGAAGAAATCAATAAGATTCCTCATGTTCCAAACTTTCCAACTCAAAGAGTCATATACCAAAAGATGGAGAATTTTAACAGCTTTTTAAAAATGTAAGCCTCATCTTTCTATCTAACTTAGAACTTGAGTTATACTAATTTTTGTGTTTGTGCAGTGAAGATTCCTTGCCATTTTCAGAAGAAATCAGTAAGATTCCTTATGTTCCAAACTTTCCAACTCAATGAGTCACATACCAAAAGATGGAGAATTTTATCAGCTTTTTAAAAATGTAAACCTCATCTTTCTATCTAACTTAGATCTTGAGTTATACTAATCTTTGTGTTGGTGCAGTGAAAATTTTTTGCCATTTTCCGAAGAATTCAGTAAGATTCCTTATGTTCCAACCTTTCCAACTCAAAGAGTCATATACCAAAAGATGAAGAATTTTATCAGATTTTTAAAAATGAAAACCCCATCTTTCTACCTAACTTAGATCTTGAGTTAGACTAATTTTTGTGTTGGTGCAGTCTTGCCATTTTCAGAAGAAATCAGTTAGATTCCTTATGTTCCAAATTTTCCAACTTAATGAGTCATATACCAAAAGATGGAGAATTTTAACAGATTTTCAAGAATGTAAGCCTCATCTTTCTATCTAACTTAGATCTTGAGTTATACTAATTTTTGTGTTTGTGCAGTGAAGATTTCTTGCCATTTTCAGAAGAAATCAGTTAGATTCCTTATGTTCCAAACTTTCCAACTCAAAGAGTCATATACCGAAAGATGGAGAATTTTATCAGCTTTTAAAAAATGAAAACCCCATCTTTCTACCTAACTTAGATCTTGAGTTAGACTAATTTTTGTGTTGGTGCAGTCTTGCAATTTTCAGAAGAATTCAGTTAGATTCCTTATGTTCCAAACTTTCCAACTCAAAGAGTCATATCCCAAAAGATGGAGAATTTTATCAGCTTTTTAAAAATGTAAACCTCATCTTTCTATCTAACTTAGATCTTGAGTTATACTAATTTTTGTGTTGGTGCAATAAAGATTTCTTGCCATTTTCAGAAGAAATCAGTTAGATTCCTTATGTTCCAAACTTTCCAACTTAAAAAGTCATATACCGAAAGATGGAGAATTTTATCAGCTTTTTAAAAATGAAAACCCCATCTTTCTACCTAACTTAGATCTTGAGTTAGACTAATTTTTGTGTTGGTGCAGTCTTGCCATTTTCAGAAGAAATCAGTTAGATTCCTTATGTTCCAAACCTTCCAACTCAATGAGTCATATACCGAAAGATGGAGAATTTTATCAGCTTTTTAAAAATAAAAACCCCATCTTTCTACCTAACTTAGATCTTGAGTTAGACTAATTTTTGTGTTGGTGCAGTGAAGATTTCTTGCCATTTTCAGAAGAAATCAGTTAGATTCCTTATGTTCCAAATTTTTCAACTCAAAGAGTCATATACCGAAAGATGGAGAATTTTATCAGCTTTTTAAAAATGAAAACCCCATCTTTCTACCTAACTTAGATCTTGAGTTAGACTAATTTTTGTGTTGGTGCAGTCTTGCCATTTTCAGAAGAAATCAGTTAGATTCCTTATGTTCCAAATTTTCCAACTCAATGAGTCATATACCAAAAGATGGAGAATTTTATCAGATTTTTAAAAATGAAAACCCCATCTTTCTACCTAACTTAGATCTTGAGTTAGACTAATTTTTGTGTTGGTGCAGTCTTGCCATTTTCAGAAGAAATCAGTTAGATTCCTTATGTTCCAAATTTTCCAACTCAATGAGTCATATACCAAAAGATGGAGAATTTTAACAGATTTTCAAGAATGTAAGCCTCATCTTTCTATCTAACTTAGATCTTGAGTTATACTAATTTTTGTGTTTGTGCAGTGAAGATTTCTTGCCATTTTCAGAAGAAATCAGTTAGATTCCTTATGTTCCAAACTTTCCAACTCAAAGAGTCATATACCGAAAGATGGAGAATTTTATCAGCTTTTTAAAAATGAAAACCCCATCTTTCTACCTAACTTAGATCTTGAGTTAGACAAATTTTTGTGTTGGTGCAGTCTTGCCATTTTCAGAAGAAATCAGTTAGATTCCTTATGTTCCAAACCTTCCAACTTAATGAGTCATATACCAAAAGATGGAGAATTTTATCAACTTTTTAAAAATGAAAACCCCATCTTTCTACCTAACTTAGATCTTGAGTTAGACAAATTTTTGTGTTGGTGCAGTCTTGCCATTTTCAGAAGAAATCAGTTAGATTCCTTATGTTCCAAACTTTCCAACTCAATGAGTCATATACCAAAAAATGGAGAATTTTATCAGCTTTTTAAAAATGTAAACCTCATCTTTCTATCTAACTTAGATCTTGAGTTATACTAATTTTTGTGTTTGTGCAGTGAAGATTTCTTGCCATTTTCAGAAGAAATCAGTAAGATTCCTTATGTTCCAAACTTTCCAACTCAAAGAGTCATATACCAAAAGATGGAGAATTTTATCAGCTTTTTAAAAATGAAAACCCCATCTTTCTACCTAACTTAGATCTTGAGTTAGACTAATTTTTGTGTTGGTGCAGTCTTGCAATTTTCAGAAGAATTCAGTTAGATTCCTTATGTTCCAAACTTTCCAACTCAATGAGTCATATCCCAAAAGATGGAGAATTTTATCAGCTTTTTAAAAATGTAAACCTCATCTTTCTATCTAACTTAGATCTTGAGTTATACTAATTTTTGTGTTGGTGCAATAAAGATTTCTTGCCATTTTCAGAAGAAATCAGTTAGATTCCTTATGTTCCAAACTTTTCAACTCAAAGAGTCATATACCGAAAGATGGAGAATTTTATCAGCTTTTTAAAAATGAAAACCCCATCTTTCTACCTAACTTAGATCTTGAGTTAGACTAATTTTTGTGTTGGTGCAGTCTTGCCATTTTCAGAAGAAATCAGTTAGATTCCTTATGTTCCAAACCTTCCAACTCAATGAGTCATATACCAAAAGATGGAGAATTTTATCAGCTTTTTAAAAATAAAAACCCCATCTTTCTACCTAACTTAGATCTTGAGTTAGACTAATTTTTGTGTTGGTGCAGTGAAGATTTCTTGCCATTTTCAGAAGAAATCAGTTAGATTCCTTATGTTCCAAACTTTTCAACTCAAAGAGTCATATACCGAAAGATGGAGAATTTTATCAGCTTTTTAAAAATGAAAACCCCATCTTTCTACCTAACTTAGATCTTGAGTTAGACTAATTTTTGTGTTGGTGCAGTCTTGCCATTTTCAGAAGAAATCAGTTAGATTCCTTATGTTCCAAATTTTCCAACTCAATGAGTCATATACCAAAAGATGGAGAATTTTAACAGATTTTCAAAAATGTAAGCCTCATCTTTCTATCTAACTTAGAACTTAAGTTATACTAATTTTTGTGTTTGTGCAGTAAAGATTCCTTGCCATTTTCAGAAGAAATCAGTAAGATTCCTTATGTTCCAAACTTTCCAACTCAATGAGTCACATACCAAAAGATGGAGAATTTTATCAGCTTTTTAAAAATGTAAACCTCATCTTTCTATCTAACTTAGATCTTGAGTTATACTAATCTTTGTGTTGGTGCAGTGAAAATTTTTTGCCATTTTCCGAAGAAATCAGTAAGATTCCTTATGTTCCAATTTTTCCAACTCAAAGAGTCATATACCAAAAGATGAAGAATTTTATCAGATTTTTAAAAATGAAAACCCCATCTTTCTACCTAACTTAGATCTTGAGTTAGACTAATTTTTGTGTTGGTGCAGTCTTGCAATTTTCAGAAGAATTCAGTTAGATTCCTTATGTTCCAAACTTTCCAACTCAAAGAGTCATATCCCAAAAGATGGAGAATTTTATCAGCTTTTTAAAAATGTAAACCTCATCTTTCTATCTAACTTAGATCTTGAGTTATACTAATTTTTGTGTTGGTGCAATAAAGATTTCTTGCCATTTTCAGAAGAAATCAGTTAGATTCCTTATGTTCCAAACTTTCCAACTTAAAAAGTCATATACCGAAAGATGGAGAATTTTATCAGCTTTTTAAAAATGAAAACCCCATCTTTCTACCTAACTTAGATCTTGAGTTAGACTAATTTTTGTGTTGGTGCAGTCTTGCCATTTTCAGAAGAAATCAGTTAGATTCCTTATGTTCCAAACCTTCCAACTCAATGAGTCATATACCAAAAGATGGAGAATTTTAACAGATTTTCAAAAATGTAAGCCTCATCTTTCTATCTAACTTAGATCTTGAGTTATACTAATCTTTGTGTTGGTGCAGTGAAAATTTTTTGCCATTTTCCGAAGAAATCAGTAAGATTCCTTATGTTCCAACCTTTCCAACTCAAAGAGTCATATACCAAAAGATGAAGAATTTTATCAGATTTTTAAAAATGAAAACCTCATCTTTCTATCTAACTTAGATCTTGAGTTATACTAATTTTTTTTTGTGTTTGTGCAGTGAAGATTTCTTGCCATTTTCAGAAGAAATCAGTGAGATTCCTCATGTTCCAAACTTTCCAACTCAAAGAGTCATATACCAAAAGATGGAGAATTTTAACAGCTTTTTAAAAATGTAAGCCTCATCTTTCTATCTAACTTAGAACTTGAGTTATACTAATTTTTGTGTTTGTGCAGTGAAGATTCCTTGCCATTTTCAGAAGAAATCAGTAAGATTCCTTATGTTCCAAACTTTCCAACTCAATGAGTCACATACCAAAAGATGGAGAATTTTATCAGCTTTTTAAAAATGTAAACCTCATCTTTCTATCTAACTTAGATCTTGAGTTATACTAATCTTTGTGTTGGTGCAGTGAAAATTTTTTGCCATTTTCCGAAGAAATCAGTAAGATTCCTTATGTTCCAACCTTTCCAACTCAAAGAGTCATATACCAAAAGATGAAGAATTTTATCAGATTTTTAAAAATGAAAACCCCATCTTTCTACCTAACTTAGATCTTGAGTTAGACTAATTTTTGTGTTGGTGCAGTCTTGCCATTTTCAGAAGAAATCAGTTAGATTCCTTATGTTCCAAATTTTCCAACTTAATGAGTCATATACCAAAAGATGGAGAATTTTAACAGATTTTCAAGAATGTAAGCCTCATCTTTCTATCTAACTTAGATCTTGAGTTATACTAATTTTTGTGTTTGTGCAGTGAAGATTTCTTGCCATTTTCAGAAGAAATCAGTTAGATTCCTTATGTTCCAAACTTTCCAACTCAAAGAGTCATATACCGAAAGATGGAGAATTTTATCAGCTTTTAAAAAATGAAAACCCCATCTTTCTACCTAACTTAGATCTTGAGTTAGACTAATTTTTGTGTTGGTGCAGTCTTGCAATTTTCAGAAGAATTCAGTTAGATTCCTTATGTTCCAAACTTTCCAACTCAAAGAGTCATATCCCAAAAGATGGAGAATTTTATCAGCTTTTTAAAAATGTAAACCTCATCTTTCTATCTAACTTAGATCTTGAGTTATACTAATTTTTGTGTTGGTGCAATAAAGATTTCTTGCCATTTTCAGAAGAAATCAGTTAGATTCCTTATGTTCCAAACTTTCCAACTTAAAAAGTCATATACCGAAAGATGGAGAATTTTATCAGCTTTTTAAAAATGAAAACCCCATCTTTCTACCTAACTTAGATCTTGAGTTAGACTAATTTTTGTGTTGGTGCAGTCTTGCCATTTTCAGAAGAAATCAGTTAGATTCCTTATGTTCCAAACCTTCCAACTCAAAGAGTCATATCCCAAAAGATGGAGAATTTTATCAGCTTTTTAAAAATGTAAACCTCATCTTTCTATCTAACTTAGATCTTGAGTTATACTAATTTTTGTGTTGGTGCAATAAAGATTTCTTGCCATTTTCAGAAGAAATCAGTTAGATTCCTTATGTTCCAAACTTTCCAACTTAAAAAGTCATATACCGAAAGATGGAGAATTTTATCAGCTTTTTAAAAATGAAAACCCCATCTTTCTACCTAACTTAGATCTTGAGTTAGACTAATTTTTGTGTTGGTGCAGTCTTGCCATTTTCAGAAGAAATCAGTTAGATTCCTTATGTTCCAAACCTTCCAACTCAATGAGTCATATACCAAAAGATGGAGAATTTTAACAGATTTTCAAAAATGTAAGCCTCATCTTTCTATCTAACTTAGATCTTGAGTTATACTAATCTTTGTGTTGGTGCAGTGAAAATTTTTTGCCATTTTCCGAAGAAATCAGTAAGATTCCTTATGTTCCAACCTTTCCAACTCAAAGAGTCATATACCAAAAGATGAAGAATTTTATCAGATTTTTAAAAATGAAAACCTCATCTTTCTATCTAACTTAGATCTTGAGTTATACTAATTTTTTTTTGTGTTTGTGCAGTGAAGATTTCTTGCCGTTTTCAGAAGAAATCAATAAGATTCCTCATGTTCCAAACTTTCCAACTCAAAGAGTCATATACCAAAAGATGGAGAATTTTAACAGCTTTTTAAAAATGTAAGCCTCATCTTTCTATCTAACTTAGAACTTGAGTTATACTAATTTTTGTGTTTGTGCAGTGAAGATTCCTTGCCATTTTCAGAAGAAATCAGTAAGATTCCTTATGTTCCAAACTTTCCAACTCAATGAGTCACATACCAAAAGATGGAGAATTTTATCAGCTTTTTAAAAATGTAAACCTCATCTTTCTATCTAACTTAGATCTTGAGTTATACTAATCTTTGTGTTGGTGCAGTGAAAATTTTTTGCCATTTTCCGAAGAATTCAGTAAGATTCCTTATGTTCCAACCTTTCCAACTCAAAGAGTCATATACCAAAAGATGAAGAATTTTATCAGATTTTTAAAAATGAAAACCCCATCTTTCTACCTAACTTAGATCTTGAGTTAGACTAATTTTTGTGTTGGTGCAGTCTTGCCATTTTCAGAAGAAATCAGTTAGATTCCTTATGTTCCAAATTTTC
The DNA here is from genome assembly GCA_951805265.1 of Schizotus pectinicornis. NCBI lineage: Eukaryota > Metazoa > Arthropoda > Insecta > Coleoptera > Pyrochroidae > Schizotus > Schizotus pectinicornis. Next base: position 21,776,310 of record OX638204.1, on the reverse strand, counting down.
CAACTTAATGAGTCATATACCAAAAGATGGAGAATTTTAACAGATTTTCAAGAATGTAAGCCTCATCTTTCTATCTAACTTAGATCTTGAGTTATACTAATTTTTGTGTTTGTGCAGTGAAGATTTCTTGCCATTTTCAGAAGAAATCAGTTAGATTCCTTATGTTCCAAACTTTCCAACTCAAAGAGTCATATACCGAAAGATGGAGAATTTTATCAGCTTTTAAAAAATGAAAACCCCATCTTTCTACCTAACTTAGATCTTGAGTTAGACTAATTTTTGTGTTGGTGCAGTCTTGCCATTTTCAGAAGAAATCAGTTAGATTCCTTATGTTCCAAACTTTCCAACTTAAAAAGTCATATACCGAAAGATGGAGAATTTTATCAGCTTTTTAAAAATGAAAACCCCATCTTTCTACCTAACTTAGATCTTGAGTTAGACTAATTTTTGTGTTGGTGCAGTCTTGCCATTTTCAGAAGAAATCAGTTAGATTCCTTATGTTCCAAACCTTCCAACTCAATGAGTCATATACCGAAAGATGGAGAATTTTATCAGCTTTTTAAAATTAAAAACCCCATCTTTCTACCTAACTTAGATCTTGAGTTAGACTAATTTTTGTGTTGGTGCAGTGAAGATTTCTTGCCATTTTCAGAAGAAATCAGTTAGATTCCTTATGTTCCAAACTTTTCAACTCAAAGAGTCATATACCGAAAGATGGAGAATTTTATCAGCTTTTTAAAAATGAAAACCCCATCTTTCTACCTAACTTAGATCTTGAGTTAGACTAATTTTTGTGTTGGTGCAGTCTTGCCATTTTCAGAAGAAATCAGTTAGATTCCTTATGTTCCAAATTTTCCAACTCAATGAGTCATATACCAAAAGATGAAGAATTTTATCAGATTTTTAAAAATGAAAACCCCATCTTTCTACCTAACTTAGATCTTGAGTTAGACTAATTTTTGTGTTGGTGCAGTCTTGCCATTTTCAGAAGAAATCAGTTAGATTCCTTATGTTCCAAATTTTCCAACTCAATGAGTCATATACCAAAAGATGGAGAATTTTAACAGATTTTCAAGAATGTAAGCCTCATCTTTCTATCTAACTTAGATCTTGAGTTATACTAATTTTTGTGTTTGTGCAGTGAAGATTTCTTGCCATTTTCAGAAGAAATCAGTTAGATTCCTTATGTTCCAAACTTTCCAACTCAAAGAGTCATATACCGAAAGATGGAGAATTTTATCAGCTTTTTAAAAATGAAAACCCCATCTTTCTACCTAACTTAGATCTTGAGTTAGACAAATTTTTGTGTTGGTGCAGTCTTGCCATTTTCAAAAGAATTCAGTTAGATTCCTTATGTTCCAAACTTTCCAACTCAATGAGTCATATACCAAAAAATGGAGAATTTTATCAGCTTTTTAAAAATGTAAATCTCATCTTTCTATCTAACTTAGATCTTGAGTTATACTAATTTTTGTGTTTGTGCAGTGAAGATTTCTTGCCATTTTCAGAAGAAATCAGTAAGATTCCTTATGTTCCAAACTTTCCAACTCAAAGAGTCATATACCAAAAGATGGAGAATTTTATCAGCTTTTTAAAAATGAAAACCCCATCTTTTTACCTAACTTAGATCTTGAGTTAGACTAATTTTTGTGTTGGTGCAGTCTTGCAATTTTCAGAAGAGTTCAGTTAGATTCCTTATGTTCCAAACTTTCCAACTCGATGAGTCATATCCCAAAAGATGGAGAATTTTAACAGTTTTTTAAAAATGTAAACCTCATCTTTCTATCTAACTTAGATCTTGAGTTATACTAATTTTTGTGTTGGTGCAATAAAGATTTCTTGCCATTTTCAGAAGAAATCAGTTAGATTCCTTATGTTCCAAACTTTCCAACTCAAAGAGTCATATACCGAAAGATGGAAAATTTTATCAGCTTTTTAAAAATGAAAACCCCATCTTTCTACCTAACTTAGATCTTGAGTTAGACTAATTTTTGTGTTGGTGCAGTCTTGCCATTTTCAGAAGAAATCAGTTAGATTCCTCATGTTCCAAACTTTCCAACTCAATGAGTCATATACCCAAAAGATGGAAAATTTTATCAGCTTTTTAAAAATAGAAGCCTCATCTTTCTACCTAACTTAGATCTTGAGTTATACTAATTTTTGTGTTGGTGCAGTCTTGCCATTTTCAGAAGAAATCAGTTAGATTCCTTATGTTCCAAACTTTCCAACTCAATGAGTCATATACCAAAAGATGGAGAATTTTATCAGCTTTTTAAAAATGTAAACCTCATCTTTCTACCTAACTTAGATCTTGAGTTATACTAATCTTTGTGTTGGTGCAGTGAAGATTTCTTGCCATTTTCCGAAGAAATCAGTAAGATTCCTTATGTTCCAAACTTTCCAACTCAAAGAGTCATATACCAAAAGATGAAGAATTTTATCAGCTTTTTAAAAATGTAAACCTCATCTTTCTATCTAACTTAAATCTTGAGTTATACTAATTTTTGTGTTGGTGCAGTAAAGATTTCTTGCCATTTTCCAAAGAAATCAGTAAGATTCCTTATGTTCCAAAATTTCCAACTCAATGAATCATATACTAAAAGATGGAGAATTTTATCAGCTTTTTAAAAATGTAAACCTCATCTTTCTGCCTAACTTAGATCTTGAGTTATACTAATCTATGTGTTGGTGCAGTAAAGATTTCTTGCCATTTTCAGAAGAAATCAGTAAGATTCCTTATGTTCCAAACTTTCCAACTCAATGAGTCACATACCAAAAGATGGAAAATTTTATCAGCTTTTTAAAAATGTAAACCTCATCTTTCTATCTAACTTAGATCTTGAGTTATACTAATCTTTGTGTTGGTGCAGTGAAAATTTTTTGCCATTTTCCGAAGAAATCAGTAAGATTCCTTATGTTCCAACCTTTCCAACTCAAAGAGTCATATACCAAAAGATGAAGAATTTTATCAGATTTTTAAAAATGAAAACCCCATCTTTCTACCTAACTTAGATCTTGAGTTAGACTAATTTTTGTGTTGGTGCAGTCTTGCCATTTTCAGAAGAAATCAGTTAGATTCCTTATGTTCCAAATTTTCCAACTTAATGAGTCATATATCAAAAGATGGAGAATTTTAACAGATTTTCAAGAATGTAAGCCTCATCTTTCTATCTAACTTAGATCTTGAGTTATACTAATTTTTGTGTTTGTGCAGTGAAGATTTCTTGCCATTTTCAGAAGAAATCAGTTAGATTCCTTATGTTCCAAACTTTCCAACTCAAAGAGTCATATACCGAAAGATGGAGAATTTTATCAGCTTTTAAAAAATGAAAACCCCATCTTTCTACCTAACTTAGATCTTGAGTTAGACTAATTTTTGTGTTGGTGCAGTCTTGCAATTTTCAGAAGAATTCAGTTAGATTCCTTATGTTCCAAACTTTCCAACTCAAAGAGTCATATCCCAAAAGATGGAGAATTTTATCAGCTTTTTAAAAATGTAAACCTCATCTTTCTATCTAACTTAGATCTTGAGTTATACTAATTTTTGTGTTTGTGCAGTGAAGATTTCTTGCCATTTTCAGAAGAAATCAGTAAGATTCCTTATGTTCCAAACTTTCCAACTCAAAGAGTCATATACCAAAAGATGGAGAATTTTATCAGCTTTTTAAAAATGAAAACCCCATCTTTTTACCTAACTTAGATCTTGAGTTAGACTAATTTTTGTGTTGGTGCAGTCTTGCAATTTTCAGAAGAATTCAGTTAGATTCCTTATGTTCCAAACTTTCCAACTCGATGAGTCATATCCCAAAAGATGGAGAATTTTAACAGTTTTTTAAAAATGTAAACCTCATCTTTCTATCTAACTTAGATCTTGAGTTATACTAATTTTTGTGTTGGTGCAATAAAGATTTCTTGCCATTTTCAGAAGAAATCAGTTAGATTCCTTATGTTCCAAACTTTCCAACTCAAAGAGTCATATACCGAAAGATGGAAAATTTTATCAGCTTTTTAAAAATGTAAACCTCATCTTTCTATCTAACTTAAATCTTGAGTTATACTAATTTTTGTGTTGGTGCAGTAAAGATTTCTTGCCATTTTCCAAAGAAATCAGTAAGATTCCTTATGTTCCAAAATTTCCAACTCAATGAATCATATACTAAAAGATGGAGAATTTTATCAGCTTTTTAAAAATGTAAACCTCATCTTTCTGCCTAACTTAGATCTTGAGTTATACTAATCTATGTGTTGGTGCAGTAAAGATTTCTTGCCATTTTCAGAAGAAATCAGTAAGATTCCTTATGTTCCAAACTTTCCAACTCAATGAGTCACATACCAAAAGATGGAGAATTTTATCAGCTTTTTAAAAATGTAAACCTCATCTTTCTATCTAACTTAGATCTTGAGTTATACTAATCTTTGTGTTGGTGCAGTGAAAATTTTTTGCCATTTTCCGAAGAAATCAGTAAGATTCCTTATGTTCCAACCTTTCCAACTCAAAGAGTCATATACCAAAAGATGAAGAATTTTATCAGATTTTTAAAAATGAAAACCCCATCTTTCTACCTAACTTAGATCTTGAGTTAGACTAATTTTTGTGTTGGTGCAGTCTTGCCATTTTCAGAAGAAATCAGTTAGATTCCTTATGTTCCAAATTTTCCAACTTAATGAGTCATATACCAAAAGATGGAGAATTTTAACAGATTTTCAAGAATGTAAGCCTCATCTTTCTATCTAACTTAGATCTTGAGTTATACTAATTTTTGTGTTTGTGCAGTGAAGATTTCTTGCCATTTTCAGAAGAAATCAGTTAGATTCCTTATGTTCCAAACTTTCCAACTTAAAAAGTCATATACCGAAAGATGGAGAATTTTATCAGCTTTTTAAAAATGAAAACCCCATCTTTCTACCTAACTTAGATCTTGAGTTAGACTAATTTTTGTGTTGGTGCAGTCTTGCCATTTTCAGAAGAAATCAGTTAGATTCCTTATGTTCCAAATTTTCCAACTCAATGAGTCATATACCAAAAGATGGAGAATTTTATCAGATTTTTAAAAATGAAAACCCCATCTTTCTACCTAACTTAGATCTTGAGTTAGACTAATTTTTGTGTTGGTGCAGTCTTGCCATTTTCAGAAGAAATCAGTTAGATTCCTTATGTTCCAAATTTTCCAACTCAATGAGTCATATACCAAAAGATGGAGAATTTTAACAGATTTTCAAGAATGTAAGCCTCATCTTTCTATCTAACTTAGATCTTGAGTTATACTAATTTTTGTGTTTGTGCAGTGAAGATTTCTTGCCATTTTCAGAAGAAATCAGTTAGATTCCTTATGTTCCAAACTTTCCAACTCAAAGAGTCATATACCGAAAGATGGAGAATTTTATCAGCTTTTTAAAAATGAAAACCCCATCTTTCTACCTAACTTAGATCTTGAGTTAGACAAATTTTTGTGTTGGTGCAGTCTTGCCATTTTCAAAAGAATTCAGTTAGATTCCTTATGTTCCAAACTTTCCAACTCAATGAGTCATATACCAAAAAATGGAGAATTTTATCAGCTTTTTAAAAATGTAAATCTCATCTTTCTATCTAACTTAGATCTTGAGTTATACTAATTTTTGTGTTTGTGCAGTGAAGATTTCTTGCCATTTTCAGAAGAAATCAGTAAGATTCCTTATGTTCCAAACTTTCCAACTCAAAGAGTCATATACCAAAAGATGGAGAATTTTATCAGCTTTTTAAAAATGAAAACCCCATCTTTCTACCTAACTTAGATCTTGAGTTAGACTAATTTTTGTGTTGGTGCAGTCTTGCAATTTTCAGAAGAATTCAGTTAGATTCCTTATGTTCCAAAATTTCCAACTCAATGAGTCATATCCCAAAAGATGGAGAATTTTATCAGTTTTTTAAAAATGTAAACCTCATCTTTCTATCTAACTTAGATCTTGAGTTATACTAATTTTTGTGTTGGTGCAATAAAGATTTCTTGCCATTTTCAGAAGAAATCAGTTAGATTCCTTATGTTCCAAACTTTCCAACTCAAAGAGTCATATACCGAAAGATGGAAAATTTTATCAGCTTTTTAAAAATGAAAACCCCATCTTTCTACCTAACTTAGATCTTGAGTTAGACTAATTTTTGTGTTGGTGCAGTCTTGCCATTTTCAGAAGAAATCAGTTAGATTCCTCATGTTCCAAACTTTCCAACTCAATGAGTCATATACCCAAAAGATGGAAAATTTTATCAGCTTTTTAAAAATGTAAACCTCATCTTTCTACCTAACTTAGATCTTGAGTTATACTAATCTTTGTGTTGGTGCAGTGAAGATTTCTTGCCATTTTCCGAAGAAATCAGTAAGATTCCTTATGTTCCAAACTTTCCAACTCAAAGAGTCATATACCAAAAGATGAAGAATTTTATCAGCTTTTTAAAAATGTAAACCTCATCTTTCTATCTAACTTAAATCTTGAGTTATACTAATTTTTGTGTTGGTGCAGTAAAAATTTCTTGCCATTTTCCAAAGAAATCAGTAAGATTCCTTATGTTCCAAAATTTCCAACTCAATGAATCATATACTAAAAGATGGAGAATTTTATCAGCTTTTTAAAAATGTAAACCTCATCTTTCTGCCTAACTTAGATCTTGAGTTATACTAATCTATGTGTTGGTGCAGTGAAGATTTCTTGCCATTTTCAGAAGAAATCAGTAAGATTCCTCATGTTCCAAACTTTCCAACTCAATGAGTCATATACCAAAAGATGAAGAATTTTATCAGCTTTTCAAAAATGAAAACCCCATCTTTCTACCTAACTTAGATCTTGAGTTAGACAAATTTTTGTGTTGGTGCAGTCTTGCCATTTTCAGAAGAAATCAGTTAGATTCCTTATGTTCCAAACTTTCCAACTCAATGAGTCATATACCAAAAAATGGAGAATTTTATCAGCTTTTTAAAAATGTAAACCTCATCTTTCTATCTAACTTAGATCTTGAGTTATACTAATTTTTGTGTTTGTGCAGTGAAAATTTCTTGCCATTTTCAGAAGAAATCAGTAAGATTCCTTATGTTCCAAACTTTCCAACTCAAAGAGTCATATACCAAAAGATGGAGAATTTTATCAGCTTTTTAAAAATGAAAACCCCATCTTTCTACCTAACTTAGATCTTGAGTTAGACAAATTTTTGTGTTGGTGCAGTCTTGCCATTTTCAGAAGAAATCAGTTAGATTCCTTATGTTCCAAATTTTCCAACTTAATGAGTCATATATCAAAAGATGGAGAATTTTAACAGATTTTCAAGAATGTAAGCCTCATCTTTCTATCTAACTTAGATCTTGAGTTATACTAATTTTTGTGTTTGTGCAGTGAAGATTTCTTGCCATTTTCAGAAGAAATCAGTTAGATTCCTTATGTTCCAAACTTTCCAACTCAAAGAGTCATATACCGAAAGATGGAGAATTTTATCAGCTTTTAAAAAATGAAAACCCCATCTTTCTACCTAACTTAGATCTTGAGTTAGACTAATTTTTGTGTTGGTGCAGTCTTGCAATTTTCAGAAGAATTCAGTTAGATTCCTTATGTTCCAAACTTTCCAACTCAAAGAGTCATATCCCAAAAGATGGAGAATTTTATCAGCTTTTTAAAAATGTAAACCTCATCTTTCTATCTAACTTAGATCTTGAGTTATACTAATTTTTGTGTTTGTGCAGTGAAGATTTCTTGCCATTTTCAGAAGAAATCAGTAAGATTCCTTATGTTCCAAACTTTCCAACTCAAAGAGTCATATACCAAAAGATGGAGAATTTTATCAGCTTTTTAAAAATGAAAACCCCATCTTTTTACCTAACTTAGATCTTGAGTTAGACTAATTTTTGTGTTGGTGCAGTCTTGCAATTTTCAGAAGAATTCAGTTAGATTCCTTATGTTCCAAACTTTCCAACTCGATGAGTCATATCCCAAAAGATGGAGAATTTTAACAGTTTTTTAAAAATGTAAACCTCATCTTTCTATCTAACTTAGATCTTGAGTTATACTAATTTTTGTGTTGGTGCAATAAAGATTTCTTGCCATTTTCAGAAGAAATCAGTTAGATTCCTTATGTTCCAAACTTTCCAACTCAAAGAGTCATATACCGAAAGATGGAAAATTTTATCAGCTTTTTAAAAATGTAAACCTCATCTTTCTATCTAACTTAAATCTTGAGTTATACTAATTTTTGTGTTGGTGCAGTAAAGATTTCTTGCCATTTTCCAAAGAAATCAGTAAGATTCCTTATGTTCCAAAATTTCCAACTCAATGAATCATATACTAAAAGATGGAGAATTTTATCAGCTTTTTAAAAATGTAAACCTCATCTTTCTGCCTAACTTAGATCTTGAGTTATACTAATCTATGTGTTGGTGCAGTAAAGATTTCTTGCCATTTTCAGAAGAAATCAGTAAGATTCCTTATGTTCCAAACTTTCCAACTCAATGAGTCACATACCAAAAGATGGAGAATTTTATCAGCTTTTTAAAAATGTAAACCTCATCTTTCTATCTAACTTAGATCTTGAGTTATACTAATCTTTGTGTTGGTGCAGTGAAAATTTTTTGCCATTTTCCGAAGAAATCAGTAAGATTCCTTATGTTCCAACCTTTCCAACTCAAAGAGTCATATACCAAAAGATGAAGAATTTTATCAGATTTTTAAAAATGAAAACCCCATCTTTCTACCTAACTTAGATCTTGAGTTAGACTAATTTTTGTGTTGGTGCAGTCTTGCCATTTTCAGAAGAAATCAGTTAGATTCCTTATGTTCCAAATTTTCCAACTTAATGAGTCATATACCAAAAGATGGAGAATTTTAACAGATTTTCAAGAATGTAAGCCTCATCTTTCTATCTAACTTAGATCTTGAGTTATACTAATTTTTGTGTTTGTGCAGTGAAGATTTCTTGCCATTTTCAGAAGAAATCAGTTAGATTCCTTATGTTCCAAACTTTCCAACTTAAAAAGTCATATACCGAAAGATGGAGAATTTTATCAGCTTTTTAAAAATGAAAACCCCATCTTTCTACCTAACTTAGATCTTGAGTTAGACTAATTTTTGTGTTGGTGCAGTCTTGCCATTTTCAGAAGAAATCAGTTAGATTCCTTATGTTCCAAATTTTCCAACTCAATGAGTCATATACCAAAAGATGGAGAATTTTATCAGATTTTTAAAAATGAAAACCCCATCTTTCTACCTAACTTAGATCTTGAGTTAGACTAATTTTTGTGTTGGTGCAGTCTTGCCATTTTCAGAAGAAATCAGTTAGATTCCTTATGTTCCAAATTTTCCAACTCAATGAGTCATATACCAAAAGATGGAGAATTTTAACAGATTTTCAAGAATGTAAGCCTCATCTTTCTATCTAACTTAGATCTTGAGTTATACTAATTTTTGTGTTTGTGCAGTGAAGATTTCTTGCCATTTTCAGAAGAAATCAGTTAGATTCCTTATGTTCCAAACTTTCCAACTCAAAGAGTCATATACCGAAAGATGGAGAATTTTATCAGCTTTTTAAAAATGAAAACCCCATCTTTCTACCTAACTTAGATCTTGAGTTAGACAAATTTTTGTGTTGGTGCAGTCTTGCCATTTTCAAAAGAATTCAGTTAGATTCCTTATGTTCCAAACTTTCCAACTCAATGAGTCATATACCAAAAAATGGAGAATTTTATCAGCTTTTTAAAAATGTAAATCTCATCTTTCTATCTAACTTAGATCTTGAGTTATACTAATTTTTGTGTTTGTGCAGTGAAGATTTCTTGCCATTTTCAGAAGAAATCAGTAAGATTCCTTATGTTCCAAACTTTCCAACTCAAAGAGTCATATACCAAAAGATGGAGAATTTTATCAGCTTTTTAAAAATGAAAACCCCATCTTTCTACCTAACTTAGATCTTGAGTTAGACTAATTTTTGTGTTGGTGCAGTCTTGCAATTTTCAGAAGAATTCAGTTAGATTCCTTATGTTCCAAAATTTCCAACTCAATGAGTCATATCCCAAAAGATGGAGAATTTTATCAGTTTTTTAAAAATGTAAACCTCATCTTTCTATCTAACTTAGATCTTGAGTTATACTAATTTTTGTGTTGGTGCAATAAAGATTTCTTGCCATTTTCAGAAGAAATCAGTTAGATTCCTTATGTTCCAAACTTTCCAACTCAAAGAGTCATATACCGAAAGATGGAAAATTTTATCAGCTTTTTAAAAATGAAAACCCCATCTTTCTACCTAACTTAGATCTTGAGTTAGACTAATTTTTGTGTTGGTGCAGTCTTGCCATTTTCAGAAGAAATCAGTTAGATTCCTCATGTTCCAAACTTTCCAACTCAATGAGTCATATACCCAAAAGATGGAAAATTTTATCAGCTTTTTAAAAATGTAAACCTCATCTTTCTACCTAACTTAGATCTTGAGTTATACTAATCTTTGTGTTGGTGCAGTGAAGATTTCTTGCCATTTTCCGAAGAAATCAGTAAGATTCCTTATGTTCCAAACTTTCCAACTCAAAGAGTCATATACCAAAAGATGAAGAATTTTATCAGCTTTTTAAAAATGTAAACCTCATCTTTCTATCTAACTTAAATCTTGAGTTATACTAATTTTTGTGTTGGTGCAGTAAAAATTTCTTGCCATTTTCCAAAGAAATCAGTAAGATTCCTTATGTTCCAAAATTTCCAACTCAATGAATCATATACTAAAAGATGGAGAATTTTATCAGCTTTTTAAAAATGTAAACCTCATCTTTCTGCCTAACTTAGATCTTGAGTTATACTAATCTATGTGTTGGTGCAGTGAAGATTTCTTGCCATTTTCAGAAGAAATCAGTAAGATTCCTCATGTTCCAAACTTTCCAACTCAATGAGTCATATACCAAAAGATGAAGAATTTTATCAGCTTTTCAAAAATGAAAACCCCATCTTTCTACCTAACTTAGATCTTGAGTTAGACAAATTTTTGTGTTGGTGCAGTCTTGCCATTTTCAGAAGAAATCAGTTAGATTCCTTATGTTCCAAACTTTCCAACTCAATGAGTCATATACCAAAAAATGGAGAATTTTATCAGCTTTTTAAAAATGTAAACCTCATCTTTCTATCTAACTTAGATCTTGAGTTATACTAATTTTTGTGTTTGTGCAGTGAAAATTTCTTGCCATTTTCAGAAGAAATCAGTAAGATTCCTTATGTTCCAAACTTTCCAACTCAAAGAGTCATATACCAAAAGATGGAGAATTTTATCAGCTTTTTAAAAATGAAAACCCCATCTTTCTACCTAACTTAGATCTTGAGTTAGACAAATTTTTGTGTTGGTGCAGTCTTGCCATTTTCAGAAGAAATCAGTTAGATTCCTTATGTTCCAAACCTTCCAACTTAATGAGTCATATACCAAAAGATGGAGAATTTTATCAGCTTTTTAAAAATGTAAACCTCATCTTTCTATCTAACTTAGATCTTGAGTTATACTAATTTTTGTGTTGGTGCAGTGAAGATTTCTTGCCATTTTCAGAAGAAATCAGTTAGATTCCTTATGTTCCAAATTTTCCAACTCAAAGAGTCATATACCGAAAGATGGAGAATTTTATCAGCTTTTTAAAAATGAAAACCCCATCTTTCTACCTAACTTAGATCTTGAGTTAGACAAATTTTTGTGTTGGTGCAGTCTTGCCATTTTCAGAAGAAATCAGTTAGATTCCTTATGTTCCAAACTTTCCAACTCAATGAGTCATATACCAAAAAATGGAGAATTTTATCAGCTTTTTAAAAATGTAAACCTCATCTTTCTATCTAACTTAGATCTTGAGTTATACTAATTTTTGTGTTTGTGCAGTGAAGATTTCTTGCCATTTTCAGAAGAAATCAGTAAGATTCCTTATGTTCCAAACTTTCCAACTCAAAGAGTCATATACCAAAAGATGGAGAATTTTATCAGCTTTTTAAAAATGAAAACCCCATCTTTCTACCTAACTTAGATCTTGAGTTAGACTAATTTTTGTGTTGGTGCAGTCTTGCAATTTTCAGAAGAATTCAGTTAGATTCCTTATGTTCCAAACTTTCCAACTCAATGAGTCATATCCCAAAAGATGGAGAATTTTATCAGCTTTTTAAAAATGTAAACCTCATCTTTCTATCTAACTTAGATCTTGAGTTATACTAATTTTTGTGTTGGTGCAATAAAGATTTCTTGCCATTTTCAGAAGAAATCAGTTAGATTCCTTATGTTCCAAACTTTCCAACTCAAAGAGTCATATACCGAAAGATGGAGAATTTTATCAGCTTTTTAAAAATGAAAACCCCATCTTTCTACCTAACTTAGATCTTGAGTTAGACTAATTTTTGTGTTGGTGCAGTCTTGCCATTTTCAGAAGAAATCAGTTAGATTCCTTATGTTCCAAACCTTCCAACTCAATGAGTCATATACCAAAAGATGGAGAATTTTATCAGCTTTTTAAAAATAAAAACCCCATCTTTCTACCTAACTTAGATCTTGAGTTAGACTAATTTTTGTGTTGGTGCAGTGAAGATTTCTTGCCATTTTCAGAAGAAATCAGTTAGATTCCTTATGTTCCAAACTTTTCAACTCAAAGAGTCATATACCGAAAGATGGAGAATTTTATCAGCTTTTTAAAAATGAAAACCCCATCTTTCTACCTAACTTAGATCTTGAGTTAGACTAATTTTTGTGTTGGTGCAGTCTTGCCATTTTCAGAAGAAATCAGTTAGATTCCTTATGTTCCAAATTTTCCAACTCAATGAGTCATATACCAAAAGATGAAGAATTTTATCAGCTTTTTAAAAATGTAAACCTCATCTTTCTATCTAACTTAAATCTTGAGTTATACTAATTTTTGTGTTGGTGCAGTAAAGATTTCTTGCCATTTTCCAAAGAAATCAGTAAGATTCCTTATGTTCCAAAATTTCCAACTCAATGAATCATATACTAAAAGATGGAGAATTTTATCAGCTTTTTAAAAATGTAAACCTCATCTTTCTACCTAACTTAGATCTTGAGTTATACTAATCTTTGTGTTGGTGCAGTGAAGATTTCTTGCCATTTTCCGAAGAAATCAGTAAGATTCCTTATGTTCCAAACTTTCCAACTCAAAGAGTCATATACCAAAAGATGAAGAATTTTATCAGCTTTTTAAAAATGTAAACCTCATCTTTCTATCTAACTTAAATCTTGAGTTATACTAATTTTTGTGTTGGTGCAGTAAAGATTTCTTGCCATTTTCCAAAGAAATCAGTAAGATTCCTTATGTTCCAAAATTTCCAACTCAATGAATCATATACTAAAAGATGGAGAATTTTATCAGCTTTTTAAAAATGTAAACCTCATCTTTCTGCCTAACTTAGATCTTGAGTTATACTAATCTATGTGTTGGTGCAGTGAAGATTTCTTGCCATTTTCAGAAGAAATCAGTAAGATTCCTCATGTTCCAAACTTTCCAACTCAATGAGTCATATACCAAAAGATGAAGAATTTTATCAGCTTTTCAAAAATGAAAACCCCATCTTTCTACCTAACTTAGATCTTGAGTTAGACAAATTTTTGTGTTGGTGCAGTCTTGCCATTTTCAGAAGAAATCAGTTAGATTCCTCATGTTTCAAACTTTCCAACTCAATGAGTCATATACCAAAAAATGGAGAATTTTATCAGCTTTTTAAAAATGTAAACCTCATCTTTCTATCTAACTTAGATCTTGAGTTATACTAATTTTTGTGTTTGTGCAGTGAAAATTTCTTGCCATTTTCAGAAGAAATCAGTAAGATTCCTTATGTTCCAAACTTTCCAACTCAAAGAGTCATATACCAAAAGATGGAGAATTTTATCAGCTTTTTAAAAATGAAAACCCCACCTTTCTACCTAACTTAGATCTTGAGTTAGACTAATTTTTGTGTTGGTGCAGTCTTGCCATTTTCAGAAGAATTCAGTTAGATTCCTTATGTTCCAAACTTTCCAACTCAATGAGTCATATCCCAAAAGATGGAGAATTTTATCAGCTTTTTAAAAATGTAAACCTCATCTTTCTATCTAACTTAGATCTTGAGTTATACTAATTTTTGTGTTGGTGCAATAAAGATTTCTTGCCATTTTCAGAAGAAATCAGTTAGATTCCTTATGTTCCAAACTTTCCAACTCAAAGAGTCATATACCGAAAGATGGAGAATTTTATCGGCTTTTTAAAAATGAAAACCCCATCTTTCTACCTAACTTAGATCTTGAGTTAGACTAATTTTTGTGTTGGTGCAGTCTTGCCATTTTCAGAAGAAATCAGTTAGATTCCTTATGTTCCAAACCTTCCAACTCAATGAGTCATATACCAAAAGATGGAGAATTTTATCAGCTTTTTAAAAATAAAAACCCCATCTTTCTACCTAACTTAGATCTTGAGTTAGACTAATTTTTGTGTTGGTGCAGTGAAGATTTCTTGCCATTTTTAGAAGAAATCAGTTAGATTCCTTATGTTCCAAACTTTTCAACTCAAAGAGTCATATACCGAAAGATGGAGAATTTTATCAGCTTTTTAAAAATGAAAACCCCATCTTTCTACCTAACTTAGATCTTGAGTTAGACTAATTTTTGTGTTGGTGCAGTCTTGCCATTTTCAGAAGAAATCAGTTAGATTCCTTATGTTCCAAATTTTCCAACTCAATGAGTCATATACCAAAAGATGGAGAATTTTAACAGATTTTCAAAAATGTAAGCCTCATCTTTCTATCTAACTTAGAACTTAAGTTATACTAATTTTTGTGTTTGTGCAGTAAAGATTCCTTGCCATTTTCAGAAGAAATCAGTAAGATTCCTTATGTTCCAAACTTTCCAACTCAATGAGTCACATACCAAAAGATGGAGAATTTTATCAGCTTTTTAAAAATGTAAACCTCATCTTTCTATCTAACTTAGATCTTGAGTTATACTAATCTTTGTGTTGGTGCAGTGAAAATTTTTTGCCATTTTCCGAAGAAATCAGTAAGATTCCTTATGTTCCAATTTTTCCAACTCAAAGAGTCATATACCAAAAGATGAAGAATTTTATCAGATTTTTAAAAATGAAAACCCCATCTTTCTACCTAACTTAGATCTTGAGTTAGACTAATTTTTGTGTTGGTGCAGTCTTGCCATTTTCAGAAGAAATCAGTTAGATTCCTTATGTTCCAAACCTTCCAACTTAATGAGTCATATACCAAAAGATGGAGAATTTTATCAGCTTTTTAAAAATGTATACCTCATATTTCTATCTAACTTAGATCTTGAGTTATATTAATTTTTGTGTTGGTGCAATGAAGATTTCTTGCCATTTTTAGAAGAAATCAGTTAGATTCCTTATGTTCCAACCTTTCCAACTCAAAGAGTCATATACCAAAAGATGAAGAATTTTATCAGATTTTTAAAAATGAAAACCTCATCTTTCTATCTAACTTAGATCTTGAGTTATACTAATTTTTTTTTGTGTTTGTGCAGTGAAGATTTCTTGCCATTTTCAGAAGAAATCAGTAAGATTCCTCATGTTCCAAACTTTCCAACTCAAAGAGTCATATACCAAAAGATGGAGAATTTTAACAGCTTTTTAAAAATGTAAGCCTCATCTTTCTATCTAACTTAGAACTTGAGTTATACTAATTTTTGTGTTTGTGCAGTGAAGATTCCTTGCCATTTTCAGAAGAAATCAGTAAGATTCCTTATGTTCCAAACTTTCCAACTCAATGAGTCACATACCAAAAGATGGAGAATTTTATCAGCTTTTTAAAAATAAAAACCATATCTTTCTACCTAACTTAGATCTTGAGTTAGACTAATTTTTGTGTTGGTGCAGTCTTGCCATTTTCAGAAGAAATCAGTTAGATTCCTTATGTTTCAAACCTTCCAACTCAATGAGTCATATACCAAAAGATGGAGAATTTTATCAGCTTTTTAAAAATGTAAACCTCATCTTTCTATCTAACTTAGATCTTGAGTTATACTAATCTTTGTGTTGGTGCAGTGAAAATTTTTTGCCATTTTCCGAAGAAATCAGTAAGATTCCTTATGTTCCAACCTTTCCAACTCAAAGAGTCATATACCAAAAGATGAAGAATTTTATCAGATTTTTAAAAATGAAAACCCCATCTTTCTACCTAACTTAGATCTTGAGTTAGACTAATTTTTGTTTTGGTGCAGTCTTGCCATTTTCAGAAGATATCAGTTAGATTCCTTATGTTCCAAACCTTCCAACTTAATGAGTCATATACCAAAAGATGGAGAATTTTATCAGCTTTTTAAAAATGTATACCTCATATTTCTATCTAACTTAGATCTTGAGTTATACTAATTTTTGTGTTGGTGCAGTGAAGATTTCTTGCCATTTTCAGAAGAAATCAGTTAGATTCCTTATGTTCCAAACTTTCCAACTCAACGAGTCATATACCGAAAGATGGAGAATTTTATCAGCTTTTTAAAAATGAAAACTCCATCTTTCTACCTAACTTAGATCTTGAGTTAGACTAATTTTTGTGTTGGTGCAGTCTTGCCATTTTCAGAAGAAATCAGTTAGATTCCTTATGTTCCAAACCTTCCAACTCAATGAGTCATATACCAAAAGATGGAGAATTTTAACAGATTTTCAAAAATGTAAGCCTCATCTTTCTATCTAACTTAGATCTTGAGTTATACTAATCTTTGTGTTGGTGCAGTGAAAATTTTTTGCCATTTTCCGAAGAAATCAGTAAGATTCCTTATGTTCCAACCTTTCCAACTCAAAGAGTCATATACCAAAAGATGAAGAATTTTATCAGATTTTTAAAAATGAAAACCTCATCTTTCTATCTAACTTAGATCTTGAGTTATACTAATTTTTTTTTGTGTTTGTGCAGTGAAGATTTCTTGCCATTTTCAGAAGAAATCAGTAAGATTCCTCATGTTCCAAACTTTCCAACTCAAAGAGTCATATACCAAAAGATGGAGAATTTTAACAGCTTTTTAAAAATGTAAGCCTCATCTTTCTATCTAACTTAGAACTTGAGTTATACTAATTTTTGTGTTTGTGCAGTGAAGATTCCTTGCCATTTTCAGAAGAAATCAGTAAGATTCCTTATGTTCCAAACTTTCCAACTCAATGAGTCACATACCAAAAGATGGAGAATTTTATCAGCTTTTTAAAAATGTAAACCTCATCTTTCTATCTAACTTAGATCTTGAGTTATACTAATCTTTGTGTTGGTGCAGTGAAAATTTTTTGCCATTTTCCGAAGAAATCAGTAAGATTCCTTATGTTCCAACCTTTCCAACTCAAAGAGTCATATACCAAAAGATGAAGAATTTTATCAGATTTTTAAAAATGAAAACCCCATCTTTCTACCTAACTTAGATCTTGAGTTAGACTAATTTTTGTGTTGGTGCAGTCTTGCCATTTTCAGAAGAAATCAGTTAGATTCCTTATGTTCCAAATTTTCCAACTTAATGAGTCATATACCAAAAGATGGAGAATTTTAACAGATTTTCAAGAATGTAAGCCTCATCTTTCTATCTAACTTAGATCTTGAGTTATACTAATTTTTGTGTTTGTGCAGTGAAGATTTCTTGCCATTTTCAGAAGAAATCAGTTAGATTCCTTATGTTCCAAACTTTCCAACTCAAAGAGTCATATACCGAAAGATGGAGAATTTTATCAGCTTTTAAAAAATGAAAACCCTATCTTTCTACCTAACTTAGATCTTGAGTTAGACTAATTTTTGTGTTGGTGCAGTCTTGCAATTTTCAGAAGAATTCAGTTAGATTCCTTATGTTCCAAACTTTCCAACTCAAAGAGTCATATCCCAAAAGATGGAGAATTTTATCAGCTTTTTAAAAATGTAAACCTCATCTTTCTATCTAACTTAGATCTTGAGTTATACTAATTTTTGTGTTGGTGCAATAAAGATTTCTTGCCATTTTCAGAAGAAATCAGTTAGATTCCTTATGTTCCAAACTTTCCAACTTAAAAAGTCATATACCGAAAGATGGAGAATTTTATCAGCTTTTTAAAAATAAAAACCCCATCTTTCTACCTAACTTAGATCTTGAGTTAGACTAATTTTTGTGTTGGTGCAGTCTTGCCATTTTCAGAAGAAATCAGTTAGATTCCTTATGTTCCAAACCTTCCAACTCAATGAGTCATATACCGAAAGATGGCGAATTTTATCAGCTTTTTAAAAATAAAAACCCCATCTTTCTACCTAACTTAGATCTTGAGTTAGACTAATTTTTGTGTTGGTGCAGTGAAGATTTCTTGCCATTTTCAGAAGAAATCAGTTAGATTCCTTATGTTCCAAACTTTTCAACTCAAAGAGTCATATACCGAAAGATGGAGAATTTTATCAGCTTTTTAAAAATGAAAACCCCATCTTTCTACCTAACTTAGATCTTGAGTTAGACTAATTTTTGTGTTGGTGCAGTCTTGCCATTTTCAGAAGAAATCAGTTAGATTCCTTATGTTCCAAATTTTCCAACTCAATGAGTCATATACCAAAAGATGGAGAATTTTATCAGCTTTTTAAAAATGTAAACTTTATCTTTCTACCTAACTTAGATCTTGAGTTATAGTAATCTTTGTGTTTGTGCAGTGAAGATTTCTTGCCATTTTCCGAAGAAATCAGTAAGATTCCTTATGTTCCAAACTTTCCAACTCAATGAGTCATATACCAAAAGATGGAGAATTTTATCAGCTTTTTAAGAATAAAAACCCCATCTTTCTATCTAACTTAGATCTTGAGTTATACTAATTTTTGTGTTTGTGCAGTGAAGATTTCTTGGCATTTTCAGAAGAAATCAGTAAGATTCCATATGTTCCAAACTTTCCAACTTGATGTGTCATATACCAAAAAATGGAGAATTTTATCAGCTTTTTGAAAATGTAAACTTTATCTTTCTACCTAACTTAGATCTTGAGTTAGACTAATTTTTGTGTTGGTGCAGTCTTGCAATTTTCAGAAGAATTCAGTTAGATTCCTTATGTTCCAAACTTTCCAACTCAATGAGTCATATCCCAAAAGATGGAGAATTTTATCAGTTTTTTTAAAAATGTAAACCTCATCTTTCTATCTAACTTAGATCTTGAGTTATACTAATTTTTGTGTTGGTGCAATAAAGATTTCTTGCCATTTTCAGAAGAAATCAGTTAGATTCCTTATGTTCCAAACTTTCCAACTCAAAGAGTCATATACCGAAAGATGGAAAATTTTATCAGCTTTTTAAAAATGAAAACCCCATCTTTCTACCTAACTTAGATCTTGAGTTAGACTAATTTTTGTGTTGGTGCAGTCTTGCCATTTTCAGAAGAAATCAGTTAGATTCCTTATGTTCCAAACCTTCCAACTCAATGAGTCATATAGCAAAAGATGGAGAATTTTAACAGATTTTCAAAAATGTAAGCCTCATCTTTCTATCTAACTTAGAACTTGAGTTATACTAATTTTTGTGTTTGTGCAGTGAAGATTCCTTGCCATTTTCAGAAGAAATCAGTAAGATTCCTTATGTTCCAAACTTTCCAACTCAATGAGTCACATACCAAGAGATGGAGAATTTTATCAGCTTTTTAAAAATGTAAACCTCATCTTTCTATCTAACTTAGATCTTGAGTTATACTAATCTTTGTGTTGGTGCAGTGAAAATTTTTTGCCATTTTCCGAAGAAATCAGTAAGATTCCTTATGTTCCAAACTTTCCAACTCAATGAGTCACATACCAAAAGATGGAGAATTTTATCAGCTTTTTAAAAATAAAAACCCCATCTTTCTACCTAACTTAGATCTTGAGTTAGACTAATTTTTGTGTTGGTGCAGTGAAGATTTCTTGCCATTTTCAGAAGAAATCAGTTAGATTCCTTATGTTCCAAACTTTTCAACTCAAAGAGTCATATACCGAAAGATGGAGAATTTTATCAGCTTTTTAAAAATGAAAACCCCATCTTTCTACCTAACTTAGATCTTGAGTTAGACTAATTTTTGTGTTGGTGCAGTCTTGCCATTTTCAGAAGAAATCAGTTAGATTCCTTATGTTCCAAATTTTCCAACTCAATGAGTCATATACCAAAAGATGAAGAATTTTATCAGCTTTTTAAAAATGTAAACCTCATCTTTCTATCTAACTTAAATCTTGAGTTATACTAATTTTTGTGTTGGTGCAGTAAAGATTTCTTGCCATTTTCCAAAGAAATCAGTAAGATTCCTTATGTTCCAAAATTTCCAACTCAATGAATCATATACTAAAAGATGGAGAATTTTATCAGCTTTTTAAAAATGTAAACCTCATCTTTCTACCTAACTTAGATCTTGAGTTATACTAATCTTTGTGTTGGTGCAGTGAAGATTTCTTGCCATTTTCCGAAGAAATCAGTAAGATTCCTTATGTTCCAAACTTTCCAACTCAAAGAGTCATATACCAAAAGATGAAGAATTTTATCAGCTTTTTAAAAATGTAAACCTCATCTTTCTATCTAACTTAAATCTTGAGTTATACTAATTTTTGTGTTGGTGCAGTAAAGATTTCTTGCCATTTTCCAAAGAAATCAGTAAGATTCCTTATGTTCCAAAATTTCCAACTCAATGAATCATATACTAAAAGATGGAGAATTTTATCAGCTTTTTAAAAATGTAAACCTCATCTTTCTGCCTAACTTAGATCTTGAGTTATACTAATCTATGTGTTGGTGCAGTGAAGATTTCTTGCCATTTTCAGAAGAAATCAGTAAGATTCCTCATGTTCCAAACTTTCCAACTCAATGAGTCATATACCAAAAGATGAAGAATTTTATCAGCTTTTCAAAAATGAAAACCCCATCTTTCTACCTAACTTAGATCTTGAGTTAGACAAATTTTTGTGTTGGTGCAGTCTTGCCATTTTCAGAAGAAATCAGTTAGATTCCTCATGTTCCAAACTTTCCAACTCAATGAGTCATATACCAAAAAATGGAGAATTTTATCAGCTTTTTAAAAATGTAAACCTCATCTTTCTATCTAACTTAGATCTTGAGTTATACTAATTTTTGTGTTTGTGCAGTGAAAATTTCTTGCCATTTTCAGAAGAAATCAGTAAGATTCCTTATGTTCCAAACTTTCCAACTCAAAGAGTCATATACCAAAAGATGGAGAATTTTATCAGCTTTTTAAAAATGAAAACCCCACCTTTCTACCTAACTTAGATCTTGAGTTAGACTAATTTTTGTGTTGGTGCAGTCTTGCCATTTTCAGAAGAATTCAGTTAGATTCCTTATGTTCCAAACTTTCCAACTCAATGAGTCATATCCCAAAAGATGGAGAATTTTATCAGCTTTTTAAAAATGTAAACCTCATCTTTCTATCTAACTTAGATCTTGAGTTATACTAATTTTTGTGTTGGTGCAATAAAGATTTCTTGCCATTTTCAGAAGAAATCAGTTAGATTCCTTATGTTCCAAACTTTCCAACTCAAAGAGTCATATACCGAAAGATGGAGAATTTTATCGGCTTTTTAAAAATGAAAACCCCATCTTTCTACCTAACTTAGATCTTGAGTTAGACTAATTTTTGTGTTGGTGCAGTCTTGCCATTTTCAGAAGAAATCAGTTAGATTCCTTATGTTCCAAACCTTCCAACTCAATGAGTCATATACCAAAAGATGGAGAATTTTATCAGCTTTTTAAAAATAAAAACCCCATCTTTCTACCTAACTTAGATCTTGAGTTAGACTAATTTTTGTGTTGGTGCAGTGAAGATTTCTTGCCATTTTTAGAAGAAATCAGTTAGATTCCTTATGTTCCAAACTTTTCAACTCAAAGAGTCATATACCGAAAGATGGAGAATTTTATCAGCTTTTTAAAAATGAAAACCCCATCTTTCTACCTAACTTAGATCTTGAGTTAGACTAATTTTTGTGTTGGTGCAGTCTTGCCATTTTCAGAAGAAATCAGTTAGATTCCTTATGTTCCAAATTTTCCAACTCAATGAGTCATATACCAAAAGATGGAGAATTTTAACAGATTTTCAAAAATGTAAGCCTCATCTTTCTATCTAACTTAGAACTTAAGTTATACTAATTTTTGTGTTTGTGCAGTAAAGATTCCTTGCCATTTTCAGAAGAAATCAGTAAGATTCCTTATGTTCCAAACTTTCCAACTCAATGAGTCACATACCAAAAGATGGAGAATTTTATCAGCTTTTTAAAAATGTAAACCTCATCTTTCTATCTAACTTAGATCTTGAGTTATACTAATCTTTGTGTTGGTGCAGTGAAAATTTTTTGCCATTTTCCGAAGAAATCAGTAAGATTCCTTATGTTCCAATTTTTCCAACTCAAAGAGTCATATACCAAAAGATGAAGAATTTTATCAGATTTTTAAAAATGAAAACCCCATCTTTCTACCTAACTTAGATCTTGAGTTAGACTAATTTTTGTGTTGGTGCAGTCTTGCCATTTTCAGAAGAAATCAGTTAGATTCCTTATGTTCCAAACCTTCCAACTTAATGAGTCATATACCAAAAGATGGAGAATTTTATCAGCTTTTTAAAAATGTATACCTCATATTTCTATCTAACTTAGATCTTGAGTTATATTAATTTTTGTGTTGGTGCAATGAAGATTTCTTGCCATTTTTAGAAGAAATCAGTTAGATTCCTTATGTTCCAACCTTTCCAACTCAAAGAGTCATATACCAAAAGATGAAGAATTTTATCAGATTTTTAAAAATGAAAACCTCATCTTTCTATCTAACTTAGATCTTGAGTTATACTAATTTTTTTTTGTGTTTGTGCAGTGAAGATTTCTTGCCATTTTCAGAAGAAATCAGTAAGATTCCTCATGTTCCAAACTTTCCAACTCAAAGAGTCATATACCAAAAGATGGAGAATTTTAACAGCTTTTTAAAAATGTAAGCCTCATCTTTCTATCTAACTTAGAACTTGAGTTATACTAATTTTTGTGTTTGTGCAGTGAAGATTCCTTGCCATTTTCAGAAGAAATCAGTAAGATTCCTTATGTTCCAAACTTTCCAACTCAATGAGTCACATACCAAAAGATGGAGAATTTTATCAGCTTTTTAAAAATAAAAACCATATCTTTCTACCTAACTTAGATCTTGAGTTAGACTAATTTTTGTGTTGGTGCAGTCTTGCCATTTTCAGAAGAAATCAGTTAGATTCCTTATGTTTCAAACCTTCCAACTCAATGAGTCATATACCAAAAGATGGAGAATTTTATCAGCTTTTTAAAAATGTAAACCTCATCTTTCTATCTAACTTGGATCTTGAGTTATACTAATCTTTGTGTTGGTGCAGTGAAAATTTTTTGCCATTTTCCGAAGAAATCAGTAAGATTCCTTATGTTCCAACCTTTCCAACTCAAAGAGTCATATACCAAAAGATGAAGAATTTTATCAGATTTTTAAAAATGAAAACCCCATCTTTCTACCTAACTTAGATCTTGAGTTAGACTAATTTTTGTTTTGGTGCAGTCTTGCCATTTTCAGAAGATATCAGTTAGATTCCTTATGTTCCAAACCTTCCAACTTAATGAGTCATATACCAAAAGATGGAGAATTTTATCAGCTTTTTAAAAATGTATACCTCATATTTCTATCTAACTTAGATCTTGAGTTATACTAATTTTTGTGTTGGTGCAGTGAAGATTTCTTGCCATTTTCAGAAGAAATCAGTTAGATTCCTTATGTTCCAAACTTTCCAACTCAACGAGTCATATACCGAAAGATGGAGAATTTTATCAGCTTTTTAAAAATGAAAACTCCATCTTTCTACCTAACTTAAATCTTGAGTTAGACTAATTTTTGTGTTGGTGCAGTCTTGCCATTTTCAGAAGAAATCAGTTAGATTCCTTATGTTCCAAACCTTCCAACTCAATGAGTCATATACCAAAAGATGGAGAATTTTAACAGATTTTCAAAAATGTAAGCCTCATCTTTCTATCTAACTTAGATCTTGAGTT
This sequence comes from Schizotus pectinicornis, assembly GCA_951805265.1. Taxonomy (NCBI): domain Eukaryota; kingdom Metazoa; phylum Arthropoda; class Insecta; order Coleoptera; family Pyrochroidae; genus Schizotus; species Schizotus pectinicornis. Next base: position 21,752,361 of record OX638204.1, on the reverse strand, counting down.
ATACTAATCTTTGTGTTGGTGCAGTGAAAATTTTTTGCCATTTTCCGAAGAAATCAGTAAGATTCCTTATGTTCCAACCTTTCCAACTCAAAGAGTCATATACCAAAAGATGAAGAATTTTATCAGATTTTTAAAAATGAAAACCTCATCTTTCTATCTAACTTAGATCTTGAGTTATACTAATTTTTTTTTGTGTTTGTGCAGTGAAGATTTCTTGCCATTTTCAGAAGAAATCAGTAAGATTCCTCATGTTCCAAACTTTCCAACTCAAAGAGTCATATACCAAAAGATGGAGAATTTTAACAGCTTTTTAAAAATGTAAGCCTCATCTTTCTATCTAACTTAGAACTTGAGTTATACTAATTTTTGTGTTTGTGCAGTGAAGATTCCTTGCCATTTTCAGAAGAAATCAGTAAGATTCCTTATGTTCCAAACTTTCCAACTCAATGAGTCACATACCAAAAGATGGAGAATTTTATCAGCTTTTTAAAAATGTAAACCTCATCTTTCTATCTAACTTAGATCTTGAGTTATACTAATCTTTGTGTTGGTGCAGTGAAAATTTTTTGCCATTTTCCGAAGAAATCAGTAAGATTCCTTATGTTCCAACCTTTCCAACTCAAAGAGTCATATACCAAAAGATGAAGAATTTTATCAGATTTTTAAAAATGAAAACCCCATCTTTCTACCTAACTTAGATCTTGAGTTAGACTAATTTTTGTGTTGGTGCAGTCTTGCCATTTTCAGAAGAAATCAGTTAGATTCCTTATGTTCCAAATTTTCCAACTTAATGAGTCATATACCAAAAGATGGAGAATTTTAACAGATTTTCAAGAATGTAAGCCTCATCTTTCTATCTAACTTAGATCTTGAGTTATACTAATTTTTGTGTTTGTGCAGTGAAGATTTCTTGCCATTTTCAGAAGAAATCAGTTAGATTCCTTATGTTCCAAACTTTCCAACTCAAAGAGTCATATACCGAAAGATGGAGAATTTTATCAGCTTTTAAAAAATGAAAACCCTATCTTTCTACCTAACTTAGATCTTGAGTTAGACTAATTTTTGTGTTGGTGCAGTCTTGCAATTTTCAGAAGAATTCAGTTAGATTCCTTATGTTCCAAACTTTCCAACTCAAAGAGTCATATCCCAAAAGATGGAGAATTTTATCAGCTTTTTAAAAATGTAAACCTCATCTTTCTATCTAACTTAGATCTTGAGTTATACTAATTTTTGTGTTGGTGCAATAAAGATTTCTTGCCATTTTCAGAAGAAATCAGTTAGATTCCTTATGTTCCAAACTTTCCAACTTAAAAAGTCATATACCGAAAGATGGAGAATTTTATCAGCTTTTTAAAAATAAAAACCCCATCTTTCTACCTAACTTAGATCTTGAGTTAGACTAATTTTTGTGTTGGTGCAGTCTTGCCATTTTCAGAAGAAATCAGTTAGATTCCTTATGTTCCAAACCTTCCAACTCAATGAGTCATATACCGAAAGATGGCGAATTTTATCAGCTTTTTAAAAATAAAAACCCCATCTTTCTACCTAACTTAGATCTTGAGTTAGACTAATTTTTGTGTTGGTGCAGTGAAGATTTCTTGCCATTTTCAGAAGAAATCAGTTAGATTCCTTATGTTCCAAACTTTTCAACTCAAAGAGTCATATACCGAAAGATGGAGAATTTTATCAGCTTTTTAAAAATGAAAACCCCATCTTTCTACCTAACTTAGATCTTGAGTTAGACTAATTTTTGTGTTGGTGCAGTCTTGCCATTTTCAGAAGAAATCAGTTAGATTCCTTATGTTCCAAATTTTCCAACTCAATGAGTCATATACCAAAAGATGGAGAATTTTATCAGCTTTTTAAAAATGTAAACTTTATCTTTCTACCTAACTTAGATCTTGAGTTATAGTAATCTTTGTGTTTGTGCAGTGAAGATTTCTTGCCATTTTCCGAAGAAATCAGTAAGATTCCTTATGTTCCAAACTTTCCAACTCAATGAGTCATATACCAAAAGATGGAGAATTTTATCAGCTTTTTAAGAATAAAAACCCCATCTTTCTATCTAACTTAGATCTTGAGTTATACTAATTTTTGTGTTTGTGCAGTGAAGATTTCTTGGCATTTTCAGAAGAAATCAGTAAGATTCCATATGTTCCAAACTTTCCAACTTGATGTGTCATATACCAAAAAATGGAGAATTTTATCAGCTTTTTGAAAATGTAAACTTTATCTTTCTACCTAACTTAGATCTTGAGTTATACTAATCTTTGTGTTGGTGCAGTGAAGATTTCTTGCCATTTTCCGAAGAAATCAGTAAGATTCTTCATGTTCCAAACTTTCCAACTCAAAGAGTCATATACCGAAAGATGGAGAATTTTATCAGCTTTTTAAAAATGAAAACATCATCTTTCTACCTAACTTAGATCTTGAGTTAGACAAATTTTTGTGTTGGTGCAGTCTTGCCATTTTCAAAAGAATTCAGTTAGATTCCTTATGTTCCAAACTTTCCAACTCAATGAGTCATATACCAAAAAATGGAGAATTTTATCAGCTTTTTAAAAATGTAAATCTCATCTTTCTATCTAACTTAGATCTTGAGTTATACTAATTTTTGTGTTTGTGCAGTGAAGATTTCTTGCCATTTTCAGAAGAAATCAGTAAGATTCCTTATGTTCCAAACTTTCCAACTCAAAGAGTCATATACCAAAAGATGGAGAATTTTATCAGCTTTTTAAAAATGAAAACCCCATCTTTCTACCTAACTTAGATCTTGAGTTAGACTAATTTTTGTGTTGGTGCAGTCTTGCAATTTTCAGAAGAATTCAGTTAGATTCCTTATGTTCCAAACTTTCCAACTCAATGAGTCATATTCCAAAAGATGGAGAATTTTATCAGTTTTTTTAAAAATGTAAACCTCATCTTTCTATCTAACTTAGATCTTGAGTTATACTAATTTTTGTGTTGGTGCAATAAAGATTTCTTGCCATTTTCAGAAGAAATCAGTTAGATTCCTTATGTTCCAAACTTTCCAACTCAAAGAGTCATATACCGAAAGATGGAAAATTTTATCAGCTTTTTAAAAATGAAAACCCCATCTTTCTACCTAACTTAGATCTTGAGTTAGACTAATTTTTGTGTTGGTGCAGTCTTGCCATTTTCAGAAGAAATCAGTTAGATTCCTTATGTTCCAAACCTTCCAACTCAATGAGTCATATAGCAAAAGATGGAGAATTTTAACAGATTTTCAAAAATGTAAGCCTCATCTTTCTATCTAACTTAGAACTTGAGTTATACTAATTTTTGTGTTTGTGCAGTGAAGATTCCTTGCCATTTTCAGAAGAAATCAGTAAGATTCCTTATGTTCCAAACTTTCCAACTCAATGAGTCACATACCAAGAGATGGAGAATTTTATCAGCTTTTTAAAAATAAAAACCCCATCTTTCTACCTAACTTAGATCTTGAGTTAGACTAATTTTTGTGTTGGTGCAGTGAAGATTTCTTGCCATTTTCAGAAGAAATCAGTTAGATTCCTTATGTTCCAAACTTTTCAACTCAAAGAGTCATATACCGAAAGATGGAGAATTTTATCAGCTTTTTAAAAATGAAAACCCCATCTTTCTACCTAACTTAGATCTTGAGTTAGACTAATTTTTGTGTTGGTGCAGTCTTGCCATTTTCAGAAGAAATCAGTTAGATTCCTTATGTTCCAAATTTTCCAACTCAATGAGTCATATACCAAAAGATGGAGAATTTTATCAGCTTTTTAAAAATGTAAACTTTATCTTTCTACCTAACTTAGATCTTGAGTTATAGTAATCTTTGTGTTTGTGCAGTGAAGATTTCTTGCCATTTTCCGAAGAAATCAGTAAGATTCCTTATGTTCCAAACTTTCCAACTCAATGAGTCATATACCAAAAGATGGAGAATTTTATCAGCTTTTTAAGAATAAAAACCCCATCTTTCTATCTAACTTAGATCTTGAGTTATACTAATTTTTGTGTTTGTGCAGTGAAGATTTCTTGGCATTTTCAGAAGAAATCAGTAAGATTCCATATGTTCCAAACTTTCCAACTTGATGTGTCATATACCAAAAAATGGAGAATTTTATCAGCTTTTTGAAAATGTAAACTTTATCTTTCTACCTAACTTAGATCTTGAGTTATACTAATCTTTGTGTTGGTGCAGTGAAGATTTCTTGCCATTTTCCGAAGAAATCAGTAAGATTCTTCATGTTCCAAACTTTCCAACTCAAAGAGTCATATACCGAAAGATGGAGAATTTTATCAGCTTTTTAAAAATGAAAACATCATCTTTCTACCTAACTTAGATCTTGAGTTAGACAAATTTTTGTGTTGGTGCAGTCTTGCCATTTTCAAAAGAATTCAGTTAGATTCCTTATGTTCCAAACTTTCCAACTCAATGAGTCATATACCAAAAAATGGAGAATTTTATCAGCTTTTTAAAAATGTAAATCTCATCTTTCTATCTAACTTAGATCTTGAGTTATACTAATTTTTGTGTTTGTGCAGTGAAGATTTCTTGCCATTTTCAGAAGAAATCAGTAAGATTCCTTATGTTCCAAACTTTCCAACTCAAAGAGTCATATACCAAAAGATGGAGAATTTTATCAGCTTTTTAAAAATGAAAACCCCATCTTTCTACCTAACTTAGATCTTGAGTTAGACTAATTTTTGTGTTGGTGCAGTCTTGCAATTTTCAGAAGAATTCAGTTAGATTCCTTATGTTCCAAACTTTCCAACTCAATGAGTCATATTCCAAAAGATGGAGAATTTTATCAGTTTTTTTAAAAATGTAAACCTCATCTTTCTATCTAACTTAGATCTTGAGTTATACTAATTTTTGTGTTGGTGCAATAAAGATTTCTTGCCATTTTCAGAAGAAATCAGTTAGATTCCTTATGTTCCAAACTTTCCAACTCAAAGAGTCATATACCGAAAGATGGAAAATTTTATCAGCTTTTTAAAAATGAAAACCCCATCTTTCTACCTAACTTAGATCTTGAGTTAGACTAATTTTTGTGTTGGTGCAGTCTTGCCATTTTCAGAAGAAATCAGTTAGATTCCTTATGTTCCAAACCTTCCAACTCAATGAGTCATATAGCAAAAGATGGAGAATTTTAACAGATTTTCAAAAATGTAAGCCTCATCTTTCTATCTAACTTAGAACTTGAGTTATACTAATTTTTGTGTTTGTGCAGTGAAGATTCCTTGCCATTTTCAGAAGAAATCAGTAAGATTCCTTATGTTCCAAACTTTCCAACTCAATGAGTCACATACCAAGAGATGGAGAATTTTATCAGCTTTTTAAAAATGTAAACCTCATCTTTCTATCTAACTTAGATCTTGAGTTATACTAATCTTTGTGTTGGTGCAGTGAAAATTTTTTGCCATTTTCCGAAGAAATCAGTAAGATTCCTTATGTTCCAACCTTTTCAACTCAAAGAGTCATATACCAAAAGATGAAGAATTTTATCAGATTTTTAAAAATGAAAACCCCATCTTTCTACCTAACTTAGATCTTGAGTTAGACTAATTTTTGTGTTGGTGCAGTCTTGCCATTTTCAGAAGAAATCAGTTAGATTCCTTATGTTCCAAACCTTCCAACTCAATGAGTCATATACCAAAAGATGGAGAATTTTATCAGCTTTTTAAAAATGTAAACCTCATCTTTCTATCTAACTTAGATCTTGAGTTATACTAATTTTTGTGTTGGTGCAGTGAAGATTTCTTGCCATTTTCAGAAGAAATCAGTTAGATTCCTTATGTTCCAAACCTTCCAACTCAATGAGTCATATACCAAAAAATGGAGTATTTTATCAGCTTTTTAAAAATGTAAACCTCATCTTTCTATCTAACTTAAATCTTGAGTTATACTAATTTTTGTGTTGATGCAGTAAAGATTTCTTGCCATTTTCCGAAGAAATCAGTAAGATTCCTTATGTTCCAAACTTTCCAACTCAATGAGTCATATACCAAAAGATGGAGAATTTTATCAGCTTTTTAAAAATGTAAACCTCATCTTTCTATCTAACTTAGATCTTGAGTTATACTAATTCTTGTGTTTGTGCAGTGGAGATTTCTTGCCATTTTCAGAAGAAATCAGTTAGATTCCTCATGTTCCAAACTTTCCAACTCAATGAGTCATATACCAAAAGATGGAAAATTTTATCAGCTTTTTAAAAATGGAAGCCTCATCTTTCTACCTAACTTAGATCTTGAGTTATACTAATTTTTGTGTTGGTGCAGTCTTGCCATTTTCAGAAGAAATCAGTTAGATTCCTTATGTTCCAAACTTTCCAACTCAATGAGTCATTAACCAAAAGATGGAGAATTTTATTAGCTTTTTAAAAATGTAAACCTCATCTTTCTACCTAACTTAGATCTTGAGTTAGACAAATTTTTGTGTTGGTGCAGTCTTGCCATTTTCAGAAGAAATCAGTAAGATTCCTCATGTTCCAAACTTTCCAACTCAATGAGTCATATACCAAAAGGTGAAGAATTTTATCAGCTTTTTAAAAATGAAATCCCCATTTTTCTACCTAACTTAGATCTTGAGTTAGACTAATTTTTGTGTTGGTGCAGTCTTGCCATTTTCAGAAGAAATCAGTTAGATTCCTTATGTTCCAAACTTTCCAACTCAATGAGTCATATACCAAAAGATGAAGAATTTTATCAGCTTTTTAAAAATGAAAACCCCATCTTTCTACCTAACTTAGATCTTGAGTTAGACAAATTTTTGTGTTGGTGCAGTCTTGCCATTTTCAGAAGAAATCAGTTAGATTCCTTATGTTCCAAACTTTCCAACTCAATGAGTCATATACCAAAAAATGGAGAATTTTATCAGCTTTTTAAAAATGTAAACCTCATCTTCCTATCTAACTTAGATCTTGAGTTATACTAATTTTTGTGTTTGTGCAGTGAAGATTTCTTGCCATTTTCAGAAGAAATCAGTAAGATTCCTTATGTTCCAAACTCTCCAACTCAAAGAGTCATATACCAAAAGATGGAGAATTTTATCAGCTTTTTAAAAATGAAAACCCCATCTTTCTACCTAACTTAGATCTTGAGTTAGACTAATTTTTGTTTTGGTGCAGTCTTGCAATTTTCAGAAGAATTCAGTTAGATTCCTTATGTTCCAAACTTTCCAACTCAATGAGTCATATCCCAAAAGATGGAGAATTTTATCAGCTTTTTAAAAATGTAAACCTCATCTTTCTATCTAACTTAGATCTTGAGTTATACTAATTTTTGTGTTGGTGCAATAAAGATTTCTTGCCATTTTCAGAAGAAATCAGTTAGATTCCTTATGTTCCAAACTTTCCAACTCAATGAGTCATATACCAAAAGATGAAGAATTTTATCAGCTTTTTAAAAATGAAAACCCCATCTTTCTACCTAACTTAGATCTTGAGTTAGACAAATTTTTGTGTTGGTGCAGTCTTGCCATTTTCAGAAGAAATCAGTTAGATTCCTTATGTTCCAAACCTTCCAACTCAATGAGTCATATACCAAAAGATGGATAATTTTATCAGCTTTTTAAAAATAAAAACCCCATCTTTCTACCTAACTTAGATCTTGAGTTAGACTAATTTTTGTGTTGGTGCAGTGAAGATTTCTTGCCATTTTCAGAAGAAATCAGTTAGATTCCTTATGTTCCAAACTTTTCAACTCAAAGAGTCATATACCGAAAGATGGAGAATTTTATCAGCTTTTTAAAAATGAAAACCCCATCTTTCTACCTAACTTAGATCTTGAGTTAGACTAATTTTTGTGTTGGTGCAGTCTTGCTATTTTCAGAAGAAATCAGTTAGATTCCTTATGTTCCAAACCTTCCAACTCACGGAGTCATATACCAAAAGATGGAGAATTTTATCGGCTTTTTAAAAATGTAAACCTCATATTTCTATCTAACTTAGATCTTGAGTTATATTAATTTTTGTGTTGGTGCAGTGAAGATTTCTTGCCATTTTCCGAAGAAATCAGTAAGATTCCTTATGTTCCAACATTTCCAACTCAAAGAGTCATATACCAAAAGATGAAGAATTTTATCAGATTTTTAAAAATGAAAACCCCATCTTTCTACCTAACTTAGATCTTGAGTTAGACAAATTTTTGTGTTGGTGCAGTCTTGCCATTTTCAGAAGAAATCAGTTAGATTCCTTATGTTCCAAACTTTCCAACTCAATGAGTCATATACCAAAAAATGGAGAATTTTATCAGCTTTTTAAAAATGTAAACCTCGTCGTTCTATCTAACTTAGATCTTGAGTTATACTAATTTTTGTGTTTGTGCAGTGAAGATTTCTTGCCATTTTCAGAAGAAATCAGTAAGATTCCTTATGTTCCAAACTTTCCAACTCAAAGAGTCATATACCAAAAGATGGAGAATTTTATCAGCTTTTTAAAAATGAAAACCTTATCTTTCTACCTAACTTAGATCTTGAGTTAGACTAATTTTTGTGTTGGTGCAGTCTTGCCATTTTCAGAAGAAATCAGTTAGATTCCTTATGTTTCAAACCTTCCAACTCAATGAGTCATATACCAAAAGATGGAGAATTTTATCAGCTTTTTAAAAAAGTAAACCTCATCTTTCTATCTAACTTAGATCTTGAGTTATACTAATTTTTGTGTTGGTGCAGTGAAGATTTCTTGCCATTTTCAGAAGAAATCAGTTAGATTCCTTATGTTTCAAACTTTCCAACTTAAAGAGTCATATACCAAAAGATGGAGAATTTTATCAGCTTTTTAAAAATGAAAACCCCATCTTTCTACCTAACTTAGATCTTGAGTTAGACTAATTTTTGTGTTGGTGCAGTCTTGCCATTTTCAGAAGAAATCAGTTAGATTCCTTATGTTCCAAACCTTCCAACTCAATGAGTCATATACCAAAAAATGGAGTATTTTATCAGCTTTTTAAAAATGTAAACCTCATCTTTCTATCTAACTTAAATCTTGAGTTATACTAATTTTTGTGTTGATGCAGTAAAGATTTCTTGCCATTTTCCGAAGAAATCAGTAAGATTCCTTATGTTCCAAACTTTCCAACTCAATGAGTCATATACCAAAAGATGGAGAATTTTAACAGATTTTCAAAAATGTAAGCCTCATCTTTCTATCTAACTTAGATCTTGAGTTATACTAATTTTTGTGTTTGTGCATTAAAGATTTCTTGCCATTTTCAGAAGAAATCAGTTAGATTCCTTATGTTCCAAACTTTCCAACTCAATGAGTCATATACCAAAAAATGGAGAATTTTATCAGCTTTTTAAAAATGTAAACCTCATCTTTCTATCTAACTTAGATCTTGAGTTATACTAATTTTTGTGTTTGTGCAGTGAAGATTTCTTGCCATTTTCAGAAGAAATCAGTAAGATTCCTCATGTTCCAAACTTTCCAACTCAAAGAGTCATATACCAAAAGATGGAGAATTTTAACAGCTTTTTAAAAATGTAAGCCTCATCTTTCTATCTAACTTAGAACTTGAGTTATACTAATTTTTGTGTTTGTGCAGTGAAGATTCCTTGCCATTTTCAGAAGAAATCAGTAAGATTCCTTATGTTCCAAACTTTCCAACTCAATGAGTCACCTACCAAAAGATGGAGAATTTTATCAGCTTTTTAAAAATGTAAACCTCATCTTTCTATCTAACTTAGATCTTGAGTTATACTAATCTTTGTGTTGGTGCAGTGAAAATTTTTTGCCATTTTCCAAAGAAATCAGTAAGATTCCTTATGTTCCAAAATTTCCAACTCAATGAATCATATACTAAAAGATGGAGAATTTTATCAGCTTTTTAAAAATGTAAACCTCATCTTTCTACCTAACTTAGATCTTGAGTTATACTAATTTTTGTGTTGGTGCAGTCTTGCCATTTTCAGAAGAAATCAGTTAGATTCCTTATGTTCCAAACTTTCCAACTCAATGAGTCATATACCAAAAGATGGAGAATTTTATCAGCTTTTTAAAAATGTAAACCTCATCTTTCTATCTAACTTAGATCTTGAGTTATACTAATTCTTGTGTTTGTGCAGTGGAGATTTCTTGCCATTTTCAGAAGAAATCAGTTAGATTCCTCATGTTCCAAACTTTCCAACTCAATGAGTCATATACTAAAAGATGGAGAATTTTATCAGCTTTTTAAAAATGTAAACCTCATCTTTCTGCCTAACTTAGATCTTGAGTTATACTAATCTATGTGTTGGTGCAGTGAAGATTTCTTGCCATTTTCAGAAGAAATCAGTAAGATTCCTTATGTTCCAAACTTTCCAACTCAATGAGTCATATACCAAAAGATGAAGAATTTTATCAGCTTTTTAAAAATGAAATCCCCATTTTTCTACCTAACTTAGATCTTGAGTTAGACTAATTTTTGTGTTGGTGCAGTCTTGCCATTTTCAGAAGAAATCAGTTAGATTCCTTATGTTCCAAACCTTCCAACTCAATGAGTCATATACCAAAAGATGGAGAATTTTATCAGCTTTTTAAAAATGAAAACCCCATCTTTCTACCTAACTTAGATCTTGAGTTAGACAAATTTTTGTGTTGGTGCAGTCTTGCCATTTTCAGAAGAAATCAGTTAGATTCCTTATGTTCCAAACTTTCCAACTCAATGAGTCATATACCAAAAAATGGAGAATTTTATCAGCTTTTTAAAAATGTAAACCTCATCTTCCTATCTAACTTAGATCTTGAGTTATACTAATTTTTGTGTTTGTGCAGTGAAGATTTCTTGCCATTTTCAGAAGAAATCAGTAAGATTCCTTATGTTCCAAACTTTCCAACTCAAAGAGTCATATACCAAAAGATGGAAAATTTTATCAGCTTTTTAAAAATGAAAACCCCATCTTTCTACCTAACTTAGATCTTGAGTTAGACTAATTTTTGTGTTGGTGCAGTCTTGCAATTTTCAGAAGAATTCAGTTAGATTCCTTATGTTCCAAACTTTCCAACTCAATGAGTCATATCCCAAAAGATGGAGAATTTTATCAGCTTTTTAAAAATGTAAACCTCATCTTTCTATCTAACTTAGATCTTGAGTTATACTAATTTTTGTGTTGGTGCAATAAAGATTTCTTGCCATTTTCAGAAGAAATCAGTTAGATTCCTTATGTTCCAAACCTTCCAACTCAATGAGTCATATACCAAAAGATGGAGAATTTTATCAGCTTTTTAAAAATAAAAACCCCATCTTTCTACCTAACTTAGATCTTGAGTTAGACTAATTTTTGTGTTGGTGCAGTGAAGATTTCTTGCCATTTTCAGAAGAAATCAGTTAGATTCCTTATGTTCCAAACTTTTCAACTCAAAGAGTCATATACCGAAAGATGGAGAATTTTATGAGCTTTTTAAAAATGAAAACCCCATCTTTCTACCTAACTTAGATCTTGAGTTAGACTAATTTTTGTGTTGGTGCAGTCTTGCCATTTTTAGAAGAAATCAGTTAGATTCCTTATGTTCCAAATTTTCCAACTCAATGAGTCATATACCAAAAGATGGAGAATTTTAACAGATTTTCAAAAATGTAAGCCTCATCTTTCTATCTAACTTAGAACTTGAGTTATACTAATTTTTGTGTTTGTGCAGTGAAGATTCCTTGCCATTTTCAGAAGAAATCAGTAAGATTCCTTATGTTCCAAACTTTCCAACTCAATGAGTCACATACCAAAAGATGGAGAATTTTATCAGCTTTTTAAAAATGTAAACCTCATCTTTCTATCTAACTTAAATCTTATATTAATCTTTGTGTTGGTGCAGTGAAAATTTTTTGCCATTTTCCGAAGAAATCAGTAAGATTCCTTATGTTCCAACCTTTCCAACTCAAAGAGTCATATACCAAAAGATGAAAAATTTTATCAGATTTTTAAAAATGAAAACCCCATCTTTCTACCTAACTTAGATCTTGAGTTAGACTAATTTTTGTGTTGGTGCAGTCTTGCCATTTTCAGAAGAAATCAGTTAGATTCCTTATGTTCCAAATTTTCCAACTCAATGAGTCATATACCAAAAGATGGAGAATTTTAACAGATTTTCAAGAATGTAAGCCTCATCTTTCTATCTAACTTAGATCTTGAGTTATACTAATTTTTGTGTTTGTGCAGTGAAGATTTCTTGCCATTTTCAGAAGAAATCAGTTAGATTCCTTATGTTCCAAACTTTCCAACTCAAAGAGTCATATACCGAAAGATGGAGAATTTTATCAGCTTTTTAAAAATGAAAACTCCATCTTTCTACCTAACTTAGATCTTGAGTTAGACAAATTTTTGTGTTGGTGCAGTCTTGCCATTTTCAGAAGAAATCAGTTAGATTCCTTATGTTCCAAACTTTCCAACTCAATGAGTCATATACCAAAAAATGGAGAATTTTATCAGCTTTTTAAAAATGTAAACCTCATCTTTCTATCTAACTTAGATCTTGAGTTATACTAATTTTTGTGTTTGTGCAGTGAAGATTTCTTGCCATTTTCAGAAGAAATCAGTAAGATTCCTTATGTTCCAAACTTTCCAACTCAAAGAGTCATATACCAAAAGATGGAGAATTTTATCAGCTTTTTAAAAATGAAAACCCCATCTTTCTACCTAACTTAGATCTTGAGTTAGACTAATTTTTGCGTTGGTGCAGTCTTGCAATTTTCAGAAGAATTCAGTTAGATTCCTTATGTTCCAAACTTTCCAACTCAATGAGTCATATCCCAAAAGATGGAGAATTTTATCAGCTTTTTAAAAATGTAAACCTCATCTTTCTATCTAACTTAGATCTTGAGTTATACTAATTTTTGTGTTGGTGCAATAAAGATTTCTTGCCATTTTCAGAAGAAATCAGTTAGATTCCTTATGTTCCAAACTTTCCAACTCAAAGAATCATATACCGAAAGATGGAGAATTTTATCAGCTTTTTAAAAATGAAAACCCCATCTTTCTACCTAACTTAGATCTTGAGTTAGACTAATTTTTGTGTTGGTGCAGTCTTGCCATTTTCAGAAGAAATCAGTTAGATTCCTTATGTTCCAAACTTTCCAACTCAATGAGTCATATACTAAAAGATGGAGAATTTTATCAGCTTTTTAAAAATAAAAACCCCATCTTTCTACCTAACTTAGATCTTGAGTTAGACTAATTTTTGTGTTGGTGCAGTGAAGATTTCTTGCCATTTTCAGAAGAAATCAGTTAGATTCCTTATGTTCCAAACTTTTCAACTCAAAGAGTCATATACCGAAAGATGGAGAATTTTATCAGCTTTTTAAAAATGAAAACCCCATCTTTCTACCTAACTTAGATCTTGAGTTAGACTAATTTTTGTGTTGGTGCAGTCTTGCTATTTTCAGAAGAAATCAGTTAGATTCCTTATGTTCCAAACCTTCCAACTCACGGAGTCATATACCAAAAGATGGAGAATTTTATCAGCTTTTTAAAAATGTAAACCTCATATTTCTATCTAACTTAGATTTTGAGTTATATTAATTTTTGTGTTGGTGCAGTGAAGATTTCTTGCCATTTTCCGAAGAAATCAGTAAGATTCCTTATGTTCCAACATTTTCAACTCAAAGAGTCATATACCAAAAGATGAAGAATTTTATCAGATTTTTAAAAATGAAAACCCCATCTTTCTACCTAACTTAGATCTTGAGTTAGACAAATGTTTGTGTTGGTGCAGTCTTGCCATTTTCAGAAGAAATCAGTTAGATTCCTTATGTTCCAAACTTTCCAACTCAATGAGTCATATACCAAAAAATGGAGAATTTTATCAGCTTTTTAAAAATGTAAACCTCATCTTTCTATCTAACTTAGATCTTGAGTTATACTAATTTTTGTGTTTGTGCAGTGAAAATTTTTTGCCATTTTCCGAAGAAATCAGTAAGATTCTTTATGTTCCAACATTTCCAACTCAAAGAGTCATATACCAAAAGATGAAGAATTTTATCAAATTTTTAAAAATGAAAACCCCATCTTTCTACCTAACTTAGATCTTGAGTTAGACAAATTTTTGTGTTGGTGCAGTCTTGCCATTTTCAGAAGAAATCAGTTAGATTCCTTATGTTCCAAACTTTCCAACTTAATGAGTCATATACCAAAAAATGGAGAATTTTATCAGCTTTTTAAAAATGTAAACCTCGTCTTTCTATCTAACTTAGATCTTGAGTTATACTAATTTTTGTGTTTGTGCAGTGAAGATTTCTTGCCATTTTCAGAAGAAATCAGTAAGATTCCTTATGTTCCAAACTTTCCAACTCAAAGAGTCATATACCAAAAGATGGAGAATTTTATCAGCTTTTTAAAAATGAAAACCCCATCTTTCTACCTAACTTAGATCTTGAGTTAGACTAATTTTTGTGTTGGTGCAGTCTTGCAATTTTCAGAAGAATTTAGTTAGATTCCTTATGTTCCAAACTTTCCAACTCAATGAGTCATATCCCAAAAGATGGAGTATTTTATCAGCTTTTTAAAAATGTAAACCTCATCTTTCTATCTAACTTAGATCTTGAGTTATACTAATTTTTGTGTTTGTGCAGTGAAGATTTCTTGCCATTTTCAGAAGAAATCAGTAAGATTCCTTATGTTCCAAACTTTCCAACTCAAAGAGTCATATACCAAAAGATGGAGAATTTTATCAGCTTTTTAAAAATGAAAACCCCATCTTTCTACCTAACTTAGATCTTGAGTTAGACTAATTTTTGCGTTGGTGCAGTCTTGCAATTTTCAGAAGAATTCAGTTAGATTCCTTATGTTCCAAACTTTCCAACTCAATGAGTCATATCCCAAAAGATGGAAAATTTTATCAGCTTTTTAAAAATGTAAACCTCATCTTTCTATCTAACTTAGATCTTGAGTTATACTAATTTTTGTTTTGGTGCAATAAAGATTTCTTGCCATTTTCAGAAGAAATCAGTTAGATTCCTTATGTTCCAAACTTTCCAACTCAAAGAATCATATACCGAAAGATGGAGAATTTTATCAGCTTTTTAAAAATGAAAACCCCATCTTTCTACCTAACTTAGATCTTGAGTTAGACTAATTTTTGTGTTGGTGCAGTCTTGCCATTTTCAGAAGAAATCAGTTAGATTCCTTATGTTCCAAACTTTCCAACTCAATGAGTCATATACTAAAAGATGGAGAATTTTATCAGCTTTTTAAAAATAAAAACCCCATCTTTCTACCTAACTTAGATCTTGAGTTAGACTAATTTTTGTGTTGGTGCAGTGAAGATTTCTTGCCATTTTCAGAAGAAATCAGTTAGATTCCTTATGTTCCAAACTTTTCAACTCAAAGAGTCATATACCGAAAGATGGAGAATTTTATCAGCTTTTTAAAAATGAAAACCCCATCTTTCTACCTAACTTAGATCTTGAGTTAGACTAATTTTTGTGTTGGTGCAGTTTTGCTATTTTCAGAAGAAATCAGTTAGATTCCTTATGTTCCAAACCTTCCAACTCACGGAGTCATATACCAAAAGATGGAGAATTTTATCAGCTTTTTAAAAATGTAAACCTCATATTTCTATCTAACTTAGATCTTGAGTTATATTAATTTTTGTGTTGGTGCAGTGAAGATTTCTTGCCATTTTCCGAAGAAATCAGTAAGATTCCTTATGTTCCAACATTTTCAACTCAAAGAGTCATATACCAAAAGATGAAGAATTTTATCAGATTTTTAAAAATGAAAACCCCATCTTTCTACCTAACTTAGATCTTGAGTTAGACAAATTTTTGTGTTGGTGCAGTCTTGCCATTTTCAGAAGAAATCAGTTAGATTCCTTATGTTCCAAACTTTCCAACTCAATGAGTCATATACCAAAAAATGGAGAATTTTATCAGCTTTTTAAAAATGTAAACCTCATCTTTCTATCTAACTTAGATCTTGAGTTATACTAATTTTTGTGTTGGTGCAGTGAAGTTTTCTTGCCATTTTCAGAAGAAATCAGTTAGATTCCTTATGTTCCAAACTTTCCAACTCAATGAGTCATATACCAAAAAATGGAGAATTTTATCAGCTTTTTAAAAATGTAAACCTCATCTTTCTATCTAACTTAGATCTTGAGTTATACTAATTTTTGTGTTTGTGCAGTAAAAATTTTTTGCCATTTTCCGAAGAAATCAGTAAGATTCTTTATGTTCCAACATTTCCAACTCAAAGAGTCATATACCAAAAGATGAAGAATTTTATCAAATTTTTAAAAATGAAAACCCGATCTTTCTACCTAACTTAGATCTTGAGTTAGACAAATTTTTGTGTTGGTGCAGTCTTGCCATTTTCAGAAGAAATCAGTTAGATTCCTTATGTTCCAAACTTTCCAACTCAATGAGTCATATACCAAAAAATGGAGAATTTTATCAGCTTTTTAAAAATGTAAACCTCGTCTTTCTATCTAACTTAGATCTTGAGTTATACTAATTTTTGTGTTTGTGCAGTGAAGATTTCTTGCCATTTTCAGAAGAAATCAGTAAGATTCCTTATGTTCCAAACTTTCCAACTCAAAGAGTCATATACCAAAAGATGGAGAATTTTATCAGCTTTTTAAAAATAAAAACCCCATCTTTCTACCTAACTTAGATCTTGAGTTAGACTAATTTTTGTGTTGGTGCAGTCTTGCAATTTTCAGAAGAATTTAGTTAGATTCCTTATGTTCCAAACTTTCCAACTCAATGAGTCATATCCCAAAAAATGGAGTATTTTATCAGCTTTTTAAAAATGTAAACCTCATCTTTCTATCTAACTTAAATCTTGAGTTATACTAATTTTTGTGTTGATGCAGTAAAGATTTCTTGCCATTTTCCGAAGAAATCAGTAAGATTCCTTATGTTCCAAACTTTCCAACTCAATGAGTCATATACCAAAAGATGGAGAATTTTAACAGATTTTCAAAAATGTAAGCCTCATCTTTCTATCTAACTTAAATCTTGAGTTATACTAATTTTTGTGTTTGTGCATTGAAGATTTCTTGCCATTTTCGGAAGAAATCAGTTAGATTCCTTATGTTCCAAACTTTCCAACTCAATGAGTCATCTACCAAAAAATGGAGTATTTTATCAGCTTTTTAAAAATGTAAACCTCATCTTTCTATCTAACTTAAATCTTGAGTTATACTAATTTTTGTGTTGATGCAGTAAAGATTTCTTGCCATTTTCCGAAGAAATCAGTAAGATTCCTTATGTTCCAAACTTTCCAACTCAATGAGTCATATACCAAAAGATGGAGAATTTTAACAGATTTTCAAAAATGTAAGCCTCATCTTTCTATCTAACTTAAATCTTGAGTTATACTAATTTTTGTGTTTGTGCATTGAAGATTTCTTGCCATTTTCCGAAGAAATCAGTAAGATTCCTTATGTTCCAAATTTTCCAACTCAATGAGTCATATACCAAAAGATGGAGAATTTTAACAGATTTTCAAGAATGTAAGCCTCATCTTTCTATCTAACTTAGATCTTGAGTTATACTAATTTTTGTGTTTGTGCAGTGAAGATTTCTTGCCATTTTCAGAAGAAATCAGTTAGATTCCTTATGTTCCAAACTTTCCAACTCAAAGAGTCATATACCGAAAGATGGAGAATTTTATCAGCTTTTTAAAAATGAAAACTCCATCTTTCTACCTAACTTAGATCTTGAGTTAGACAAATTTTTGTGTTGGTGCAGTCTTGCCATTTTCAGAAGAAATCAGTTAGATTCCTTATGTTCCAAACTTTCCAACTCAATGAGTCATATACCAAAAAATGGAGAATTTTATCAGCTTTTTAAAAATGTAAACCTCATCTTTCTATCTAACTTAGATCTTGAGTTATACTAATTTTTGTGTTTGTGCAGTGAAGATTTCTTGCCATTTTCAGAAGAAATCAGTAAGATTCCTTATGTTCCAAACTTTCCAACTCAAAGAGTCATATACCAAAAGATGGAGAATTTTATCAGCTTTTTAAAAATGAAAACCCCATCTTTCTACCTAACTTAGATCTTGAGTTAGACTAATTTTTGCGTTGGTGCAGTCTTGCAATTTTCAGAAGAATTCAGTTAGATTCCTTATGTTCCAAACTTTCCAACTCAATGAGTCATATCCCAAAAGATGGAGAATTTTATCAGCTTTTTAAAAATGTAAACCTCATCTTTCTATCTAACTTAGATCTTGAGTTATACTAATTTTTGTGTTGGTGCAATAAAGATTTCTTGCCATTTTCAGAAGAAATCAGTTAGATTCCTTATGTTCCAAACTTTCCAACTCAAAGAATCATATACCGAAAGATGGAGAATTTTATCAGCTTTTTAAAAATGAAAACCCCATCTTTCTACCTAACTTAGATCTTGAGTTAGACTAATTTTTGTGTTGGTGCAGTCTTGCCATTTTCAGAAGAAATCAGTTAGATTCCTTATGTTCCAAACTTTCCAACTCAATGAGTCATATACTAAAAGATGGAGAATTTTATCAGCTTTTTAAAAATAAAAACCCCATCTTTCTACCTAACTTAGATCTTGAGTTAGACTAATTTTTGTGTTGGTGCAGTGAAGATTTCTTGCCATTTTCAGAAGAAATCAGTTAGATTCCTTATGTTCCAAACTTTTCAACTCAAAGAGTCATATACCGAAAGATGGAGAATTTTATCAGCTTTTTAAAAATGAAAACCCCATCTTTCTACCTAACTTAGATCTTGAGTTAGACTAATTTTTGTGTTGGTGCAGTCTTGCTATTTTCAGAAGAAATCAGTTAGATTCCTTATGTTCCAAACCTTCCAACTCACGGAGTCATATACCAAAAGATGGAGAATTTTATCAGCTTTTTAAAAATGTAAACCTCATATTTCTATCTAACTTAGATTTTGAGTTATATTAATTTTTGTGTTGGTGCAGTGAAGATTTCTTGCCATTTTCCGAAGAAATCAGTAAGATTCCTTATGTTCCAACATTTTCAACTCAAAGAGTCATATACCAAAAGATGAAGAATTTTATCAGATTTTTAAAAATGAAAACCCCATCTTTCTACCTAACTTAGATCTTGAGTTAGACAAATGTTTGTGTTGGTGCAGTCTTGCCATTTTCAGAAGAAATCAGTTAGATTCCTTATGTTCCAAACTTTCCAACTCAATGAGTCATATACCAAAAAATGGAGAATTTTATCAGCTTTTTAAAAATGTAAACCTCATCTTTCTATCTAACTTAGATCTTGAGTTATACTAATTTTTGTGTTTGTGCAGTGAAAATTTTTTGCCATTTTCCGAAGAAATCAGTAAGATTCTTTATGTTCCAACATTTCCAACTCAAAGAGTCATATACCAAAAGATGAAGAATTTTATCAAATTTTTAAAAATGAAAACCCCATCTTTCTACCTAACTTAGATCTTGAGTTAGACAAATTTTTGTGTTGGTGCAGTCTTGCCATTTTCAGAAGAAATCAGTTAGATTCCTTATGTTCCAAACTTTCCAACTTAATGAGTCATATACCAAAAAATGGAGAATTTTATCAGCTTTTTAAAAATGTAAACCTCGTCTTTCTATCTAACTTAGATCTTGAGTTATACTAATTTTTGTGTTTGTGCAGTGAAGATTTCTTGCCATTTTCAGAAGAAATCAGTAAGATTCCTTATGTTCCAAACTTTCCAACTCAAAGAGTCATATACCAAAAGATGGAGAATTTTATCAGCTTTTTAAAAATGAAAACCCCATCTTTCTACCTAACTTAGATCTTGAGTTAGACTAATTTTTGTGTTGGTGCAGTCTTGCAATTTTCAGAAGAATTTAGTTAGATTCCTTATGTTCCAAACTTTCCAACTCAATGAGTCATATCCCAAAAGATGGAGTATTTTATCAGCTTTTTAAAAATGTAAACCTCATCTTTCTATCTAACTTAGATCTTGAGTTATACTAATTTTTGTGTTTGTGCAGTGAAGATTTCTTGCCATTTTCAGAAGAAATCAGTAAGATTCCTTATGTTCCAAACTTTCCAACTCAAAGAGTCATATACCAAAAGATGGAGAATTTTATCAGCTTTTTAAAAATGAAAACCCCATCTTTCTACCTAACTTAGATCTTGAGTTAGACTAATTTTTGCGTTGGTGCAGTCTTGCAATTTTCAGAAGAATTCAGTTAGATTCCTTATGTTCCAAACTTTCCAACTCAATGAGTCATATCCCAAAAGATGGAGAATTTTATCAGCTTTTTAAAAATGTAAACCTCATCTTTCTATCTAACTTAGATCTTGAGTTATACTAATTTTTGTTTTGGTGCAATAAAGATTTCTTGCCATTTTCAGAAGAAATCAGTTAGATTCCTTATGTTCCAAACTTTCCAACTCAAAGAATCATATACCGAAAGATGGAGAATTTTATCAGCTTTTTAAAAATGAAAACCCCATCTTTCTACCTAACTTAGATCTTGAGTTAGACTAATTTTTGTGTTGGTGCAGTCTTGCCATTTTCAGAAGAAATCAGTTAGATTCCTTATGTTCCAAACTTTCCAACTCAATGAGTCATATACTAAAAGATGGAGAATTTTATCAGCTTTTTAAAAATAAAAACCCCATCTTTCTACCTAACTTAGATCTTGAGTTAGACTAATTTTTGTGTTGGTGCAGTGAAGATTTCTTGCCATTTTCAGAAGAAATCAGTTAGATTCCTTATGTTCCAAACTTTTCAACTCAAAGAGTCATATACCGAAAGATGGAGAATTTTATCAGCTTTTTAAAAATGAAAACCCCATCTTTCTACCTAACTTAGATCTTGAGTTAGACTAATTTTTGTGTTGGTGCAGTTTTGCTATTTTCAGAAGAAATCAGTTAGATTCCTTATGTTCCAAACCTTCCAACTCACGGAGTCATATACCAAAAGATGGAGAATTTTATCAGCTTTTTAAAAATGTAAACCTCATATTTCTATCTAACTTAGATCTTGAGTTATATTAATTTTTGTGTTGGTGCAGTGAAGATTTCTTGCCATTTTCCGAAGAAATCAGTAAGATTCCTTATGTTCCAACATTTTCAACTCAAAGAGTCATATACCAAAAGATGAAGAATTTTATCAGATTTTTAAAAATGAAAACCCCATCTTTCTACCTAACTTAGATCTTGAGTTAGACAAATTTTTGTGTTGGTGCAGTCTTGCCATTTTCAGAAGAAATCAGTTAGATTCCTTATGTTCCAAACTTTCCAACTCAATGAGTCATATACCAAAAAATGGAGAATTTTATCAGCTTTTTAAAAATGTAAACCTCATCTTTCTATCTAACTTAGATCTTGAGTTATACTAATTTTTGTGTTGGTGCAGTGAAGTTTTCTTGCCATTTTCAGAAGAAATCAGTTAGATTCCTTATGTTCCAAACTTTCCAACTCAATGAGTCATATACCAAAAAATGGAGAATTTTATCAGCTTTTTAAAAATGTAAACCTCATCTTTCTATCTAACTTAGATCTTGAGTTATACTAATTTTTGTGTTTGTGCAGTAAAAATTTTTTGCCATTTTCCGAAGAAATCAGTAAGATTCTTTATGTTCCAACATTTCCAACTCAAAGAGTCATATACCAAAAGATGAAGAATTTTATCAAATTTTTAAAAATGAAAACCCGATCTTTCTACCTAACTTAGATCTTGAGTTAGACAAATTTTTGTGTTGGTGCAGTCTTGCCATTTTCAGAAGAAATCAGTTAGATTCCTTATGTTCCAAACTTTCCAACTCAATGAGTCATATACCAAAAAATGGAGAATTTTATCAGCTTTTTAAAAATGTAAACCTCGTCTTTCTATCTAACTTAGATCTTGAGTTATACTAATTTTTGTGTTTGTGCAGTGAAGATTTCTTGCCATTTTCAGAAGAAATCAGTAAGATTCCTTATGTTCCAAACTTTCCAACTCAAAGAGTCATATACCAAAAGATGGAGAATTTTATCAGCTTTTTAAAAATAAAAACCCCATCTTTCTACCTAACTTAGATCTTGAGTTAGACTAATTTTTGTGTTGGTGCAGTCTTGCAATTTTCAGAAGAATTTAGTTAGATTCCTTATGTTCCAAACTTTCCAACTCAATGAGTCATATCCCAAAAAATGGAGTATTTTATCAGCTTTTTAAAAATGTAAACCTCATCTTTCTATCTAACTTAAATCTTGAGTTATACTAATTTTTGTGTTGATGCAGTAAAGATTTCTTGCCATTTTCCGAAGAAATCAGTAAGATTCCTTATGTTCCAAACTTTCCAACTCAATGAGTCATATACCAAAAGATGGAGAATTTTAACAGATTTTCAAAAATGTAAGCCTCATCTTTCTATCTAACTTAAATCTTGAGTTATACTAATTTTTGTGTTTGTGCATTGAAGATTTCTTGCCATTTTCGGAAGAAATGAGTTAGATTCCTTATGTTCCAAACTTTCCAACTCAATGAGTCATCTACCGAAAAATGGAGAATTTTATCAGCTTTTTAAAAATGTAAACCTCATCTTTCTATCTAACTTAGATCTTGAGTTATACTAATTTTTGTGTTTGTGCAGTGAAGATTTCTTGCCATTTTCAGAAGAAATCAGTAAGATTCCTCATGTTCCAAACTTTCCAACTCAAAGAGTCATATACCAAAAGATGGAGAATTTTAACAGCTTTTTAAAAATGTAAGCCTCATCTTTCTATCTAACTTAGAACTTGAGTTATACTAATTTTTGTGTTTGTGCAGTGAAGATTCCTTGCCATTTTCAGAAGAAATCAGTAAGATTCCTTATGTTCCAAACTTTCCAACTCAATGAGTCACATACCAAAAGATGGAGAATTTTATCAGCTTTTTAAAAATGTAAACCTCATCTTTCTATCTAACTTAGATCTTGAGTTATACTAATCTTTGTGTTGGTGCAGTGAAAATTTTTTGCCATTTTCCGAAGAAATCAGTAAGATTCCTTATGTTTCAACATTTCCAACTCAAAGAGTCATATACCAAAAGATGAAGAATTTTATCAGATTTTTAAAAATGAAAACCCCATCTTTCTACCTAACTTAGATCTTGAGTTAGACAAATTTTTGTGTTGGTGCAGTCTTGCCATTTTCAGAAGAAATCAGTTAGATTCCTTATGTTCCAAACTTTCCAACTCAATGAGTCATATACCAAAAAATGGAGAATTTTATCAGCTTTTTAAAAATGTAAACCTCGTCTTTCTATCTAACTTAGATCTTGAGTTATACTAATTTTTGTGTTTGTGCAGTGAAGATTTCTTGCCATTTTCAGAAGAAATCAGTAAGATTCCTTATGTTCCAAACTTTCCAACTCAAAGAGTCATATACCAAAAGATGGAGAATTTTATCAGCTTTTTAAAAATGAAAACCCCATCTTTCTACCTAACTTAGATCTTGAGTTAGACTAATTTTTGTGTTGGTGCAGTCTTGCAATTTTCAGAAGAATTTAGTTAGATTCCTTATGTTCCAAACTTTCCAACTCAATGAGTCATATCCCAAAAGATGAAGAATTTTATCAGATTTTTAAAAATGAAAACCCCATCTTTCTACCTAACTTAGATCTTGAGTTAGACAAATTTTTGTGTTGGTGCAGTCTTGCCATTTTCAGAAGAAATCAGTTAGATTCCTTATGTTCCAAACTTTCCAACTCAATGAGTCATATACCAAAAAATGGAGAATTTTATCAGCTTTTTAAAAATGTAAACCTCGTCTTTCTATCTAACTTAGATCTTGAGTTATACTAATTTTTGTGTTTGTGCAGTGAAGATTTCTTGCCATTTTCAGAAGAAATCAGTTAGATTCCTTATGTTCCAAACCTTCCAACTCAATGGGTCATATACCAAAAGATGGAGAATTTTATCAGCTTTTTAAAAATGTAAACCTCATCTTTCTATCTAACTTAGATCTTGAGTTATACTAATTTTTGTGTTGGTGCAGTGAAGATTTCTTGCCATTTTCAGAAGAAATCAGTTAGATTCCTTATGTTCCAAACTTTCCAACTCAAAGAGTCATATACCGAAAGATGGAGAATTTTATCAGCTTTTTAAAAATGAAAACCCCATCTTTCTACCTAACTTAGATCTTGAGTTAGACTAATTTTTGTGTTGGTGCAGTCTTGCCATTTTCAGAAGAAATCAGTTAGATTCCTTATGTTCCAAACCTTCCAACTCAATGAGTCATATACCAAAAAATGGAGTATTTTATCAGATTTTCAAAAATGTAAGCCTCATCTTTCTATCTAACTTAGATCTTGAGTTATACTAATTTTTGTGTTTGTGCATTGAAGATTTCTTGCCATTTTCAGAAGAAATCAGTTAGATTCCTTATGTTCCAAACTTTCCAACTCAATGAGTCATATACCAAAAAATGGAGAATTTTATCAGCTTTTTAAAAATGTAAACCTCATCTTTCTATCTAACTTAGATCTTGAGTTATACTAATTTTTGTGTTTGTGCAGTGAAGATTTCTTGCCATTTTCAGAAGAAATCAGTAAGATTCCTCATGTTCCAAACTTTCCAACTCAAAGAGTCATATACCAAAAGATGGAGAATTTTAACAGCTTTTTAAAAATGTAAGCCTCATCTTTCTATCTAACTTAGAACTTGAGTTATACTAATTTTTGTGTTTGTGCAGTGAAGATTCCTTGCCATTTTCAGAAGAAATCAGTAAGATTCCTTATGTTCCAAACTTTCCAACTCAATGAGTCACATACCAAAAGATGGAGAATTTTATCAGCTTTTTAAAAATGTAAACCTCATCTTTCTATCTAACTTAGATCTTGAGTTATACTAATCTTTGTGTTGGTGCAGTAAAAATTTTTTGCCATTTTCCGAAGAAATCAGTAAGATTCCTTATGTTCCAACATTTCCAACTCAAAGAGTCATATACCAAAAGATGAAGAATTTTATCAGATTTTTAAAAATGAAAACTCCATCTTTCTACCTAACTTAGATCTTGAGTTAGACAAATTTTTGTGTTGGTGCAGTCTTGCCATTTTCAGAAAAAATCAGTTAGATTCCTTATGTTCCAAACTTTCCAACTCAATGAGTCATATACCAAAAGATGGAGAATTTTAACAGCTTTTTAAAAATGTAAGCCTCATCTTTCTATCTAACTTAGAACTTGAGTTATACTAATTTTTGTGTTTGTGCAGTGAAGATTCCTTGCCATTTTCAGAAGAAATCAGTAAGATTCCTTATGTTCCAAACTTTCCAACTCAATGAGTCACATACCAAAAGATGGAGAATTTTATCAGCTTTTTAAAAATGTAAACCTCATCTTTCTATCTAACTTAGATCTTGAGTTATACTAATCTTTGTGTTGGTGCAGTGAAAATTTTTTGCCATTTTCCGAAGAAATCAGTAAGATTCCTTATGTTCCAACATTTCCAACTCAAAGAGTCATATACCAAAAGATGAAGAATTTTATCAGATTTTTAAAAATGAAAACCCCATCTTTCTACCTAACTTAGATCTTAAGTTAGACAAATTTTTGTGTTGGTGCAGTCTTGCCATTTTCAGAAGAAATCAGTTAGATTCCTTATGTTCCAAACTTTCCAACTCAATGAGTCATATACCAAAAAATGGAGAATTTTATCAGCTTTTTAAAAATGTAAACCTCGTCTTTCTATCTAACTTAGATCTTGAGTTATACTAATTTTTGTGTTTGTGCAGTGAAGATTTCTTGCCATTTTCAGAAGAAATCAGTAAGATTCCTTATGTTCCAAACTTTCCAACTCAAAGAGTCATATACCAAAAGATGGAGAATTTTATCAGCTTTTTAAAAATGAAAACCCCATCTTTCTACCTAACTTAGATCTTGAGTTAGACTAATTTTTGTGTTGGTGCAGTCTTGCCATTTTCAGAAGAAATCAGTTAGATTCCTTATGTTCCAAACCTTCCAACTCAATGGGTCATATACCAAAAGATGGAGAATTTTATCAGCTTTTTAAAAATGTAAACCTCATCTTTCTATCTAACTTAGATCTTGAGTTATACTAATTTTTGTGTTGGTGCAGTGAAGATTTCTTGCCATTTTCAGAAGAAATCAGTTAGATTCCTTATGTTCCAAACTTTCCAACTCAAAGAGTCATATACCGAAAGATGGAGAATTTTATCAGCTTTTTAAAAATGAAAACCCCATCTTTCTACCTAACTTAGATCTTGAGTTAGACTAATTTTTGTGTTGGTGCAGTCTTGCCATTTTCAGAAGAAATCAGTTAGATTCCTTATGTTCCAAACCTTCCAACCCAATGAGTCATATACCAAAAAATGGAGTATTTTATCAGCTTTTTAAAAATGTAAACCTCATCTTTCTATCTAACTTAAATCTTGAGTTATACTAATTTTTGTGTTGATGCAGTAAAGATTTCTTGCCATTTTCCGAAGAAATCAGTAAGATTCCTTATGTTCCAAACTTTCCAACTCAATGAGTCATATACCAAAAGATGGAGAATTTTAACAGATTTTCAAAAATGTAAGCCTCATCTTTCTATCTAACTTAGATCTTGAGTTATACTAATTTTTGTGTTTGTGCATTGAAGATTTCTTGCCATTTTCAGAAGAAATCAGTTAGATTCCTTATGTTCCAAACTTTCCAACTCAATGAGTCATATACCAAAAAATGGAGAATTTTATCAGCTTTTTAAAAATGTAAACCTCATCTTTCTATCTAACTTAGATCTTGAGTTATACTAATTTTTGTGTTTGTGCAGTGAAGATTTCTTGCCATTTTCAGAAGAAATCAGTAAGATTCCTCATGTTCCAAACTTTCCAACTCAAAGAGTCATATACCGAAAGATGGAGAATTTTATCAGCTTTTTAAAAATGAAAACCCCATCTTTCTACCTAACTTAGATCTTGAGTTAGACTAATTTTTGTGTTGGTGCAGTCTTGCCATTTTCAGAAGAAATCAGTTAGATTCCTTATGTTCCAAACCTTCCAACTCAATGAGTCATATACCAAAAAATGGAGTATTTTATCAGCTTTTTAAAAATGTAAACCTCATCTTTCTATCTAACTTAAATCTTGAGTTATACTAATTTTTGTGTTGATGCAGTAAAGATTTCTTGCCATTTTCCGAAGAAATCAGTAAGATTCCTTATGTTCCAAACTTTCCAACTCAATGAGTCATATACCAAAAGATGGAGAATTTTAACAGATTTTCAAAAATGTAAGCCTCATCTTTCTATCTAACTTAGAACTTGAGTTATACTAATTTTTGTGTTTGTGCAGTGAAGATTCCTTGCCATTTTCAGAAGAAATCAGTAAGATTCCTTATGTTCCAAACTTTCCAACTCAATGAGTCACATACCAAAAGATGGAGAATTTTATCAGCTTTTTAAAAATGTAAACCTCATCTTTCTATCTAACTTAGATCTTGAGTTATACTAATTTTTGTGTTTGTGCAGTGAAGATTTCTTGCCATTTTCAGAAGAAATCAGTAAGATTCCTCATGTTCCAAACTTTCCAACTCAAAGAGTCATATACCAAAAGATGGAGAATTTTAACAGCTTTTTAAAAATGTAAGCCTCATCTTTCTATCTAACTTAGAACTTGAGTTATACTAATTTTTGTGTTTGTGCAGTGAAGATTCCTTGCCATTTTCAGAAGAAATCAGTAAGATTCCTTATGTTCCAAACTTTCCAACTCAATGAGTCACATACCAAAAGATGGAGAATTTTATCAGCTTTTTAAAAATGTAAACCTCATCTTTCTATCTAACTTAGATCTTGAGTTATACTAATCTTTGTGTTGGTGCAGTAAAAATTTTTTGCCATTTTCCGAAGAAATCAGTAAGATTCCTTATGTTCCAACATTTCCAACTCAAAGAGTCATATACCAAAAGATGAAGAATTTTATCAGATTTTTAAAAATGAAAACCCCATCTTTCTACCTAACTTAGATCTTGAGTTAGACAAATTTTTGTGTTGGTGCAGTCTTGCCATTTTCAGAAAAAATCAGTTAGATTCCTTATGTTCCAAACTTTCCAACTCAATGAGTCATATACCAAAAGATGGAGAATTTTAACAGCTTTTTAAAAATGTAAGCCTCATCTTTCTATCTAACTTAGAACTTGAGTTATACTAATTTTTGTGTTTGTGCAGTGAAGATTCCTTGCCATTTTCAGAAGAAATCAGTAAGATTCCTTATGTTCCAAACTTTCCAACTCAATGAGTCACATACCAAAAGATGGAGAATTTTATCAGCTTTTTAAAAATGTAAACCTCATCTTTCTATCTAACTTAGATCTTGAGTTATACTAATCTTTGTGTTGGTGCAGTGAAAATTTTTTGCCATTTTCCGAAGAAATCAGTAAGATTCCTTATGTTCCAACATTTCCAACTCAAAGAGTCATATACCAAAAGATGAAGAATTTTATCAGATTTTTAAAAATGAAAACCCCATCTTTCTACCTAACTTAGATCTTAAGTTAGACAAATTTTTGTGTTGGTGCAGTCTTGCCATTTTCAGAAGAAATCAGTTAGATTCCTTATGTTCCAAACTTTCCAACTCAATGAGTCATATACCAAAAAATGGAGAATTTTATCAGCTTTTTAAAAATGTAAACCTCGTCTTTCTATCTAACTTAGATCTTGAGTTATACTAATTTTTGTGTTTGTGCAGTGAAGATTTCTTGCCATTTTCAGAAGAAATCAGTAAGATTCCTTATGTTCCAAACTTTCCAACTCAAAGAGTCATATACCAAAAGATGGAGAATTTTATCAGCTTTTTAAAAATGAAAACCCCATCTTTCTACCTAACTTAGATCTTGAGTTAGACTAATTTTTGTGTTGGTGCAGTCTTGCCATTTTCAGAAGAAATCAGTTAGATTCCTTATGTTCCAAACCTTCCAACTCAATGGGTCATATACCAAAAGATGGAGAATTTTATCAGCTTTTTAAAAATGTAAACCTCATCTTTCTATCTAACTTAGATCTTGAGTTATACTAATTTTTGTGTTGGTGCAGTGAAGATTTCTTGCCATTTTCAGAAGAAATCAGTTAGATTCCTTATGTTCCAAACTTTCCAACTCAAAGAGTCATATACCGAAAGATGGAGAATTTTATCAGCTTTTTAAAAATGTAAGCCTCATCTTTCTATCTAACTTAGAACTTGAGTTATACTAATTTTTGTGTTTGTGCAGTGAAGATTCCTTGCCATTTTCAGAAGAAATCAGTAAGATTCCTTATGTTTCAAACTTTCCAACTCAATGAGTCACATACCAAAAGATGGAGAATTTTATCAGCTTTTTAAAAATGTAAACCTCATCTTTCTATCTAACTTAGATCTTGAGTTATACTAATCTTTGTGTTGGTGCAGTAAAAATTTTTTGCCATTTTCCGAAGAAATCAGTAAGATTCCTTATGTTCCAACATTTCCAACTCAAAGAGTCATATACCAAAAAATGAAGAATTTTATCAGATTTTTAAAAATGAAAACCCCATCTTTCTACCTAACTTAGATCTTGAGTTAGACAAATTTTTGTGTTGGTGCAGTCTTGCCATTTTCAGAAGAAATCAGTTAGATTCCTTATGTTCCAAACTTTCCAACTCAATGAGTCATATACCAAAAGATGGAGAATTTTAACAGCTTTTTAAAAATGTAAGCCTCATCTTTCTATCTAACTTAGATCTTGAGTTATACTAATTTTTGTGTTGGTGCAGTGAAGATTTCTTGCCATTTTCAGAAAAAATCAGTTAGATTCCTTATGTTCCAAACTTTCCAACTCAAAGAGTCATATACCGAAAGATGGAGAATTTTATCAGCTTTTTAAAAATGAAAACCCCATCTTTCTACCTAACTTAGATCTTGAGTTAGACTAATTTTTGTGTTGGTGCAGTCTTGCCATTTTCAGAAGAAATCAGTTAGATTCTTTATGTTCCAAACCTTCCAACTCAATGAGTCATATACCAAAAAATGGAGTATTTTATCAGCTTTTTAAAAATGTAAACCTCATCTTTCTATCTAACTTAAATCTTGAGTTATACTAATTTTTGTGTTGATGCAGTAAAGATTTCTTGCCATTTTCCGAAGAAATCAGTAAGATTCCTTATGTTCCAAACTTTCCAACTCAATGAGTCATATACCAAAAGATGGAGAATTTTAACAGATTTTCAAAAATGTAAGCCTCATCTTTCTATCTAACTTAGATCTTGAGTTATACTAATTTTTGTGTTTGTGCATTGAAGATTTCTTGCCATTTTCAGAAGAAATCAGTTAGATTCCTTATGTTCCAAACTTTCCAACTCAATGAGTCATATACCAAAAAATGGAGAATTTTATCAGCTTTTTAAAAATGTAAACCTCATCTTTCTATCTAACTTAGATCTTGAGTTATACTAATTTTTGTGTTTGTGCAGTGAAGATTTCTTGCCATTTTCAGAAGAAATCAGTAAGATTCCTTATGTTCCAAACTTTCCAACTCAAAGAGTCATATACCAAAAGATGGAGAATTTTAACAGCTTTTTAAAAATGTAAGCCTCATCTTTCTATCTAACTTAGAACTTGAGTTATACTAATTTTTGTGTTTGTGCAGTGAAGATTCCTTGCCATTTTCAGAAGAAATCAGTAAGATTCCTTATGTTTCAAACTTTCCAACTCAATGAGTCACATACCAAAAGATGGAGAATTTTATCAGCTTTTTAAAAATGTAAACCTCATCTTTCTATCTAACTTAGATCTTGAGTTATACTAATCTTTGTGTTGGTGCAGTAAAAATTTTTTGCCATTTTCCGAAGAAATCAGTAAGATTCCTTATGTTCCAACATTTCCAACTCAAAGAGTCATATACCAAAAGATGAAGAATTTTATCAGATTTTTAAAAATGAAAACCCCATCTTTCTACCTAACTTAGATCTTGAGTTAGACAAATTTTTGTGTTGGTGCAGTCTTGCCATTTTCAGAAGAAATCAGTTAGATTCCTTATGTTCCAAACTTTCCAACTCAATGAGTCATATACCAAAAGATGGAGAATTTTAACAGCTTTTTAAAAATGTAAGCCTCATCTTTCTATCTAACTTAGAACTTGAGTTATACTAATTTTTGTGTTTGTGCAGTGAAGATTCCTTGCCATTTTCAGAAGAAATCAGTAAGATTCCTTATGTTCCAAACTTTCCAACTCAATGAGTCACATACCAAAAGATGGAGAATTTTATCAGCTTTTTAAAAATGTAAACCTCATCTTTCTATCTAACTTAGATCTTGAGTTATACTAATCTTTGTGTTGGTGCAGTGAAAATTTTTTGCCATTTTCCGAAGAAATCAGTAAGATTCCTTATGTTCCAACATTTCCAACTCAAAGAGTCATATACCAAAAGATGAAGAATTTTATCAGATTTTTAAAAATGAAAACCCCATCTTTCTACCTAACTTAGATCTTGAGTTAGACAAATTTTTGTGTTGGTGCAGTCTTGCCATTTTCAGAAGAAATCAGTTAGATTCCTTATGTTCCAAACTTTCCAACTCAATGAGTCATATACCAAAAAATGGAGAATTTTATCAGCTTTTTAAAAATGTAAACCTCGTCTTTCTATCTAACTTAGATCTTGAGTTATACTAATTTTTGTGTTTGTGCAGTGAAGATTTCTTGCCATTTTCAGAAGAAATCAGTAAGATTCCTTATGTTCCAAACTTTCCAACTCAAAGAGTCATATACCAAAAGATGGAGAATTTTATCAGCTTTTTAAAAATGAAAACCCCATCTTTCTACCTAACTTAGATCTTGAGTTAGACTAATTTTTGTGTTGGTGCAGTCTTGCCATTTTCAGAAGAAATCAGTTAGATTCCTTATGTTCCAAACCTTCCAACTCAATGGGTCATATACCAAAAGATGGAGAATTTTATCAGCTTTTTAAAAATGTAAACCTCATTTTTCTATCTAACTTAGATCTTGAGTTATACTAATTTTTGTGTTGGTGCAGTGAAGATTTCTTGCCATTTTCAGAAGAAATCAGTTAGATTCCTTATGTTCCAAACTTTCCAACTCAAAGAGTCATATACCGAAAGATGGAGAATTTTATCAGCTTTTTAAAAATGAAAACCCCATCTTTCTACCTAACTTAGATCTTGAGTTAGACTAATTTTTGTGTTGGTGCAGTCTTGCCATTTTCAGAAGAAATCAGTTAGATTCTTTATGTTCCAAACCTTCCAACTCAATGAGTCATATACCAAAAAATGGAGTATTTTATCAGCTTTTTAAAAATGTAAACCTCATCTTTCTATCTAACTTAAATCTTGAGTTATACTAATTTTTGTGTTGATGCAGTAAAGATTTCTTGCCATTTTCCGAAGAAATCAGTAAGATTCCTTATGTTCCAAACTTTCCAACTCAATGAGTCATATACCAAAAGATGGAGAATTTTAACAGATTTTCAAAAATGTAAGCCTCATCTTTCTATCTAACTTAGATCTTGAGTTATACTAATTTTTGTGTTTGTGCATTGAAGATTTCTTGCCATTTTCAGAAGAAATCAGTTAGATTCCTTATGTTCCAAACTTTCCAACTCAATGAGTCATATACCAAAAAATGGAGAATTTTATCAGCTTTTTAAAAATGTAAACCTCATCTTTCTATCTAACTTAGATCTTGAGTTATACTAATTTTTGTGTTTGCGCAGTGAAGATTTCTTGCCATTTTCAGAAGAAATCAGTAAGATTCCTTATGTTCCAAACTTTCCAACTCAAAGAGTCATATACCAAAAGATGGAGAATTTTAACAGCTTTTTAAAAATGTAAGCCTCATCTTTCTATCTAACTTAGAACGTGAGTTATACTAATTTTTGTGTTTGTGCAGTGAAGATTCCTTGCCATTTTCAGAAGAAATCAGTAAGATTCCTTATGTTTCAAACTTTCCAACTCAATGAGTCACATACCAAAAGATGGAGAATTTTATCAGCTTTTTAAAAATGTAAACCTCATCTTTCTATCTAACTTAGATCTTGAGTTATACTAATCTTTGTGTTGGTGCAGTGAAAATTTTTTGCCATTTTCCGAAGAAATCAGTAAGATTCCTTATGTTCCAACATCTCCAACTCAAAGAGTCATATACCAAAAGATGAAGAATTTTATCAGATTTTTAAAAATGAAAACCCCATCTTTCTACCTAACTTAGATCTTGAGTTAGACAAATTTTTGTGTTGGTGCAGTCTTGCCATTTTCAGAAGAAATCAGTTAGATTCCTTATGTTCCAAACTTTCCAACTCAATGAGTCATATACCAAAAGATGGAGAATTTTAACAGCTTTTTAAAAATGTAAGCCTCATCTTTCTATCTAACTTAGATCTTAAGTTATACTAATTTTTGTGTTGGTGCAGTGAAGATTTCTTGCCATTTTCAGAAGAAATCAGTTAGATTCCTTATGTTCCAAACTTTCCAACTCAAAGAGTCATATACCGAAAGATGGAGAATTTTATCAGCTTTTTAAAAATGAAAACCCCATCTTTTTACCTAACTTAGATCTTGAGTTAGACTAATTTTTGTGTTGGTGCAGTCTTGCCATTTTCAGAAGAAATCAGTTAGATTCTTTATGTTCCAAACCTTCCAACTCAATG
Source organism: Schizotus pectinicornis (assembly GCA_951805265.1). Classification (NCBI taxonomy): domain Eukaryota; kingdom Metazoa; phylum Arthropoda; class Insecta; order Coleoptera; family Pyrochroidae; genus Schizotus; species Schizotus pectinicornis. Next base: position 21,718,891 of record OX638204.1, on the reverse strand, counting down.
AGTCATATACCAAAAAATGGAGTATTTTATCAGCTTTTTAAAAATGTAAACCTCATCTTTCTATCTAACTTAAATCTTGAGTTATACTAATTTTTGTGTTGATGCAGTAAAGATTTCTTGCCATTTTCCGAAGAAATCAGTAAGATTCCTTATGTTCCAAACTTTCCAACTCAATGAGTCATATACCAAAAGATGGAGAATTTTAACAGATTTTCAAAAATGTAAGCCTCATCTTTCTATCTAACTTAGATCTTGAGTTATACTAATTTTTGTGTTTGTGCATTGAAGATTTCTTGCCATTTTCAGAAGAAATCAGTTAGATTCCTTATGTTCCAAACTTTCCAACTCAATGAGTCATATACCAAAAAATGGAGAATTTTATCAGCTTTTTAAAAATGTAAACCTCATCTTTCTATCTAACTTAGATCTTGAGTTATACTAATTTTTGTGTTTGTGCATTGAAGATTTCTTGCCATTTTCAAAAGAAATCAGTTAGATTCCTTATGTTCCAAACTTTCCAACTCAATGAGTCATATACCAAAAAATGGAGAATTTTATCAGCTTTTTAAAAATGTAAACCTCATCTTTCTATCTAACTTAGATCTTGAGTTATACTAATTTTTGTGTTTGTGCAGTGAAGATTTTTTGCCATTTTCAGAAGAAATCAGTAAGATTCCTCATGTTCCAAACTTTCCAACTCAAAGAGTCATATACCGAAAGATGGAGAATTTTATCAGCTTTTTAAAAATGAAAACCCCATCTTTCTACCTAACTTAGATCTTGAGTTAGACTAATTTTTGTGTTGGTGCAGTCTTGCCATTTTCAGAAGAAATCAGTTAGATTCCTTATGTTCCAAACCTTCCAACTCAATGAGTCATATACCAAAAAATGGAGTATTTTATCAGCTTTTTAAAAATGTAAACCTCATCTTTCTATCTAACTTAAATCTTGAGTTATACTAATTTTTGTGTTGATGCAGTAAAGATTTCTTGCCATTTTCCGAAGAAATCAGTAAGATTCCTTATGTTTCAAACTTTCCAACTCAATGAGTCATATACCAAAAGATGGAGAATTTTAACAGATTTTCAAAAATGTAAGCCTCATCTTTCTATCTAACTTAGATCTTGAGTTATACTAATTTTTGTGTTTGTGCATTGAAGATTTCTTGCCATTTTCAGAAGAAATCAGTTAGATTCCTTATGTTCCAAACTTTCCAACTCAATGAGTCATATACCAAAAAATGGAGAATTTTATCAGCTTTTTAAAAATGTAAACCTCATCTTTCTATCTAACTTAGATCTTGAGTTATACTAATTTTTGTGTTTGTGCAGTGAAGATTTCTTGCCATTTTCAGAAGAAATCAGTAAGATTCCTCATGTTCCAAACTTTCCAACTCAAAGAGTCATATACCAAAAGATGGAGAATTTTAACAGCTTTTTAAAAATGTAAGCCTCATCTTTCTATCTAACTTAGAACTTGAGTTATACTAATTTTTGTGTTTGTGCAGTGAAGATTCCTTGCCATTTTCAGAAGAAATCAGTAAGATTCCTTATGTTCCAAACTTTCCAACTCAATGAGTCACATACCAAAAGATGGAGAATTTTATCAGCTTTTTAAAAATGTAAACCTCATCTTTCTATCTAACTTAGATCTTGAGTTATACTAATCTTTGTGTTGGTGCAGTGAAAATTTTTTGCCATTTTCCGAAGAAATCAGTAAGATTCCTTATGTTCCAACATTTCCAACTCAAAGAGTCATATACCAAAAGATGAAGAATTTTATCAGATTTTTAAAAATGAAAACCCCATCTTTCTACCTAACTTAGATCTTAAGTTAGACAAATTTTTGTGTTGGTGCAGTCTTGCCATTTTCAGAAGAAATCAGTTAGATTCCTTATGTTCCAAACTTTCCAACTCAATGAGTCATATACCAAAAAATGGAGAATTTTATCAGCTTTTTAAAAATGTAAACCTCGTCTTTCTATCTAACTTAGATCTTGAGTTATACTAATTTTTGTGTTTGTGCAGTGAAGATTTCTTGCCATTTTCAGAAGAAATCAGTAAGATTCCTTATGTTCCAAACTTTCCAACTCAAAGAGTCATATACCAAAAGATGGAGAATTTTATCGGCTTTTTAAAAATTAAAACCCCATCTTTCTACCTAACTTAGATCTTGAGTTAGACTAATTTTTGTGTTGGTGCAGTCTTGCCATTTTCAGAAGAAATCAGTTAGATTCCTTATGTTCCAAACCTTCCAACTCAATGGGTCATATACCAAAAGATGGAGAATTTTATCAGCTTTTTAAAAATGAAAACCCCATCTTTCTACCTAACTTAGATCTTGAGTTAGACTAATTTTTGTGTTGGTGCAGTCTTGCCATTTTCAGAAGAAATCAGTTAGATTCTTTATGTTCCAAACCTTCCAACTCAATGAGTCATATACCAAAAAATGGAGTATTTTATCAGCTTTTTAAAAATGTAAACCTCATCTTTCTATCTAACTTAAATCTTGAGTTATACTAATTTTTGTGTTGATGCAGTAAAGATTTCTTGCCATTTTCCGAAGAAATCAGTAAGATTCCTTATGTTCCAAACTTTCCAACTCAATGAGTCATATACCAAAAGATGGAGAATTTTAACAGATTTTCAAAAATGTAAGCCTCATCTTTCTATCTAACTTAGATCTTGAGTTATACTAATTTTTGTGTTTGTGCATTGAAGATTTCTTGCCATTTTCAGAAGAAATCAGTTAGATTCCTTATGTTCCAAACTTTCCAACTCAATGAGTCATATACCAAAAAATGGAGAATTTTATCAGCTTTTTAAAAATGTAAACCTCATCTTTCTATCTAACTTAGATCTTGAGTTATACTAATTTTTGTGTTTGCGCAGTGAAGATTTCTTGCCATTTTCAGAAGAAATCAGTAAGATTCCTTATGTTCCAAACTTTCCAACTCAAAGAGTCATATACCAAAAGATGGAGAATTTTAACAGCTTTTTAAAAATGTAAGCCTCATCTTTCTATCTAACTTAGAACGTGAGTTATACTAATTTTTGTGTTTGTGCAGTGAAGATTCCTTGCCATTTTCAGAAGAAATCAGTAAGATTCCTTATGTTTCAAACTTTCCAACTCAATGAGTCACATACCAAAAGATGGAGAATTTTATCAGCTTTTTAAAAATGTAAACCTCATCTTTCTATCTAACTTAGATCTTGAGTTATACTAATCTTTGTGTTGGTGCAGTGAAAATTTTTTGCCATTTTCCGAAGAAATCAGTAAGATTCCTTATGTTCCAACATCTCCAACTCAAAGAGTCATATACCAAAAGATGAAGAATTTTATCAGATTTTTAAAAATGAAAACCCCATCTTTCTACCTAACTTAGATCTTGAGTTAGACAAATTTTTGTGTTGGTGCAGTCTTGCCATTTTCAGAAGAAATCAGTTAGATTCCTTATGTTCCAAACTTTCCAACTCAATGAGTCATATACCAAAAGATGGAGAATTTTAACAGCTTTTTAAAAATGTAAGCCTCATCTTTCTATCTAACTTAGATCTTGAGTTATACTAATTTTTGTGTTGGTGCAGTGAAGATTTCTTGCCATTTTCAGAAGAAATCAGTTAGATTCCTTATGTTCCAAACTTTCCAACTCAAAGAGTCATATACCGAAAGATGGAGAATTTTATCAGCTTTTTAAAAATGAAAACCCCATCTTTTTACCTAACTTAGATCTTGAGTTAGACTAATTTTTGTGTTGGTGCAGTCTTGCCATTTTCAGAAGAAATCAGTTAGATTCTTTATGTTCCAAACCTTCCAACTCAATGAGTCATATACCAAAAAATGGAGTATTTTATCAGCTTTTTAAAAATGTAAACCTCATCTTTCTATCTAACTTAAATCTTGAGTTATACTAATTTTTGTGTTGATGCAGTAAAGATTTCTTGCCATTTTCCGAAGAAATCAGTAAGATTCCTTATGTTCCAAACTTTCCAACTCAATGAGTCATATACCAAAAGATGGAGAATTTTAACAGATTTTCAAAAATGTAAGCCTCATCTTTCTATCTAACTTAGATCTTGAGTTATACTAATTTTTGTGTTTGTGCATTGAAGATTTCTTGCCATTTTCAGAAGAAATCAGTTAGATTCCTTATGTTCCAAACTTTCCAACTCAATGAGTCATATACCAAAAAATGGAGAATTTTATCAGCTTTTTAAAAATGTAAACCTCATCTTTCTATCTAACTTAGATCTTGAGTTATACTAATTTTTGTGTTTGTGCATTGAAGATTTCTTGCCATTTTCAAAAGAAATCAGTTAGATTCCTTATGTTCCAAACTTTCCAACTCAATGAGTCATATACCAAAAAATGGAGAATTTTATCAGCTTTTTAAAAATGTAAACCTCATCTTTCTATCTAACTTAGATCTTGAGTTATACTAATTTTTGTGTTTGTGCAGTGAAGATTTTTTGCCATTTTCAGAAGAAATCAGTAAGATTCCTCATGTTCCAAACTTTCCAACTCAAAGAGTCATATACCGAAAGATGGAGAATTTTATCAGCTTTTTAAAAATGAAAACCCCATCTTTCTACCTAACTTAGATCTTGAGTTAGACTAATTTTTGTGTTGGTGCAGTCTTGCCATTTTCAGAAGAAATCAGTTAGATTCCTTATGTTCCAAACCTTCCAACTCAATGAGTCATATACCAAAAAATGGAGTATTTTATCAGCTTTTTAAAAATGTAAACCTCATCTTTCTATCTAACTTAAATCTTGAGTTATACTAATTTTTGTGTTGATGCAGTAAAGATTTCTTGCCATTTTCCGAAGAAATCAGTAAGATTCCTTATGTTTCAAACTTTCCAACTCAATGAGTCATATACCAAAAGATGGAGAATTTTAACAGATTTTCAAAAATGTAAGCCTCATCTTTCTATCTAACTTAGATCTTGAGTTATACTAATTTTTGTGTTTGTGCATTGAAGATTTCTTGCCATTTTCAGAAGAAATCAGTTAGATTCCTTATGTTCCAAACTTTCCAACTCAATGAGTCATATACCAAAAAATGGAGAATTTTATCAGCTTTTTAAAAATGTAAACCTCATCTTTCTATCTAACTTAGATCTTGAGTTATACTAATTTTTGTGTTTGTGCAGTGAAGATTTCTTGCCATTTTCAGAAGAAATCAGTAAGATTACTCATGTTCCAAACTTTCCAACTCAAAGAGTCATATACCAAAAGATGGAGAATTTTAACAGCTTTTTAAAAATGTAAGCCTCATCTTTCTATCTAACTTAGAACTTGAGTTATACTAATTTTTGTGTTTGTGCAGTGAAGATTCCTTGCCATTTTCAGAAGAAATCAGTAAGATTCCTTATGTTCCAAACTTTCCAACTCAATGAGTCACATACCAAAAGATGGAAAATTTTATCAGCTTTTTAAAAATGTAAACCTCATCTTTCTATCTAACTTAGATCTTGAGTTATACTAATCTTTGTGTTGGTGCAGTGAAAATTTTTTGCCATTTTCCGAAGAAATCAGTAAGATTCCTTATGTTCCAACATTTCCAACTCAAAGAGTCATATACCAAAAGATGAAGAATTTTATCAGATTTTTAAAAATGAAAACCCCATCTTTCTACCTAACTTAGATCTTAAGTTAGACAAATTTTTGTGTTGGTGCAGTCTTGCCATTTTCAGAAGAAATCAGTTAGATTCCTTATGTTCCAAACTTTCCAACTCAATGAGTCATATACCAAAAAATGGAGAATTTTATCAGCTTTTTAAAAATGTAAACCTCGTCTTTCTATCTAACTTAGATCTTGAGTTATACTAATTTTTGTGTTTGTGCAGTGAAGATTTCTTGCCATTTTCAGAAGAAATCAGTAAGATTCCTTATGTTCCAAACTTTCCAACTCAAAGAGTCATATACCAAAAGATGGAGAATTTTATCGGCTTTTTAAAAATTAAAACCCCATCTTTCTACCTAACTTAGATCTTGAGTTAGACTAATTTTTGTGTTGGTGCAGTCTTGCCATTTTCAGAAGAAATCAGTTAGATTCCTTATGTTCCAAACCTTCCAACTCAATGGGTCATATACCAAAAGATGGAGAATTTTATCAGATTTTTAAAAATGAAAACCCCATCTTTCTACCTAACTTAGATCTTGAGTTAGACTAATTTTTGTGTTGGTGCAGTCTTGCCATTTTCAGAAGAAATCAGTTAGATTCCTTATGTTCCAAACCTTCCAACTCAATGGGTCATATACCAAAAGATGGAGAATTTTATCAGCTTTTTAAAAATGTAAACCTCATCTTTCTATCTAACTTAGATCTTGAGTTATACTAATTTTTGTGTTGGTGCAGTGAAGATTTCTTGCCATTTTCAGAAGAAATCAGTTAGATTCCTTATGTTCCAAACTTTCCAACTCAAAGAGTCATATACCGAAAGATGGAGAATTTTATCAGATTTTTAAAAATGAAAACCCCATCTTTCTACCTAACTTAGATCTTGAGTTAGACTAATTTTTGTGTTGGTGCAGTCTTGCCATTTTCAGAAGAAATCAGTTAGATTCCTTATGTTCCAAACCTTCCAACTCAATGGGTCATATACCAAAAGATGGAGAATTTTATCAGCTTTTTAAAAATGTAAACCTCATCTTTCTATCTAACTTAGATCTTGAGTTATACTAATTTTTGTGTTGGTGCAGTGAAGATTTCTTGCCATTTTCAGAAGAAATCAGTTAGATTCCTTATGTTCCAAACTTTCCAACTCAAAGAGTCATATACCGAAAGATGGAAAATTTTATCAGCTTTTTAAAAATGAAAACCCCATCTTTCTACCTAACTTAGATCTTGAGTTAGACTAATTTTTGTGTTGGTGCAGTCTTGCCATTTTCAGAAGAAATCAGTTAGATTCCTTATGTTCCAAACCTTCCAACTCAATGAGTCATATACCAAAAAATGGAGTATTTTATCAGCTTTTTAAAAATGTAAACCTCATCTTTCTATCTAACTTAAATCTTGAGTTATACTAATTTTTGTGTTGATGCAGTAAAGATTTCTTGCCATTTTCCGAAGAAATCAGTAAGATTCCTTATGTTCCAAACTTTCCAACTCAATGAGTCATATACCAAAAGATGGAGAATTTTAACAGATTTTCAAAAATGTAAGCCTCATCTTTCTATCTAACTTAGATCTTGAGTTATACTAATTTTTGTGTTTGTGCATTGAAGATTTCTTGCCATTTTCAGAAGAAATCAGTTAGATTCCTTATGTTCCAAACTTTCCAACTCAATGAGTCATATACCAAAAAATGGAGAATTTTATCAGCTTTTTAAAAATGTAAACCTCATCTTTCTATCTAACTTAGATCTTGAGTTATACTAATTTTTGTGTTTGTGCAGTGAAGATTTTTTGCCATTTTCAGAAGAAATCAGTAAGATTCCTCATGTTCCAAACTTTCCAACTCAAAGAGTCATATACCGAAAGATGGAGAATTTTATCAGCTTTTTAAAAATGAAAACCCCATCTTTCTACCTAACTTAGATCTTGAGTTAGACTAATTTTTGTGTTGGTGCAGTCTTGCCATTTTCAGAAGAAATCAGTTAGATTCCTTATGTTCCAAACCTTCCAACTCAATGAGTCATATACCAAAAGATGGAGAATTTTATCAGCTTTTTAAAAATGTAAACCTCATCTTTCTATCTAACTTAGATCTTGAGTTATACTAATTTTTGTGTTGGTGCAGTGAAGATTTCTTGCCATTTTCAGAAGAAATCAGTTAGATTCCTTATGTTCCAAACTTTCCAACTCAAAGAGTCATATACCGAAAGATGGAGAATTTTATCAGCTTTTTAAAAATGAAAACCCCATCTTTCTACCTAACTTAGATCTTGAGTTAGACTAATTTTTGTGTTGGTGCAGTCTTGCCATTTTCAGAAGAAATCAGTTAGATTCCTTATGTTCCAAACCTTCCAACTCAATGAGTCATATACCAAAAAATGGAGTATTTTATCAGCTTTTTAAAAATGTAAACCTCATCTTTCTATCTAACTTAAATCTTGAGTTATACTAATTTTTGTGTTGATGCAGTAAAGATTTCTTGCCATTTTCCGAAGAAATCAGTAAGATTCCTTATGTTCCAAACTTTCCAACTCAATGAGTCATATACCAAAAGATGGAGAATTTTAACAGATTTTCAAAAATGTAAGCCTCATCTTTCTATCTAACTTAGATCTTGAGTTATACTAATTTTTGTGTTTGTGCATTGAAGATTTCTTGCCATTTTCAGAAGAAATCAGTTAGATTCCTTATGTTCCAAACTTTCCAACTCAATGAGTCATATACCAAAAAATGGAGAATTTTATCAGCTTTTTAAAAATGTAAACCTCATCTTTCTATCTAACTTAGATCTTGAGTTATACTAATTTTTGTGTTTGTGCAGTGAAGATTTCTTGCCATTTTCAGAAGAAATCAGTAAGATTCCTCATGTTCCAAACTTTCCAACTCAAAGAGTCATATACCGAAAGATGGAGAATTTTATCAGCTTTTTAAAAATGAAAACCCCATCTTTCTACCTAACTTAGATCTTGAGTTAGACTAATTTTTGTGTTGGTGCAGTCTTGCCATTTTCAGAAGAAATCAGTTAGATTCCTTATGTTCCAAACCTTCCAACTCAATGAGTCATATACCAAAAAATGGAGTATTTTATCAGCTTTTTAAAAATGTAAACCTCATCTTTCTATCTAACTTAAATCTTGAGTTATACTAATTTTTGTGTTGATGCAGTAAAGATTTCTTGCCATTTTCCGAAGAAATCAGTAAGATTCCTTATGTTCCAAACTTTCCAACTCAATGAGTCATATACCAAAAGATGGAGAATTTTAACAGATTTTCAAAAATGTAAGCCTCATCTTTCTATCTAACTTAGATCTTGAGTTATACTAATTTTTGTGTTTGTGCATTGAAGATTTCTTGCCATTTTCAGAAGAAATCAGTTAGATTCCTTATGTTCCAAACCTTCCAACTCAATGAGTCATATACCAAAAAATGGAGAATTTTATCAGCTTTTTAAAAATGTAAACCTCATCTTTCTATCTAACTTAGATCTTGAGTTATACTAATTTTTGTGTTTGTGCAGTGAAGATTTCTTGCCATTTTCAGAAGAAATCAGTAAGATTCCTCATGTTCCAAACTTTCCAACTCAAAGAGTCATATACCAAAAGATGGAGAATTTTAACAGCTTTTTAAAAATGTAAGCCTCATCTTTCTATCTAACTTAGAACTTGAGTTATACTAATTTTTGTGTTTGTGCAGTGAAGATTCCTTGCCATTTTCAGAAGAAATCAGTAAGATTCCTTATGTTTCAAACTTTCCAACTCAATGAGTCACATACCAAAAGATGGAGAATTTTATCAGCTTTTTAAAAATGTAAACCTCATCTTTCTATCTAACTTAGATCTTGAGTTATACTAATCTTTGTGTTGGTGCAGTAAAAATTTTTTGCCATTTTCCGAAGAAATCAGTAAGATTCCTTATGTTCCAACATTTCCAACTCAAAGAGTCATATACCAAAAGATGAAGAATTTTATCAGATTTTTAAAAATGAAAACCCCATCTTTCTACCTAACTTAGATCTTGAGTTAGACAAATTTTTGTGTTGGTGCAGTCTTGCCATTTTCAGAAGAAATCAGTTAGATTCCTTATGTTCCAAACTTTCCAACTCAATGAGTCATATACCAAAAGATGGAGAATTTTAACAGCTTTTTAAAAATGTAAGCCTCATCTTTCTATCTAACTTAGAACTTGAGTTATACTAATTTTTGTGTTTGTGCAGTGAAGATTCCTTGCCATTTTCAGAAGAAATCAGTAAGATTCCTTATGTTCCAAACTTTCCAACTCAATGAGTCACATACCAAAAGATGGAGAATTTTATCAGCTTTTTAAAAATGTAAACCTCATCTTTCTATCTAACTTAGATCTTGAGTTATACTAATCTTTGTGTTGGTGCAGTGAAAATTTTTTGCCATTTTCCGAAGAAATCAGTAAGATTCCTTATGTTCCAACATTTCCAACTCAAAGAGTCATATACCAAAAGATGAAGAATTTTATCAGATTTTTAAAAATGAAAACCCCATCTTTCTACCTAACTTAGATCTTGAGTTAGACAAATTTTTGTGTTGGTGCAGTCTTGCCATTTTCAGAAGAAATCAGTTAGATTCCTTATGTTCCAAACTTTCCAACTCAATGAGTCATATACCAAAAAAATGGAGAATTTTATCAGCTTTTTAAAAATGTAAACCTCGTCTTTCTATCTAACTTAGATCTTGAGTTATACTAATTTTTGTGTTTGTGCAGTGAAGATTTCTTGCCATTTTCAGAAGAAATCAGTAAGATTCCTTATGTTCCAAACTTTCCAACTCAAAGAGTCATATACCAAAAGATGGAAAATTTTATCAGCTTTTTAAAAATGTAAACCTCATCTTTCTATCTAACTTAGATCTTGAATTATACTAATTTTTGTGTTGGTGCAGTGAAGATTTCTTGCCATTTTCAGAAGAAATCAGTTAGATTCCTTATGTTCCAAACTTTCCAACTCAAAGAGTCATATACCGAAAGATGGAGAATTTTATCAGCTTTTTAAAAATGAAAACCCCATCTTTCTACCTAACTTAGATCTTGAGTTAGACTAATTTTTGTGTTGGTGCAGTCTTGCCATTTTCAGAAGAAATCAGTTAGATTCTTTATGTTCCAAACCTTCCAACTCAATGAGTCATATACCAAAAAATGGAGTATTTTATCAGCTTTTTAAAAATGTAAACCTCATCTTTCTATCTAACTTAAATCTTGAGTTATACTAATTTTTGTGTTGATGCAGTAAAGATTTCTTGCCATTTTCCGAAGAAATCAGTAAGATTCCTTATGTTCCAAACTTTCCAACTCAATGAGTCATATACCAAAAGATGGAGAATTTTAACAGATTTTCAAAAATGTAAGCCTCATCTTTCTATCTAACTTAGATCTTGAGTTATACTAATTTTTGTGTTTGTGCATTGAAGATTTCTTGCCATTTTCAGAAGAAATCAGTTAGATTCCTTATGTTCCAAACTTTCCAACTCAATGAGTCATATACCAAAAGATGGAGAATTTTAACAGCTTTTTAAAAATGTAAGCCTCATCTTTCTATCTAACTTAGATCTTGAGTTATACTAATTTTTGTGTTGGTGCAGTGAAGATTTCTTGCCATTTTCAGAAGAAATCAGTTAGATTCCTTATGTTCCAAACTTTCCAACTCAAAGAGTCATATACCGAAAGATGGAGAATTTTATCAGCTTTTTAAAAATGAAAACCCCATCTTTCTACCTAACTTAGATCTTGAGTTAGACTAATTTTTGTGTTGGTGCAGTCTTGCCATTTTCAGAAGAAATCAGTTAGATTCCTTATGTTCCAAACCTTCCAACTCAATGGGTCATATACCAAAAGATGGAGAATTTTATCAGCTTTTTAAAAATGTAAACCTCATCTTTCTATCTAACTTAGATCTTGAGTTATACTAATTTTTGTGTTGGTGCAGTGAAGATTTCTTGCCATTTTCAGAAGAAATCAGTTAGATTCCTTATGTTCCAAACTTTCCAACTCAAAGAGTCATATACCGAAAGATGGAGAATTTTATCAGCTTTTTAAAAATGAAAACCCCATCTTTCTACCTAACTTAGATCTTGAGTTAGACTAATTTTTGTGTTGGTGCAGTCTTGCCATTTTCAGAAGAAATCAGTTAGATTCTTTATGTTCCAAACCTTCCAACTCAATGAGTCATATACCAAAAAATGGAGTATTTTATCAGCTTTTTAAAAATGTAAACCTCATCTTTCTATCTAACTTAAATCTTGAGTTATACTAATTTTTGTGTTGATGCAGTAAAGATTTCTTGCCATTTTCCGAAGAAATCAGTAAGATTCCTTATGTTCCAAACTTTCCAACTCAATGAGTCATATACCAAAAGATGGAGAATTTTAACAGATTTTCAAAAATGTAAGCCTCATCTTTCTATCTAACTTAGATCTTGAGTTATACTAATTTTTGTGTTTGTGCATTGAAGATTTCTTGCCATTTTCAGAAGAAATCAGTTAGATTCCTTATGTTCCAAACTTTCCAACTCAATGAGTCATATACCAAAAGATGGAGAATTTTAACAGCTTTTTAAAAATGTAAGCCTCATCTTTCTATCTAACTTAGATCTTGAGTTATACTAATTTTTGTGTTGGTGCAGTGAAGATTTCTTGCCATTTTCAGAAGAAATCAGTTAGATTCCTTATGTTCCAAACTTTCCAACTCAAAGAGTCATATACCGAAAGATGGAGAATTTTATCAGCTTTTTAAAAATGAAAACCCCATCTTTTTACCTAACTTAGATCTTGAGTTAGACTAATTTTTGTGTTGGTGCAGTCTTGCCATTTTCAGAAGAAATCAGTTAGATTCTTTATGTTCCAAACCTTCCAACTCAATGAGTCATATACCAAAAAATGGAGTATTTTATCAGCTTTTTAAAAATGTAAACCTCATCTTTCTATCTAACTTAAATCTTGAGTTATACTAATTTTTGTGTTGATGCAGTAAAGATTTCTTGCCATTTTCCGAAGAAATCAGTAAGATTCCTTATGTTCCAAACTTTCCAACTCAATGAGTCATATACCAAAAGATGGAGAATTTTAACAGATTTTCAAAAATGTAAGCCTCATCTTTCTATCTAACTTAGATCTTGAGTTATACTAATTTTTGTGTTTGTGCATTGAAGATTTCTTGCCATTTTCAGAAGAAATCAGTTAGATTCCTTATGTTCCAAACTTTCCAACTCAATGAGTCATATACCAAAAAATGGAGAATTTTATCAGCTTTTTAAAAATGTAAACCTCATCTTTCTATCTAACTTAGATCTTGAGTTATACTAATTTTTGTGTTTGTGCATTGAAGATTTCTTGCCATTTTCAAAAGAAATCAGTTAGATTCCTTATGTTCCAAACTTTCCAACTCAATGAGTCATATACCAAAAAATGGAGAATTTTATCAGCTTTTTAAAAATGTAAACCTCATCTTTCTATCTAACTTAGATCTTGAGTTATACTAATTTTTGTGTTTGTGCAGTGAAGATTTTTTGCCATTTTCAGAAGAAATCAGTAAGATTCCTCATGTTCCAAACTTTCCAACTCAAAGAGTCATATACCGAAAGATGGAGAATTTTATCAGCTTTTTAAAAATGAAAACCCCATCTTTCTACCTAACTTAGATCTTGAGTTAGACTAATTTTTGTGTTGGTGCAGTCTTGCCATTTTCAGAAGAAATCAGTTAGATTCCTTATGTTCCAAACCTTCCAACTCAATGAGTCATATACCAAAAAATGGAGTATTTTATCAGCTTTTTAAAAATGTAAACCTCATCTTTCTATCTAACTTAAATCTTGAGTTATACTAATTTTTGTGTTGATGCAGTAAAGATTTCTTGCCATTTTCCGAAGAAATCAGTAAGATTCCTTATGTTTCAAACTTTCCAACTCAATGAGTCATATACCAAAAGATGGAGAATTTTAACAGATTTTCAAAAATGTAAGCCTCATCTTTCTATCTAACTTAGATCTTGAGTTATACTAATTTTTGTGTTTGTGCATTGAAGATTTCTTGCCATTTTCAGAAGAAATCAGTTAGATTCCTTATGTTCCAAACTTTCCAACTCAATGAGTCATATACCAAAAAATGGAGAATTTTATCAGCTTTTTAAAAATGTAAACCTCATCTTTCTATCTAACTTAGATCTTGAGTTATACTAATTTTTGTGTTTGTGCAGTGAAGATTTCTTGCCATTTTCAGAAGAAATCAGTAAGATTCCTCATGTTCCAAACTTTCCAACTCAAAGAGTCATATACCAAAAGATGGAGAATTTTAACAGCTTTTTAAAAATGTAAGCCTCATCTTTCTATCTAACTTAGAACTTGAGTTATACTAATTTTTGTGTTTGTGCAGTGAAGATTCCTTGCCATTTTCAGAAGAAATCAGTAAGATTCCTTATGTTCCAAACTTTCCAACTCAATGAGTCACATACCAAAAGATGGAGAATTTTATCAGCTTTTTAAAAATGTAAACCTCATCTTTCTATCTAACTTAGATCTTGAGTTATACTAATCTTTGTGTTGGTGCAGTAAAAATTTTTTGCCATTTTCCGAAGAAATCAGTAAGATTCCTTATGTTCCAACATTTCCAACTCAAAGAGTCATATACCAAAAGATGAAGAATTTTATCAGATTTTTAAAAATGAAAACCCCATCTTTCTACCTAACTTAGATCTTGAGTTAGACAAATTTTTGTGTTGGTGCAGTCTTGCCATTTTCAGAAAAAATCAGTTAGATTCCTTATGTTCCAAACTTTCCAACTCAATGAGTCATATACCAAAAGATGGAGAATTTTAACAGCTTTTTAAAAATGTAAGCCTCATCTTTCTATCTAACTTAGAACTTGAGTTATACTAATTTTTGTGTTTGTGCAGTGAAGATTCCTTGCCATTTTCAGAAGAAATCAGTAAGATTCCTTATGTTCCAAACTTTCCAACTCAATGAGTCACATACCAAAAGATGGAGAATTTTATCAGCTTTTTAAAAATGTAAACCTCATCTTTCTATCTAACTTAGATCTTGAGTTATACTAATCTTTGTGTTGGTGCAGTGAAAATTTTTTGCCATTTTCCGAAGAAATCAGTAAGATTCCTTATGTTCCAACATTTCCAACTCAAAGAGTCATATACCAAAAGATGAAGAATTTTATCAGATTTTTAAAAATGAAAACCCCATCTTTCTACCTAACTTAGATCTTAAGTTAGACAAATTTTTGTGTTGGTGCAGTCTTGCCATTTTCAGAAGAAATCAGTTAGATTCCTTATGTTCCAAACTTTCCAACTCAATGAGTCATATACCAAAAAATGGAGAATTTTATCAGCTTTTTAAAAATGTAAACCTCGTCTTTCTATCTAACTTAGATCTTGAGTTATACTAATTTTTGTGTTTGTGCAGTGAAGATTTCTTGCCATTTTCAGAAGAAATCAGTAAGATTCCTTATGTTCCAAACTTTCCAACTCAAAGAGTCATATACCAAAAGATGGAGAATTTTATCGGCTTTTTAAAAATTAAAACCCCATCTTTCTACCTAACTTAGATCTTGAGTTAGACTAATTTTTGTGTTGGTGCAGTCTTGCCATTTTCAGAAGAAATCAGTTAGATTCCTTATGTTCCAAACCTTCCAACTCAATGGGTCATATACCAAAAGATGGAGAATTTTATCAGATTTTTAAAAATGAAAACCCCATCTTTCTACCTAACTTAGATCTTGAGTTAGACTAATTTTTGTGTTGGTGCAGTCTTGCCATTTTCAGAAGAAATCAGTTAGATTCCTTATGTTCCAAACCTTCCAACTCAATGGGTCATATACCAAAAGATGGAGAATTTTATCAGCTTTTTAAAAATGTAAACCTCATCTTTCTATCTAACTTAGATCTTGAGTTATACTAATTTTTGTGTTGGTGCAGTGAAGATTTCTTGCCATTTTCAGAAGAAATCAGTTAGATTCCTTATGTTCCAAACTTTCCAACTCAAAGAGTCATATACCGAAAGATGGAGAATTTTATCAGATTTTTAAAAATGAAAACCCCATCTTTCTACCTAACTTAGATCTTGAGTTAGACTAATTTTTGTGTTGGTGCAGTCTTGCCATTTTCAGAAGAAATCAGTTAGATTCCTTATGTTCCAAACCTTCCAACTCAATGGGTCATATACCAAAAGATGGAGAATTTTATCAGCTTTTTAAAAATGTAAACCTCATCTTTCTATCTAACTTAGATCTTGAGTTATACTAATTTTTGTGTTGGTGCAGTGAAGATTTCTTGCCATTTTCAGAAGAAATCAGTTAGATTCCTTATGTTCCAAACTTTCCAACTCAAAGAGTCATATACCGAAAGATGGAGAATTTTATCAGCTTTTTAAAAATGAAAACCCCATCTTTCTACCTAACTTAGATCTTGAGTTAGACTAATTTTTGTGTTGGTGCAGTCTTGCCATTTTCAGAAGAAATCAGTTAGATTCTTTATGTTCCAAACCTTCCAACTTAATGAGTCATATACCAAAAAATGGAGTATTTTATCAGCTTTTTAAAAATGTAAACCTCATCTTTCTATCTAACTTAAATCTTGAGTTATACTAATTTTTGTGTTGATGCAGTAAAGATTTCTTGCCATTTTCCGAAGAAATCAGTAAGATTCCTTATGTTCCAAACTTTCCAACTCAATGAGTCATATACCAAAAGATGGAGAATTTTAACAGATTTTCAAAAATGTAAGCCTCATCTTTCTATCTAACTTAGATCTTGAGTTATACTAATTTTTGTGTTTGTGCATTGAAGATTTCTTGCCATTTTCAGAAGAAATCAGTTAGATTCCTTATGTTCCAAACTTTCCAACTCAATGAGTCATATACCAAAAAATGGAGAATTTTATCAGCTTTTTAAAAATGTAAACCTCATCTTTCTATCTAACTTAGATCTTGAGTTATACTAATTTTTGTGTTTGTGCAGTGAAGATTTCTTGCCATTTTCAGAAGAAATCAGTAAGATTCCTCATGTTCCAAACTTTCCAACTCAAAGAGTCATATACCAAAAGATGGAGAATTTTAACAGCTTTTTAAAAATGTAAGTCTCATCTTTCTATCTAACTTAGAACTTGAGTTATACTAATTTTTGTGTTTGTGCAGTGAAGATTCCTTGCCATTTTCAGAAGAAATCAGTAAGATTCCTTATGTTCCAAACTTTCCAACTCAATGAGTCACATACCAAAAGATGGAGAATTTTATCAGCTTTTTAAAAATGTAAACCTCATCTTTCTATCTAACTTAGATCTTGAGTTATACTAATCTTTGTGTTGGTGCAGTGAAAATCTTTTGCCATTTTCCGAAGAAATCAGTAAGATTCCTTATGTTTCAACATTTCCAACTCAAAGAGTCATATACCAAAAGATGAAGAATTTTATCAGATTTTTAAAAATGAAAACCCCATCTTTCTACCTAACTTAGATCTTGAGTTAGACAAATTTTTGTGTTGGTGCAGTCTTGCCATTTTCAGAAGAAATCAGTTAGATTCCTTATGTTCCAAACTTTCCAACTCAATGAGTCATATACCAAAAAATGGAGAATTTTATCAGCTTTTTAAAAATGTAAACCTCGTCTTTCTATCTAACTTAGATCTTGAGTTATACTAATTTTTGTGTTTGTGCAGTGAAGATTTCTTGCCATTTTCAGAAGAAATCAGTAAGATTCCTTATGTTCCAAACTTTCCAACTCAAAGAGTCATATACCAAAAGATGGAGAATTTTATCAGCTTTTTAAAAATGAAAACCCCATCTTTCTACCTAACTTAGATCTTGAGTTAGACTAATTTTTGTGTTGGTGCAGTCTTGCCATTTTCAGAAGAAATCAGTTAGATTCCTTATGTTCCAAACCTTCCAACTCAATGGGTCATATACCAAAAGATGGAGAATTTTATCAGCTTTTTAAAAATGTAAACCTCATCTTTCTATCTAACTTAGATCTTGAGTTATACTAATTTTTGTGTTGGTGCAGTGAAGATTTCTTGCCATTTTCAGAAGAAATCAGTTAGATTCCTTATGTTCCAAACTTTCCAACTCAAAGAGTCATATACCGAAAGATGGAGAATTTTATCAGCTTTTTAAAAATGAAAACCCCATCTTTCTACCTAACTTAGATCTTGAGTTAGACTAATTTTTGTGTTGGTGCAGTCTTGCCATTTTCAGAAGAAATCAGTTAGATTCCTTATGTTCCAAACCTTCCAACTCAATGAGTCATATACCAAAAAATGGAGTATTTTATCAGCTTTTTAAAAATGTAAACCTCATCTTTCTATCTAACTTAAATCTTGAGTTATACTAATTTTTGTGTTGATGCAGTAAAGATTTCTTGCTATTTTCCGAAGAAATCAGTAAGATTCCTTATGTTCCAAACTTTCCAACTCAATGAGTCATATACCAAAAGATGGAGAATTTTAACAGATTTTCAAAAATGTAAGCCTCATCTTTCTATCTAACTTAGATCTTGAGTTATACTAATTTTTGTGTTTGTGCATTGAAGATTTCTTGCCATTTTCAGAAGAAATCAGTTAGATTCCTTATGTTCCAAACTTTCCAACTCAATGAGTCATATACCAAAAAATGGAGAATTTTATCAGCTTTTTAAAAATGTAAACCTCATCTTTCTATCTAACTTAGATCTTGAGTTATACTAATTTTTGTGTTTGTGCAGTGAAGATTTCTTGCCATTTTCAGAAGAAATCAGTAAGATTCCTCATGTTCCAAACTTTCCAACTCAAAGAGTCATATACCGAAAGATGGAGAATTTTATCAGCTTTTTAAAAATGAAAACCCCATCTTTCTACCTAACTTAGATCTTGAGTTAGACTAATTTTTGTGTTGGTGCAGTCTTGCCATTTTCAGAAGAAATCAGTTAGATTCCTTATGTTCCAAACCTTCCAACTCAATGAGTCATATACCAAAAAATGGAGTATTTTATCAGCTTTTTAAAAATGTAAACCTCATCTTTCTATCTAACTTAAATCTTGAGTTATACTAATTTTTGTGTTGATGCAGTAAAGATTTCTTGCCATTTTCCGAAGAAATCAGTAAGATTCCTTATGTTCCAAACTTTCCAACTCAATGAGTCATATACCAAAAGATGGAGAATTTTAACAGATTTTCAAAAATGTAAGCCTCATCTTTCTATCTAACTTAGATCTTGAGTTATACTAATTTTTGTGTTTGTGCATTGAAGATTTCTTGCCATTTTCAGAAGAAATCAGTTAGATTCCTTATGTTCCAAACTTTCCAACTCAATGAGTCATATACCAAAAAATGGAGAATTTTATCAGCTTTTTAAAAATGTAAACCTCATCTTTCTATCTAACTTAGATCTTGAGTTATACTAATTTTTGTGTTTGTGCAGTGAAGATTTCTTGCCATTTTCAGAAGAAATCAGTAAGATTCCTCATGTTCCAAACTTTCCAACTCAAAGAGTCATATACCAAAAGATGGAGAATTTTAACAGCTTTTTAAAAATGTAAGCCTCATCTTTCTATCTAACTTAGAACTTGAGTTATACTAATTTTTGTGTTTGTGCAGTGAAGATTCCTTGCCATTTTCAGAAGAAATCAGTAAGATTCCTTATGTTTCAAACTTTCCAACTCAATGAGTCACATACCAAAAGATGGAGAATTTTATCAGCTTTTTAAAAATGTAAACCTCATCTTTCTATCTAACTTAGATCTTGAGTTATACTAATCTTTGTGTTGGTGCAGTAAAAATTTTTTGCCATTTTCCGAAGAAATCAGTAAGATTCCTTATGTTCCAACATTTCCAACTCAAAGAGTCATATACCAAAAGATGAAGAATTTTATCAGATTTTTAAAAATGAAAACCCCATCTTTCTACCTAACTTAGATCTTGAGTTAGACAAATTTTTGTGTTGGTGCAGTCTTGCCATTTTCAGAAGAAATCAGTTAGATTCCTTATGTTCCAAACTTTCCAACTCAATGAGTCATATACCAAAAGATGGAGAATTTTAACAGCTTTTTAAAAATGTAAGCCTCATCTTTCTATCTAACTTAGAACTTGAGTTATACTAATTTTTGTGTTTGTGCAGTGAAGATTCCTTGCCATTTTCAGAAGAAATCAGTAAGATTCCTTATGTTCCAAACTTTCCAACTCAATGAGTCACATACCAAAAGATGGAGAATTTTATCAGCTTTTTAAAAATGTAAACCTCATCTTTCTATCTAACTTAGATCTTGAGTTATACTAATCTTTGTGTTGGTGCAGTGAAAATTTTTTGCCATTTTCCGAAGAAATCAGTAAGATTCCTTATGTTCCAACATTTCCAACTCAAAGAGTCATATACCAAAAGATGAAGAATTTTATCAGATTTTTAAAAATGAAAACCCCATCTTTCTACCTAACTTAGATCTTGAGTTAGACAAATTTTTGTGTTGGTGCAGTCTTGCCATTTTCAGAAGAAATCAGTTAGATTCCTTATGTTCCAAACTTTCCAACTCAATGAGTCATATACCAAAAAATGGAGAATTTTATCAGCTTTTTAAAAATGTAAACCTCGTCTTTCTATCTAACTTAGATCTTGAGTTATACTAATTTTTGTGTTTGTGCAGTGAAGATTTCTTGCCATTTTCAGAAGAAATCAGTAAGATTCCTTATGTTCCAAACTTTCCAACTCAAAGAGTCATATACCAAAAGATGGAAAATTTTATCAGCTTTTTAAAAATGAAAACCCCATCTTTCTACCTAACTTAGATCTTGAGTTAGACTAATTTTTGTGTTGGTGCAGTCTTGCCATTTTCAGAAGAAATCAGTTAGATTCCTTATGTTCCAAACCTTCCAACTCAATGGGTCATATACCAAAAGATGGAGAATTTTATCAGCTTTTTAAAAATGTAAACCTCATCTTTCTATCTAACTTAGATCTTGAATTATACTAATTTTTGTGTTGGTGCAGTGAAGATTTCTTGCCATTTTCAGAAGAAATCAGTTAGATTCCTTATGTTCCAAACTTTCCAACTCAAAGAGTCATATACCGAAAGATGGAGAATTTTATCAGCTTTTTAAAAATGAAAACCCCATCTTTCTACCTAACTTAGATCTTGAGTTAGACTAATTTTTGTGTTGGTGCAGTCTTGCCATTTTCAGAAGAAATCAGTTAGATTCCTTATGTTCCAAACCTTCCAACTCAATGGGTCATATACCAAAAGATGGAGAATTTTATCAGCTTTTTAAAAATGTAAACCTCATCTTTCTATCTAACTTAGATCTTGAGTTATACTAATTTTTGTGTTGGTGCAGTGAAGATTTCTTGCCATTTTCAGAAGAAATCAGTTAGATTCCTTATGTTCCAAACTTTCCAACTCAAAGAGTCATATACCGAAAGATGGAGAATTTTATCAGCTTTTTAAAAATGAAAACCCCATCTTTCTACCTAACTTAGATCTTGAGTTAGACTAATTTTTGTGTTGGTGCAGTCTTGCCATTTTCAGAAGAAATCAGTTAGATTCTTTATGTTCCAAACCTTCCAACTCAATGAGTCATATACCAAAAAATGGAGTATTTTATCAGCTTTTTAAAAATGTAAACCTCATCTTTCTATCTAACTTAAATCTTGAGTTATACTAATTTTTGTGTTGATGCAGTAAAGATTTCTTGCCATTTTCCGAAGAAATCAGTAAGATTCCTTATGTTCCAAACTTTCCAACTCAATGAGTCATATACCAAAAGATGGAGAATTTTAACAGATTTTCAAAAATGTAAGCCTCATCTTTCTATCTAACTTAGATCTTGAGTTATACTAATTTTTGTGTTTGTGCATTGAAGATTTCTTGCCATTTTCAGAAGAAATCAGTTAGATTCCTTATGTTCCAAACTTTCCAACTCAATGAGTCATATACCAAAAAATGGAGAATTTTATCAGCTTTTTAAAAATGTAAACCTCATCTTTCTATCTAACTTAGATCTTGAGTTATACTAATTTTTGCGTTTGTGCAGTGAAGATTTCTTGCCATTTTCAGAAGAAATCAGTAAGATTCCTTATGTTTCAACATTTCCAACTCAAAGAGTCATATACCAAAAGATGGAGAATTTTAACAGATTTTCAAAAATGTAAGTCTCATCTTTCTATCTAACTTAGAACTTGAGTTATACTAATTTTTGTGTTTGTGCAGTGAAGATTCCTTGCCATTTTCAGAAGAAATCAGTAAGATTCCTTATGTTCCAAACTTTCCAACTCAATGAGTCACATACCAAAAGATGGAGAATTTTATCAGCTTTTTAAAAATGTAAACCTCATCTTTCTATCTAACTTAGATCTTGAGTTATACTAATCTTTGTGTTGGTGCAGTGAAAATTTTTTGCCATTTTCCGAAGAAATCAGTAAGATTCCTTATGTTTCAACATTTCCAACTCAAAGAGTCATATACCAAAAGATGAAGAATTTTATCAGATTTTTAAAAATGAAAACCCCATCTTTCTACCTAACTTAGATCTTGAGTTAGACAAATTTTTGTGTTGGTGCAGTCTTGCCATTTTCAGAAGAAATCAGTTAGATTCCTTATGTTCCAAACTTTCCAACTCAATGAGTCATATACCAAAAAATGGAGAATTTTATCAGCTTTTTAAAAATGTAAACCTCGTCTTTCTATCTAACTTAAATCTTGAGTTATACTAATTTTTGTGTTTGTGCAGTGAAGATTTCTTGCCATTTTCAGAAGAAATCAGTAAGATTCCTTATGTTCCAAACTTTCCAACTCAAAGAGTCATATACCAAAAGATGGAGAATTTTATCAGCTTTTTAAAAATGAAAACCCCATCTTTCTACCTAACTTAGATCTTGAGTTAGACTAATTTTTGTGTTGGTGCAGTCTTGCCATTTTCAGAAGAAATCAGTTAGATTCCTTATGTTCCAAACCTTCCAACTCAATGGGTCATATACCAAAAGATGGAGAATTTTATCAGCTTTTTAAAAATGTAAACCTCATCTTTCTATCTAACTTAGATCTTGAGTTATACTAATTTTTGTGTTGGTGCAGTGAAGATTTCTTGCCATTTTCAGAAGAAATCAGTTAGATTCCTTATGTTCCAAACTTTCCAACTCAAAGAGTCATATACCGAAAGATGGAGAATTTTATCAGCTTTTTAAAAATGAAAACCCCATCTTTCTACCTAACTTAGATCTTGAGTTAGACTAATTTTTGTGTTGGTGCAGTCTTGCCATTTTCAGAAGAAATCAGTTAGATTCCTTATGTTCCAAACCTTCCAACTCAATAAGTCATATACCAAAAAATGGAGTATTTTATCAGCTTTTTAAAAATGTAAACCTCATCTTTCTATCTAACTTAAATCTTGAGTTATACTAATTTTTGTGTTGATGCAGTAAAGATTTCTTGCCATTTTCCGAAGAAATCAGTAAGATTCCTTATGTTCCAAACTTTCCAACTCAATGAGTCATATACCAAAAGATGGAGAATTTTAACAGATTTTCAAAAATGTAAGCCTCATCTTTCTATCTAACTTAGATCTTGAGTTATACTAATTTTTGTGTTTGTGCATTGAAGATTTCTTGCCATTTTCAGAAGAAATCAGTTAGATTCCTTATGTTCCAAACTTTCCAACTCAATGAGTCATATACCAAAAAATGGAGAATTTTATCAGCTTTTTAAAAATGTAAACCTCATCTTTCTATCTAACTTAGATCTTGAGTTATACTAATTTTTGTGTTTGTGCAGTGAAGATTTCTTGCCATTTTCAGAAGAAATCAGTAAGATTCCTCATGTTCCAAACTTTCCAACTCAAAGAGTCATATACCGAAAGATGGAGAATTTTATCAGCTTTTTAAAAATGAAAACCCCATCTTTCTACCTAACTTAGATCTTGAGTTAGACTAATTTTTGTGTTGGTGCAGTCTTGCCATTTTCAGAAGAAATCAGTTAGATTCCTTATGTTCCAAACCTTCCAACTCAATGAGTCATATACCAAAAAATGGAGTATTTTATCAGCTTTTTAAAAATGTAAACCTCATCTTTCTATCTAACTTAAATCTTGAGTTATACTAATTTTTGTGTTGATGCAGTAAAGATTTCTTGCCATTTTCCGAAGAAATCAGTAAGATTCCTTATGTTCCAAACTTTCCAACTCAATGAGTCATATACCAAAAGATGGAGAATTTTAACAGATTTTCAAAAATGTAAGCCTCATCTTTCTATCTAACTTAGATCTTGAGTTATACTAATTTTTGTGTTTGTGCATTGAAGATTTCTTGCCATTTTCAGAAGAAATCAGTTAGATTCCTTATGTTCCAAACTTTCCAACTCAATGAGTCATATACCAAAAAATGGAGAATTTTATCAGCTTTTTAAAAATGTAAACCTCATCTTTCTATCTAACTTAGATCTTGAGTTATACTAATTTTTGTGTTTGTGCAGTGAAGATTTCTTGCCATTTTCAGAAGAAATCAGTAAGATTCCTCATGTTCCAAACTTTCCAACTCAAAGAGTCATATACCAAAAGATGGAGAATTTTAACAGCTTTTTAAAAATGTAAGCCTCATCTTTCTATCTAACTTAGAACTTGAGTTATACTAATTTTTGTGTTTGTGCAGTGAAGATTCCTTGCCATTTTCAGAAGAAATCAGTAAGATTCCTTATGTTTCAAACTTTCCAACTCAATGAGTCACATACCAAAAGATGGAGAATTTTATCAGCTTTTTAAAAATGTAAACCTCATCTTTCTATCTAACTTAGATCTTGAGTTATACTAATCTTTGTGTTGGTGCAGTAAAAATTTTTTGCCATTTTCCGAAGAAATCAGTAAGATTCCTTATGTTCCAACATTTCCAACTCAAAGAGTCATATACCAAAAGATGAAGAATTTTATCAGATTTTTAAAAATGAAAACCCCATCTTTCTACCTAACTTAGATCTTGAGTTAGACAAATTTTTGTGTTGGTGCAGTCTTGCCATTTTCAGAAGAAATCAGTTAGATTCCTTATGTTCCAAACTTTCCAACTCAATGAGTCATATACCAAAAGATGGAGAATTTTAACAGCTTTTTAAAAATGTAAGCCTCATCTTTCTATCTAACTTAGAACTTGAGTTATACTAATTTTTGTGTTTGTGCAGTGAAGATTCCTTGCCATTTTCAGAAGAAATCAGTAAGATTCCTTATGTTCCAAACTTTCCAACTCAATGAGTCACATACCAAAAGATGGAGAATTTTATCAGCTTTTTAAAAATGTAAACCTCATCTTTCTATCTAACTTAGATCTTGAGTTATACTAATCTTTGTGTTGGTGCAGTGAAAATTTTTTGCCATTTTCCGAAGAAATCAGTAAGATTCCTTATGTTCCAACATTTCCAACTCAAAGAGTCATATACCAAAAGATGAAGAATTTTATCAGATTTTTAAAAATGAAAACCCCATCTTTCTACCTAACTTAGATCTTGAGTTAGACAAATTTTTGTGTTGGTGCAGTCTTGCCATTTTCAGAAGAAATCAGTTAGATTCCTTATGTTCCAAACTTTCCAACTCAATGAGTCATATACCAAAAAATGGAGAATTTTATCAGCTTTTTAAAAATGTAAACCTCGTCTTTCTATCTAACTTAGATCTTGAGTTATACTAATTTTTGTGTTTGTGCAGTGAAGATTTCTTGCCATTTTCAGAAGAAATCAGTAAGATTCCTTATGTTCCAAACTTTCCAACTCAAAGAGTCATATACCAAAAGATGGAAAATTTTATCAGCTTTTTAAAAATGAAAACCCCATCTTTCTACCTAACTTAGATCTTGAGTTAGACTAATTTTTGTGTTGGTGCAGTCTTGCCATTTTCAGAAGAAATCAGTTAGATTCCTTATGTTCCAAACCTTCCAACTCAATGGGTCATATACCAAAAGATGGAGAATTTTATCAGCTTTTTAAAAATGTAAACCTCATCTTTCTATCTAACTTAGATCTTGAATTATACTAATTTTTGTGTTGGTGCAGTGAAGATTTCTTGCCATTTTCAGAAGAAATCAGTTAGATTCCTTATGTTCCAAACTTTCCAACTCAAAGAGTCATATACCGAAAGATGGAGAATTTTATCAGCTTTTTAAAAATGAAAACCCCATCTTTCTACCTAACTTAGATCTTGAGTTAGACTAATTTTTGTGTTGGTGCAGTCTTGCCATTTTCAGAAGAAATCAGTTAGATTCCTTATGTTCCAAACCTTCCAACTCAATGGGTCATATACCAAAAGATGGAGAATTTTATCAGCTTTTTAAAAATGTAAACCTCATCTTTCTATCTAACTTAGATCTTGAGTTATACTAATTTTTGTGTTGGTGCAGTGAAGATTTCTTGCCATTTTCAGAAGAAATCAGTTAGATTCCTTATGTTCCAAACTTTCCAACTCAAAGAGTCATATACCGAAAGATGGAGAATTTTATCAGCTTTTTAAAAATGAAAACCCCATCTTTCTACCTAACTTAGATCTTGAGTTAGACTAATTTTTGTGTTGGTGCAGTCTTGCCATTTTCAGAAGAAATCAGTTAGATTCTTTATGTTCCAAACCTTCCAACTCAATGAGTCATATACCAAAAAATGGAGTATTTTATCAGCTTTTTAAAAATGTAAACCTCATCTTTCTATCTAACTTAAATCTTGAGTTATACTAATTTTTGTGTTGATGCAGTAAAGATTTCTTGCCATTTTCCGAAGAAATCAGTAAGATTCCTTATGTTCCAAACTTTCCAACTCAATGAGTCATATACCAAAAGATGGAGAATTTTAACAGATTTTCAAAAATGTAAGCCTCATCTTTCTATCTAACTTAGATCTTGAGTTATACTAATTTTTGTGTTTGTGCATTGAAGATTTCTTGCCATTTTCAGAAGAAATCAGTTAGATTCCTTATGTTCCAAACTTTCCAACTCAATGAGTCATATACCAAAAAATGGAGAATTTTATCAGCTTTTTAAAAATGTAAACCTCATCTTTCTATCTAACTTAGATCTTGAGTTATACTAATTTTTGTGTTTGTGCAGTGAAGATTTCTTGCCATTTTCAGAAGAAATCAGTAAGATTCCTTATGTTTCAACATTTCCAACTCAAAGAGTCATATACCAAAAGATGGAGAATTTTAACAGATTTTCAAAAATGTAAGTCTCATCTTTCTATCTAACTTAGAACTTGAGTTATACTAATTTTTGTGTTTGTGCAGTGAAGATTCCTTGCCATTTTCAGAAGAAATCAGTAAGATTCCTTATGTTCCAAACTTTCCAACTCAATGAGTCACATACCAAAAGATGGAGAATTTTATCAGCTTTTTAAAAATGTAAACCTCATCTTTCTATCTAACTTAGATCTTGAGTTATACTAATCTTTGTGTTGGTGCAGTGAAAATTTTTTGCCATTTTCCGAAGAAATCAGTAAGATTCCTTATGTTTCAACATTTCCAACTCAAAGAGTCATATACCAAAAGATGAAGAATTTTATCAGATTTTTAAAAATGAAAACCCCATCTTTCTACCTAACTTAGATCTTGAGTTAGACAAATTTTTGTGTTGGTGCAGTCTTGCCATTTTCAGAAGAAATCAGTTAGATTCCTTATGTTCCAAACTTTCCAACTCAATGAGTCATATACCAAAAAATGGAGAATTTTATCAGCTTTTTAAAAATGTAAACCTCGTCTTTCTATCTAACTTAGATCTTGAGTTATACTAATTTTTGTGTTTGTGCAGTGAAGATTTCTTGCCATTTTCAGAAGAAATCAGTAAGATTCCTTATGTTCCAAACTTTCCAACTCAAAGAGTCATATACCAAAAGATGGAGAATTTTATCAGCTTTTTAAAAATGAAAACCCCATCTTTCTACCTAACTTAGATCTTGAGTTAGACTAATTTTTGTGTTGGTGCAGTCTTGCCATTTTCAGAAGAAATCAGTTAGATTCCTTATGTTCCAAACCTTCCAACTCAATGGGTCATATACCAAAAGATGGAGAATTTTATCAGCTTTTTAAAAATGTAAACCTCATCTTTCTATCTAACTTAGATCTTGAGTTATACTAATTTTTGTGTTGGTGCAGTGAAGATTTCTTGCCATTTTCAGAAGAAATCAGTTAGATTCCTTATGTTCCAAACTTTCCAACTCAAAGAGTCATATACCGAAAGATGGAGAATTTTATCAGCTTTTTAAAAATGAAAACCCCATCTTTCTACCTAACTTAGATCTTGAGTTAGACTAATTTTTGTGTTGGTGCAGTCTTGCCATTTTCAGAAGAAATCAGTTAGATTCCTTATGTTCCAAACCTTCCAACTCAATGAGTCATATACCAAAAAATGGAGTATTTTATCAGCTTTTTAAAAATGTAAACCTCATCTTTCTATCTAACTTAAATCTTGAGTTATACTAATTTTTGTGTTGATGCAGTAAAGATTTCTTGCCATTTTCCGAAGAAATCAGTAAGATTCCTTATGTTCCAAACTTTCCAACTCAATGAGTCATATACCAAAAGATGGAGAATTTTAACAGATTTTCAAAAATGTAAGCCTCATCTTTCTATCTAACTTAGATCTTGAGTTATACTAATTTTTGTGTTTGTGCATTGAAGATTTCTTGCCATTTTCAGAAGAAATCAGTTAGATTCCTTATGTTCCAAACTTTCCAACTCAATGAGTCATATACCAAAAAATGGAGAATTTTATCAGCTTTTTAAAAATGTAAACCTCATCTTTCTATCTAACTTAGATCTTGAGTTATACTAATTTTTGTGTTTGTGCAGTGAAGATTTCTTGCCATTTTCAGAAGAAATCAGTAAGATTCCTCATGTTCCAAACTTTCCAACTCAAAGAGTCATATACCGAAAGATGGAGAATTTTATCAGCTTTTTAAAAATGAAAACCCCATCTTTCTACCTAACTTAGATCTTGAGTTAGACTAATTTTTGTGTTGGTGCAGTCTTGCCATTTTCAGAAGAAATCAGTTAGATTCCTTATGTTCCAAACCTTCCAACTCAATGAGTCATATACCAAAAAATGGAGTATTTTATCAGCTTTTTAAAAATGTAAACCTCATCTTTCTATCTAACTTAAATCTTGAGTTATACTAATTTTTGTGTTGATGCAGTAAAGATTTCTTGCCATTTTCCGAAGAAATCAGTAAGATTCCTTATGTTCCAAACTTTCCAACTCAATGAGTCATATACCAAAAGATGGAGAATTTTAACAGATTTTCAAAAATGTAAGCCTCATCTTTCTATCTAACTTAGATCTTGAGTTATACTAATTTTTGTGTTTGTGCATTGAAGATTTCTTGCCATTTTCAGAAGAAATCAGTTAGATTCCTTATGTTCCAAACTTTCCAACTCAATGAGTCATATACCAAAAAATGGAGAATTTTATCAGCTTTTTAAAAATGTAAACCTCATCTTTCTATCTAACTTAGATCTTGAGTTATACTAATTTTTGTGTTTGTGCAGTGAAGATTTCTTGCCATTTTCAGAAGAAATCAGTAAGATTCCTCATGTTCCAAACTTTCCAACTCAAAGAGTCATATACCAAAAGATGGAGAATTTTAACAGCTTTTTAAAAATGTAAGCCTCATCTTTCTATCTAACTTAGAACTTGAGTTATACTAATTTTTGTGTTTGTGCAGTGAAGATTCCTTGCCATTTTCAGAAGAAATCAGTAAGATTCCTTATGTTTCAAACTTTCCAACTCAATGAGTCACATACCAAAAGATGGAGAATTTTATCAGCTTTTTAAAAATGTAAACCTCATCTTTCTATCTAACTTAGATCTTGAGTTATACTAATCTTTGTGTTGGTGCAGTAAAAATTTTTTGCCATTTTCCGAAGAAATCAGTAAGATTCCTTATGTTCCAACATTTCCAACTCAAAGAGTCATATACCAAAAGATGAAGAATTTTATCAGATTTTTAAAAATGAAAACCCCATCTTTCTACCTAACTTAGATCTTGAGTTAGACAAATTTTTGTGTTGGTGCAGTCTTGCCATTTTCAGAAGAAATCAGTTAGATTCCTTATGTTCCAAACTTTCCAACTCAATGAGTCATATACCAAAAAATGGAGAATTTTATCAGCTTTTTAAAAATGTAAACCTCGTCTTTCTATCTAACTTAGATCTTGAGTTATACTAATTTTTGTGTTTGTGCAGTGAAGATTTCTTGCCATTTTCAGAAGAAATCAGTAAGATTCCTTATGTTCCAAACTTTCCAACTCAAAGAGTCATATACCAAAAGATGGAAAATTTTATCAGCTTTTTAAAAATGAAAACCCCATCTTTCTACCTAACTTAGATCTTGAGTTAGACTAATTTTTGTGTTGGTGCAGTCTTGCCATTTTCAGAAGAAATCAGTTAGATTCCTTATGTTCCAAACCTTCCAACTCAATGGGTCATATACCAAAAGATGGAGAATTTTATCAGCTTTTTAAAAATGTAAACCTCATCTTTCTATCTAACTTAGATCTTGAATTATACTAATTTTTGTGTTGGTGCAGTGAAGATTTCTTGCCATTTTCAGAAGAAATCAGTTAGATTCCTTATGTTCCAAACTTTCCAACTCAATGAGTCATATACCAAAAAATGGAGAATTTTATCAGCTTTTTAAAAATGTAAACCTCATCTTTCTATCTAACTTAGATCTTGAGTTATACTAATTTTTGTGTTTGTGCAGTGAAGATTTCTTGCCATTTTCAGAAGAAATCAGTAAGATTCCTCATGTTCCAAACTTTCCAACTCAAAGAGTCATATACCGAAAGATGGAGAATTTTATCAGCTTTTTAAAAATGAAAACCCCATCTTTCTACCTAACTTAGATCTTGAGTTAGACAAATTTTTGTGTTGGTGCAGTCTTGCCATTTTCAGAAGAAATCAGTTAGATTCCTTATGTTCCAAACTTTCCAACTCAATGAGTCATATACCAAAAGATGGAGAATTTTAACAGCTTTTTAAAAATGTAAGCCTCATCTTTCTATCTAACTTAGAACTTGAGTTATACTAATTTTTGTGTTTGTGCAGTGAAGATTCCTTGCCATTTTCAGAAGAAATCAGTAAGATTCCTTATGTTCCAAACTTTCCAACTCAATGAGTCACATACCAAAAGATGGAGAATTTTATCAGCTTTTTAAAAATGTAAACCTCATCTTTCTATCTAACTTAGATCTTGAGTTATACTAATCTTTGTGTTGGTGCAGTGAAAATTTTTTTTCTATTTTCCGAAGAAATCAGTAAGATTCCTTATGTTCCAACATTTCCAACTCAAAGAGTCATATACCAAAAGATGAAGAATTTTATCAGATTTTTAAAAATGAAAACCCCATCTTTCTACCTAACTTAGATCTTGAGTTAGACAAATTTTTGTGTTGGTGCAGTCTTGCCATTTTCAGAAGAAATCAGTTAGATTCCTTATGTTCCAAACTTTCCAACTCAATGAGTCATATACCAAAAAATGGAGAATTTTATCAGCTTTTTAAAAATGTAAACCTCGTCTTTCTATCTAACTTAGATCTTGAGTTATACTAATTTTTGTGTTTGTGCAGTGAAGATTTCTTGCCATTTTCAGAAGAAATCAGTAAGATTCCTTATGTTCCAAACTTTCCAACTCAAAGAGTCATATACCAAAAGATGGAAAATTTTATCAGCTTTTTAAAAATGAAAACCCCATCTTTCTACCTAACTTAGATCTTGAGTTAGACTAATTTTTGTGTTGGTGCAGTCTTGCCATTTTCAGAAGAAATCAGTTAGATTCCTTATGTTCCAAACCTTCCAACTCAATGGGTCATATACCAAAAGATGGAGAATTTTATCAGCTTTTTAAAAATGTAAACCTCATCTTTCTATCTAACTTAGATCTTGAATTATACTAATTTTTGTGTTGGTGCAGTGAAGATTTCTTGCCATTTTCAGAAGAAATCAGTTAGATTCCTTATGTTCCAAACTTTCCAACTCAATGAGTCATATACCAAAAAATGGAGAATTTTATCAGCTTTTTAAAAATGTAAACCTCATCTTTCTATCTAACTTAGATCTTGAGTTATACTAATTTTTGTGTTTGTGCAGTGAAGATTTCTTGCCATTTTCAGAAGAAATCAGTAAGATTCCTCATGTTCCAAACTTTCCAACTCAAAGAGTCATATACCGAAAGATGGAGAATTTTATCAGCTTTTTAAAAATGAAAACCCCATCTTTCTACCTAACTTAGATCTTGAGTTAGACTAATTTTTGTGTTGGTGCAGTCTTGCCATTTTCAGAAGAAATCAGTTAGATTCCTTATGTTCCAAACCTTCCAACTCAATGAGTCATATAAAAAAAAATGGAGTATTTTATCAGCTTTTTAAAAATGTAAACCTCATCTTTCTATCTAACTTAAATCTTGAGTTATACTAATTTTTGTGTTGATGCAGTAAAGATTTCTTGCCATTTTCCGAAGAAATCAGTAAGATTCCTTATGTTCCAAACTTTCCAACTCAATGAGTCATATACCAAAAGATGGAGAATTTTAACAGATTTTCAAAAATGTAAGCCTCATCTTTCTATCTAACTTAGATCTTGAGTTATACTAATTTTTGTGTTTGTGCATTGAAGATTTCTTGCCATTTTCAGAAGAAATCAGTTAGATTCCTTATGTTCCAAACTTTCCAACTCAATGAGTCATATACCAAAAAATGGAGAATTTTATCAGCTTTTTAAAAATGTAAACCTTATCTTTCTATCTAACTTAGATCTTGAGTTATACTAATTTTTGTGTTTGTGCAGTGAAGATTTCTTGCCATTTTCAGAAGAAATCAGTAAGATTCCTCATGTTCCAAACTTTCCAACTCAAAGAGTCATATACCAAAAGATGGAGAATTTTAACAGCTTTTTAAAAATGTAAGCCTCATCTTTCTATCTAACTTAGAACTTGAGTTATACTAATTTTTGTGTTTGTGCAGTGAAGATTCCTTGCCATTTTCAGAAGAAATCAGTAAGATTCCTTATGTTTCAAACTTTCCAACTCAATGAGTCACATACCAAAAGATGGAGAATTTTATCAGCTTTTTAAAAATGTAAACCTCATCTTTCTATCTAACTTAGATCTTGAGTTATACTAATCTTTGTGTTGGTGCAGTAAAAATTTTTTGCCATTTTCCGAAGAAATCAGTAAGATTCCTTATGTTCCAACATTTCCAACTCAAAGAGTCATATACCAAAAGATGAAGAATTTTATCAGATTTTTAAAAATGAAAACCCCATCTTTCTACCTAACTTAGATCTTGAGTTAGACAAATTTTTGTGTTGGTGCAGTCTTGCCATTTTCAGAAGAAATCAGTTAGATTCCTTATGTTCCAAACTTTCCAACTCAATGAGTCATATACCAAAAGATGGAGAATTTTAACAGCTTTTTAAAAATGTAAGCCTCATCTTTCTATCTAACTTAGAACTTGAGTTATACTAATTTTTGTGTTTGTGCAGTGAAGATTCCTTGCCATTTTCAGAAGAAATCAGTAAGATTCCTTATGTTCCAAACTTTCCAACTCAATGAGTCACATACCAAAAGATGGAGAATTTTATCAGCTTTTTAAAAATGTAAACCTCATCTTTCTATCTAACTTAGATCTTGAGTTATACTAATCTTTGTGTTGGTGCAGTGAAAATTTTTTGCCATTTTCCGAAGAAATCAGTAAGATTCCTTATGTTCCAACATTTCCAACTCAAAGAGTCATATACCAAAAGATGAAGAATTTTATCAGATTTTTAAAAATGAAAACCCCATCTTTCTACCTAACTTAGATCTTGAGTTAGACAAATTTTTGTGTTGGTGCAGTCTTGCCATTTTCAGAAGAAATCAGTTAGATTCCTTATGTTCCAAACTTTCCAACTCAATGAGTCATATACCAAAAAATGGAGAATTTTATCAGCTTTTTAAAAATGTAAACCTCGTCTTTCTATCTAACTTAGATCTTGAGTTATACTAATTTTTGTGTTTGTGCAGTGAAGATTTCTTGCCATTTTCAGAAGAAATCAGTAAGATTCCTTATGTTCCAAACTTTCCAACTCAAAGAGTCATATACCAAAAGATGGAAAATTTTATCAGCTTTTTAAAAATGAAAACCCCATCTTTCTACCTAACTTAGATCTTGAGTTAGACTAATTTTTGTGTTGGTGCAGTCTTGCCATTTTCAGAAGAAATCAGTTAGATTCCTTATGTTCCAAACCTTCCAACTCAATGGGTCATATACCAAAAGACGGAGAATTTTATCAGCTTTTTAAAAATGTAAACCTCATCTTTCTATCTAACTTAGATCTTGAATTATACTAATTTTTGTGTTGGTGCAGTGAAGATTTCTTGCCATTTTCAGAAGAAATCAGTTAGATTCCTTATGTTCCAAACTTTCCAACTCAAAGAGTCATATACCGAAAGATGGAGAATTTTATCAGCTTTTTAAAAATGAAAACCCCATCTTTCTACCTAACTTAGATCTTGAGTTAGACTAATTTTTGTGTTGGTGCAGTCTTGCCATTTTCAGAAGAAATCAGTTAGATTCCTTATGTTCCAAACCTTCCAACTCAATGGGTCATATACCAAAAGATGGAGAATTTTATCAGCTTTTTAAAAATGTAAACCTCATCTTTCTATCTAACTTAGATCTTGAGTTATACTAATTTTTGTGTTGGTGCAGTGAAGATTTCTTGCCATTTTCAGAAGAAATCAGTTAGATTCCTTATGTTCCAAACTTTCCAACTCAAAGAGTCATATACCGAAAGATGGAGAATTTTATCAGCTTTTTAAAAATGAAAACCCCATCTTTCTACCTAACTTAGATCTTGAGTTAGACTAATTTTTGTGTTGGTGCAGTCTTGCCATTTTCAGAAGAAATCAGTTAGATTCTTTATGTTCCAAACCTTCCAACTCAATGAGTCATATACCAAAAAATGGAGTATTTTATCAGCTTTTTAAAAATGTAAACCTCATCTTTCTATCTAACTTAAATCTTGAGTTATACTAATTTTTGTGTTGATGCAGTAAAGATTTCTTGCCATTTTCCGAAGAAATCAGTAAGATTCCTTATGTTCCAAACTTTCCAACTCAATGAGTCATATACCAAAAGATGGAGAATTTTAACAGATTTTCAAAAATGTAAGCCTCATCTTTCTATCTAACTTAGATCTTGAGTTATACTAATTTTTGTGTTTGTGCATTGAAGATTTCTTGCCATTTTCAGAAGAAATCAGTTAGATTCCTTATGTTCCAAACTTTCCAACTCAATGAGTCATATATCAAAAAATGGAGAATTTTATCAGCTTTTTAAAAATGTAAACCTCATCTTTCTATCTAACTTAGATCTTGAGTTATACTAATTTTTGTGTTTGCGCAGTGAAGATTTCTTGCCATTTTCAGAAGAAATCAGTAAGATTCCTTATGTTCCAAACTTTTTAACTCAAAGAGTCATATACCAAAAGATGGAGAATTTTAACAGCTTTTTAAAAATGTAAGCCTCATCTTTCTATCTAACTTAGAACGTGAGTTATACTAATTTTTGTGTTTGTGCAGTGAAGATTCCTTGCCATTTTCAGAAGAAATCAGTAAGATTCCTTATGTTTCAAACTTTCCAACTCAATGAGTCACATACCAAAAGATGGAGAATTTTATCAGCTTTTTAAAAATGTAAACCTCATCTTTCTATCTAACTTAGATCTTGAGTTATACTAATCTTTGTGTTGGTGCAGTGAAAATTTTTTGCCATTTTCCGAAGAAATCAGTAAGATTCCTTATGTTCCAACATTTCCAACTCAAAGAGTCATATACCAAAAGATGAAGAATTTTATCAGATTTTTAAAAATGAAAACCCCATCTTTCTACCTAACTTAGATCTTGAGTTAGACAAATTTTTGTGTTGGTGCAGTCTTGCCATTTTCAGAAGAAATCAGTTAGATTCCTTATGTTCCAAACTTTCCAACTCAATGAGTCATATACCAAAAGATGGAGAATTTTAACAGCTTTTTAAAAATGTAAGCCTCATCTTTCTATCTAACTTAGATCTTGAGTTATACTAATTTTTGTGTTGGTGCAGTGAAGATTTCTTGCCATTTTCAGAAGAAATCAGTTAGATTCCTTATGTTCCAAACTTTCCAACTCAAAGAGTCATATACCGAAAGATGGAGAATTTTATCAGCTTTTTAAAAATGAAAACCCCATCTTTTTACCTAACTTAGATCTTGAGTTAGACTAATTTTTGTGTTGGTGCAGTCTTGCCATTTTCAGAAGAAATCAGTTAGATTCCTTATGTTCCAAACCTTCCAACTCAATGGGTCATATACCAAAAGATGGAGAATTTTATCAGCTTTTTAAAAATGTAAACCTCATCTTTCTATCTAACTTAGATCTTGAATTATACTAATTTTTGTGTTGGTGCAGTGAAGATTTCTTGCCATTTTCAGAAGAAATCAGTTAAATTCCTTATGTTCCAAACTTTCCAACTCAATGAGTCATATACCAAAAAATGGAGAATTTTATCAGCTTTTTAAAAATGTAAACCTCATCTTTCTATCTAACTTAGATCTTGAGTTATACTAATTTTTGTGTTTGTGCAGTGAAGATTTCTTGCCATTTTCAGAAGAAATCAGTAAGATTCCTCATGTTCCAAACTTTCCAACTCAAAGAGTCATATACCGAAAGATGGAGAATTTTATCAGCTTTTTAAAAATGAAAACCCCATCTTTCTACCTAACTTAGATCTTGAGTTAGACAAATTTTTGTGTTGGTGCAGTCTTGCCATTTTCAGAAGAAATCAGTTAGATTCCTTATGTTCCAAACTTTCCAACTCAATGAGTCATATACCAAAAGATGGAGAATTTTAACAGCTTTTTAAAAATGTAAGCCTCATCTTTCTATCTAACTTAGAACTTGAGTTATACTAATTTTTGTGTTTGTGCAGTGAAGATTCCTTGCCATTTTCAGAAGAAATCAGTAAGATTCCTTATGTTCCAAACTTTCCAACTCAATGAGTCACATACCAAAAGATGGAGAATTTTATCAGCTTTTTAAAAATGTAAACCTCATCTTTCTATCTAACTTAGATCTTGAGTTATACTAATCTTTGTGTTGGTGCAGTGAAAATTTTTTTTCTATTTTCCGAAGAAATCAGTAAGATTCCTTATGTTCCAACATTTCCAACTCAAAGAGTCATATACCAAAAGATGAAGAATTTTATCAGATTTTTAAAAATGAAAACCCCATCTTTCTACCTAACTTAGATCTTGAGTTAGACAAATTTTTGTGTTGGTGCAGTCTTGCCATTTTCAGAAGAAATCAGTTAGATTCCTTATGTTCCAAACTTTCCAACTCAATGAGTCATATACCAAAAAATGGAGAATTTTATCAGCTTTTTAAAAATGTAAACCTCGTCTTTCTATCTAACTTAGATCTTGAGTTATACTAATTTTTGTGTTTGTGCAGTGAAGATTTCTTGCCATTTTCAGAAGAAATCAGTAAGATTCCTTATGTTCCAAACTTTCCAACTCAAAGAGTCATATACCAAAAGATGGAAAATTTTATCAGCTTTTTAAAAATGAAAACCCCATCTTTCTACCTAACTTAGATCTTGAGTTAGACTAATTTTTGTGTTGGTGCAGTCTTGCCATTTTCAGAAGAAATCAGTTAGATTCCTTATGTTCCAAACCTTCCAACTCAATGGGTCATATACCAAAAGATGGAGAATTTTATCAGCTTTTTAAAAATGTAAACCTCATCTTTCTATCTAACTTAGATCTTGAATTATACTAATTTTTGTGTTGGTGCAGTGAAGATTTCTTGCCATTTTCAGAAGAAATCAGTTAGATTCCTTATGTTCCAAACTTTCCAACTCAATGAGTCATATACCAAAAAATGGAGAATTTTATCAGCTTTTTAAAAATGTAAACCTCATCTTTCTATCTAACTTAGATCTTGAGTTATACTAATTTTTGTGTTTGTGCAGTGAAGATTTCTTGCCATTTTCAGAAGAAATCAGTAAGATTCCTCATGTTCCAAACTTTCCAACTCAAAGAGTCATATACCGAAAGATGGAGAATTTTATCAGCTTTTTAAAAATGAAAACCCCATCTTTCTACCTAACTTAGATCTTGAGTTAGACTAATTTTTGTGTTGGTGCAGTCTTGCCATTTTCAGAAGAAATCAGTTAGATTCCTTATGTTCCAAACCTTCCAACTCAATGAGTCATATAAAAAAAAATGGAGTATTTTATCAGCTTTTTAAAAATGTAAACCTCATCTTTCTATCTAACTTAAATCTTGAGTTATACTAATTTTTGTGTTGATGCAGTAAAGATTTCTTGCCATTTTCCGAAGAAATCAGTAAGATTCCTTATGTTCCAAACTTTCCAACTCAATGAGTCATATACCAAAAGATGGAGAATTTTAACAGATTTTCAAAAATGTAAGCCTCATCTTTCTATCTAACTTAGATCTTGAGTTATACTAATTTTTGTGTTTGTGCATTGAAGATTTCTTGCCATTTTCAGAAGAAATCAGTTAGATTCCTTATGTTCCAAACTTTCCAACTCAATGAGTCATATACCAAAAAATGGAGAATTTTATCAGCTTTTTAAAAATGTAAACCTTATCTTTCTATCTAACTTAGATCTTGAGTTATACTAATTTTTGTGTTTGTGCAGTGAAGATTTCTTGCCATTTTCAGAAGAAATCAGTAAGATTCCTCATGTTCCAAACTTTCCAACTCAAAGAGTCATATACCAAAAGATGGAGAATTTTAACAGCTTTTTAAAAATGTAAGCCTCATCTTTCTATCTAACTTAGAACTTGAGTTATACTAATTTTTGTGTTTGTGCAGTGAAGATTCCTTGCCATTTTCAGAAGAAATCAGTAAGATTCCTTATGTTTCAAACTTTCCAACTCAATGAGTCACATACCAAAAGATGGAGAATTTTATCAGCTTTTTAAAAATGTAAACCTCATCTTTCTATCTAACTTAGATCTTGAGTTATACTAATCTTTGTGTTGGTGCAGTAAAAATTTTTTGCCATTTTCCGAAGAAATCAGTAAGATTCCTTATGTTCCAACATTTCCAACTCAAAGAGTCATATACCAAAAGATGAAGAATTTTATCAGATTTTTAAAAATGAAAACCCCATCTTTCTACCTAACTTAGATCTTGAGTTAGACAAATTTTTGTGTTGGTGCAGTCTTGCCATTTTCAGAAGAAATCAGTTAGATTCCTTATGTTCCAAACTTTCCAACTCAATGAGTCATATACCAAAAGATGGAGAATTTTAACAGCTTTTTAAAAATGTAAGCCTCATCTTTCTATCTAACTTAGAACTTGAGTTATACTAATTTTTGTGTTTGTGCAGTGAAGATTCCTTGCCATTTTCAGAAGAAATCAGTAAGATTCCTTATGTTCCAAACTTTCCAACTCAATGAGTCACATACCAAAAGATGGAGAATTTTATCAGCTTTTTAAAAATGTAAACCTCATCTTTCTATCTAACTTAGATCTTGAGTTATACTAATCTTTGTGTTGGTGCAGTGAAAATTTTTTGCCATTTTCCGAAGAAATCAGTAAGATTCCTTATGTTCCAACATTTCCAACTCAAAGAGTCATATACCAAAAGATGAAGAATTTTATCAGATTTTTAAAAATGAAAACCCCATCTTTCTACCTAACTTAGATCTTGAGTTAGACAAATTTTTGTGTTGGTGCAGTCTTGCCATTTTCAGAAGAAATCAGTTAGATTCCTTATGTTCCAAACTTTCCAACTCAATGAGTCATATACCAAAAAATGGAGAATTTTATCAGCTTTTTAAAAATGTAAACCTCGTCTTTCTATCTAACTTAGATCTTGAGTTATACTAATTTTTGTGTTTGTGCAGTGAAGATTTCTTGCCATTTTCAGAAGAAATCAGTAAGATTCCTTATGTTCCAAACTTTCCAACTCAAAGAGTCATATACCAAAAGATGGAAAATTTTATCAGCTTTTTAAAAATGAAAACCCCATCTTTCTACCTAACTTAGATCTTGAGTTAGACTAATTTTTGTGTTGGTGCAGTCTTGCCATTTTCAGAAGAAATCAGTTAGATTCCTTATGTTCCAAACCTTCCAACTCAATGGGTCATATACCAAAAGACGGAGAATTTTATCAGCTTTTTAAAAATGTAAACCTCATCTTTCTATCTAACTTAGATCTTGAATTATACTAATTTTTGTGTTGGTGCAGTGAAGATTTCTTGCCATTTTCAGAAGAAATCAGTTAGATTCCTTATGTTCCAAACTTTCCAACTCAAAGAGTCATATACCGAAAGATGGAGAATTTTATCAGCTTTTTAAAAATGAAAACCCCATCTTTCTACCTAACTTAGATCTTGAGTTAGACTAATTTTTGTGTTGGTGCAGTCTTGCCATTTTCAGAAGAAATCAGTTAGATTCCTTATGTTCCAAACCTTCCAACTCAATGGGTCATATACCAAAAGATGGAGAATTTTATCAGCTTTTTAAAAATGTAAACCTCATCTTTCTATCTAACTTAGATCTTGAGTTATACTAATTTTTGTGTTGGTGCAGTGAAGATTTCTTGCCATTTTCAGAAGAAATCAGTTAGATTCCTTATGTTCCAAACTTTCCAACTCAAAGAGTCATATACCGAAAGATGGAGAATTTTATCAGCTTTTTAAAAATGAAAACCCCATCTTTCTACCTAACTTAGATCTTGAGTTAGACTAATTTTTGTGTTGGTGCAGTCTTGCCATTTTCAGAAGAAATCAGTTAGATTCTTTATGTTCCAAACCTTCCAACTCAATGAGTCATATACCAAAAAATGGAGTATTTTATCAGCTTTTTAAAAATGTAAACCTCATCTTTCTATCTAACTTAAATCTTGAGTTATACTAATTTTTGTGTTGATGCAGTAAAGATTTCTTGCCATTTTCCGAAGAAATCAGTAAGATTCCTTATGTTCCAAACTTTCCAACTCAATGAGTCATATACCAAAAGATGGAGAATTTTAACAGATTTTCAAAAATGTAAGCCTCATCTTTCTATCTAACTTAGATCTTGAGTTATACTAATTTTTGTGTTTGTGCATTGAAGATTTCTTGCCATTTTCAGAAGAAATCAGTTAGATTCCTTATGTTCCAAACTTTCCAACTCAATGAGTCATATACCAAAAAATGGAGAATTTTATCAGCTTTTTAAAAATGTAAACCTCATCTTTCTATCTAACTTAGATCTTGAGTTATACTAATTTTTGTGTTTGCGCAGTGAAGATTTCTTGCCATTTTCAGAAGAAATCAGTAAGATTCCTTATGTTCCAAACTTTTTAACTCAAAGAGTCATATACCAAAAGATGGAGAATTTTAACAGCTTTTTAAAAATGTAAGCCTCATCTTTCTATCTAACTTAGAACGTGAGTTATACTAATTTTTGTGTTTGTGCAGTGAAGATTCCTTGCCATTTTCAGAAGAAATCAGTAAGATTCCTTATGTTTCAAACTTTCCAACTCAATGAGTCACATACCAAAAGATGGAGAATTTTATCAGCTTTTTAAAAATGTAAACCTCATCTTTCTATCTAACTTAGATCTTGAGTTATACTAATCTTTGTGTTGGTGCAGTGAAAATTTTTTGCCATTTTCCGAAGAAATCAGTAAGATTCCTTATGTTCCAACATTTCCAACTCAAAGAGTCATATACCAAAAGATGAAGAATTTTATCAGATTTTTAAAAATGAAAACCCCATCTTTCTACCTAACTTAGATCTTGAGTTAGACAAATTTTTGTGTTGGTGCAGTCTTGCCATTTTCAGAAGAAATCAGTTAGATTCCTTATGTTCCAAACTTTCCAACTCAATGAGTCATATACCAAAAGATGGAGAATTTTAACAGCTTTTTAAAAATGTAAGCCTCATCTTTCTATCTAACTTAGATCTTGAGTTATACTAATTTTTGTGTTGGTGCAGTGAAGATTTCTTGCCATTTTCAGAAGAAATCAGTTAGATTCCTTATGTTCCAAACTTTCCAACTCAAAGAGTCATATACCGAAAGATGGAGAATTTTATCAGCTTTTTAAAAATGAAAACCCCATCTTTTTACCTAACTTAGATCTTGAGTTAGACTAA
The DNA here is from genome assembly GCA_951805265.1 of Schizotus pectinicornis. Taxonomy (NCBI): domain Eukaryota; kingdom Metazoa; phylum Arthropoda; class Insecta; order Coleoptera; family Pyrochroidae; genus Schizotus; species Schizotus pectinicornis. The sequence goes on along the minus strand of OX638204.1, from coordinate 21,677,142 downwards.
TTTTTGTGTTGGTGCAGTCTTGCCATTTTCAGAAGAAATCAGTTAGATTCTTTATGTTCCAAACCTTCCAACTCAATGAGTCATATACCAAAAAATGGAGTATTTTATCAGCTTTTTAAAAATGTAAACCTCATCTTTCTATCTAACTTAAATCTTGAGTTATACTAATTTTTGTGTTGATGCAGTAAAGATTTCTTGCCATTTTCCGAAGAAATCAGTAAGATTCCTTATGTTCCAAACTTTCCAACTCAATGAGTCATATACCAAAAGATGGAGAATTTTAACAGATTTTCAAAAATGTAAGCCTCATCTTTCTATCTAACTTAGATCTTGAGTTATACTAATTTTTGTGTTTGTGCATTGAAGATTTCTTGCCATTTTCAGAAGAAATCAGTTAGATTCCTTATGTTCCAAACTTTCCAACTCAATGAGTCATATACCAAAAAATGGAGAATTTTATCAGCTTTTTAAAAATGTAAACCTCATCTTTCTATCTAACTTAGATCTTGAGTTATACTAATTTTTGTGTTTGTGCAGTGAAGATTTCTTGCCATTTTCAGAAGAAATCAGTAAGATTCCTCATGTTCCAAATTTTCCAACTCAAAGAGTCATATACCAAAAGATGGAGAATTTTAACAGCTTTTTAAAAATGTAAGCCTCATCTTTCTATCTAACTTAGAACTTGAGTTATACTAATTTTTGTGTTTGTGCAGTGAAGATTCCTTGCCATTTTCAGAAGAAATCAGTAAGATTCCTTATGTTTCAACATTTCCAACTCAAAGAGTCATATACCAAAAGATGAAGAATTTTATCAGATTTTTAAAAATGAAAACCCCATCTTTCTACCTAACTTAGATCTTGAGTTAGACAAATTATTGTGTTGGTGCAGTCTTGCCATTTTCAGAAGAAATCAGTTAGATTCCTTATGTTCCAAACTTTCCAACTCAATGAGTCATATACCAAAAAATGGAGAATTTTATCAGCTTTTTAAAAATGTAAACCTCATCTTTCTATCTAACTTAGATCTTGAGTTATACTAATTTTTGTGTTTGTGCAGTGAAGATTTCTTGCCATTTTCAGAAGAAATCAGTAAGATTCCTCATGTTCCAAACTTTCCAACTCAAAGAGTCATATACCGAAAGATGGAGAATTTTATCAGCTTTTTAAAAATGAAAACCCCATCTTTCTACCTAACTTAGATCTTGAGTTAGACTAATTTTTGTGTTGGTGCAGTCTTGCCATTTTCAGAAGAAATCAGTTAGATTCCTTATGTTCCAAACCTTCCAACTCAATGAGTCATATACCAAAAAATGGAGTATTTTATCAGCTTTTTAAAAATGTAAACCTCATCTTTCTATCTAACTTAAATCTTGAGTTATACTAATTTTTGTGTTGATGCAGTAAAGATTTCTTGCCATTTTCCGAAGAAATCAGTAAGATTCCTTATGTTCCAAACTTTCCAACTCAATGAGTCATATACCAAAAGATGGAGAATTTTAACAGATTTTCAAAAATGTAAGCCTCATCTTTCTATCTAACTTAGATCTTGAGTTATACTAATTTTTGTGTTTGTGCATTGAAGATTTCTTGCCATTTTCAGAAGAAATCAGTTAGATTCCTTATGTTCCAAACTTTCCAACTCAATGAGTCATATACCAAAAAATGGAGAATTTTATCAGCTTTTTAAAAATGTAAACCTCATCTTTCTATCTAACTTAGATCTTGAGTTATACTAATTTTTGTGTTTGTGCAGTGAAGATTTCTTGCCATTTTCAGAAGAAATCAGTAAGATTCCTCATGTTCCAAACTTTCCAACTCAAAGAGTCATATACCAAAAGATGGAGAATTTTATCAGCTTTTTAAAAATGTAAACCTCATCTTTCTATCTAACTTAGATCTTGAGTTATACTAATCTTTGTGTTGGTGCAGTAAAAATTTTTTGCCATTTTCCGAAGAAATCAGTAAGATTCCTTATGTTCCAACATTTCCAACTCAAAGAGTCATATACCAAAAGATGAAGAATTTTATCAGATTTTTAAAAATGAAAACCCCATCTTTCTACCTAACTTAGATCTTGAGTTAGACAAATTTTTGTGTTGGTGCAGTCTTGCCATTTTCAGAAGAAATCAGTTAGATTCCTTATGTTCCAAACTTTCCAACTCAATGAGTCATATACCAAAAGATGGAGAATTTTAACAGCTTTTTAAAAATGTAAGCCTCATCTTTCTATCTAACTTAGAACTTGAGTTATACTAATTTTTGTGTTTGTGCAGTGAAGATTCCTTGCCATTTTCAGAAGAAATCAGTAAGATTCCTTATGTTCCAAACTTTCCAACTCAATGAGTCACATACCAAAAGATGGAGAATTTTATCAGCTTTTTAAAAATGTAAACCTCATCTTTCTATCTAACTTAGATCTTGAGTTATACTAATCTTTGTGTTGGTGCAGTGAAAATTTTTTGCCATTTTCCGAAGAAATCAGTAAGATTCCTTATGTTCCAACATTTCCAACTCAAAGAGTCATATACCAAAAGATGAAGAATTTTATCAGATTTTTAAAAATGAAAACCCCATCTTTCTACCTAACTTAGATCTTGAGTTAGACAAATTTTTGTGTTGGTGCAGTCTTGCCATTTTCAGAAGAAATCAGTTAGATTCCTTATGTTCCAAACTTTCCAACTCAATGAGTCATATACCAAAAAATGGAGAATTTTATCAGCTTTTTAAAAATGTAAACCTCGTCTTTCTATCTAACTTAGATCTTGAGTTATACTAATTTTTGTGTTTGTGCAGTGAAGATTTCTTGCCATTTTCAGAAGAAATCAGTAAGATTCCTTATGTTCCAAACTTTCCAACTCAAAGAGTCATATACCAAAAGATGGAAAATTTTATCAGCTTTTTAAAAATGAAAACCCCATCTTTCTACCTAACTTAGATCTTGAGTTAGACTAATTTTTGTGTTGGTGCAGTCTTGCCATTTTCAGAAGAAATCAGTTAGATTCCTTATGTTCCAAACCTTCCAACTCAATGGGTCATATACCAAAAGATGGAGAATTTTATCAGCTTTTTAAAAATGTAAACCTCATCTTTCTATCTAACTTAGATCTTGAATTATACTAATTTTTGTGTTGGTGCAGTGAAGATTTCTTGCCATTTTCAGAAGAAATCAGTTAGATTCCTTATGTTCCAAACTTTCCAACTCAAAGAGTCATATACCGAAAGATGGAGAATTTTATCAGCTTTTTAAAAATGAAAACCCCATCTTTCTACCTAACTTAGATCTTGAGTTAGACTAATTTTTGTGTTGGTGCAGTCTTGCCATTTTCAGAAGAAATCAGTTAGATTCTTTATGTTCCAAACCTTCCAACTCAATGAGTCATATACCAAAAAATGGAGTATTTTATCAGCTTTTTAAAAATGTAAACCTCATCTTTCTATCTAACTTAAATCTTGAGTTATACTAATTTTTGTGTTGATGCAGTAAAGATTTCTTGCCATTTTCCGAAGAAATCAGTAAGATTCCTTATGTTCCAAACTTTCCAACTCAATGAGTCATATACCAAAAGATGGAGAATTTTAACAGATTTTCAAAAATGTAAGCCTCATCTTTCTATCTAACTTAGATCTTGAGTTATACTAATTTTTGTGTTTGTGCATTGAAGATTTCTTGCCATTTTCAGAAGAAATCAGTTAGATTCCTTATGTTCCAAACTTTCCAACTCAATGAGTCATATACCAAAAAATGGAGAATTTTATCAGCTTTTTAAAAATGTAAACCTCATCTTTCTATCTAACTTAGATCTTGAGTTATACTAATTTTTGTGTTTGCGCAGTGAAGATTTCTTGCCATTTTCAGAAGAAATCAGTAAGATTCCTTATGTTCCAAACTTTCCAACTCAAAGAGTCATATACCAAAAGATGGAGAATTTTAACAGCTTTTCAAAAATGTAAGCCTCATCTTTCTATCTAACTTAGAACGTGAGTTATACTAATTTTTGTGTTTGTGCAGTGAAGATTCCTTGCCATTTTCAGAAGAAATCAGTAAGATTCCTTATGTTTCAAACTTTCCAACTCAATGAGTCACATACCAAAAGATGGAGAATTTTATCAGCTTTTTAAAAATGTAAACCTCATCTTTCTATCTAACTTAGATCTTGAGTTATACTAATCTTTGTGTTGGTGCAGTGAAAATTTTTTGCCATTTTCCGAAGAAATCAGTAAGATTCCTTATGTTCCAACATTTCCAACTCAAAGAGTCATATACCAAAAGATGAAGAATTTTATCAGATTTTTAAAAATGAAAACCCCATCTTTCTACCTAACTTAGATCTTGAGTTAGACAAATTTTTGTGTTGGTGCAGTCTTGCCATTTTCAGAAGAAATCAGTTAGATTCCTTATGTTCCAAACTTTCCAACTCAATGAGTCATATACCAAAAGATGGAGAATTTTAACAGCTTTTTAAAAATGTAAGCCTCATCTTTCTATCTAACTTAGATCTTGAGTTAGACTAATTTTTGTGTTGGTGCAGTCTTGCCATTTTCAGAAGAAATCAGTTAGATTCTTTATGTTCCAAACCTTCCAACTCAATGAGTCATATACCAAAAAATGGAGTATTTTATCAGCTTTTTAAAAATGTAAACCTCATCTTTCTATCTAACTTAAATCTTGAGTTATACTAATTTTTGTGTTGATGCAGTAAAGATTTCTTGCCATTTTCCGAAGAAATCAGTAAGATTCCTTATGTTCCAAACTTTCCAACTCAATGAGTCATATACCAAAAGATGGAGAATTTTAACAGATTTTCAAAAATGTAAGCCTCATCTTTCTATCTAACTTAGATCTTGAGTTATACTAATTTTTGTGTTTGTGCATTGAAGATTTCTTGCCATTTTCAGAAGAAATCAGTTAGATTCCTTATGTTCCAAACTTTCCAACTCAATGAGTCATATACCAAAAAATGGAGAATTTTATCAGCTTTTTAAAAATGTAAACCTCATCTTTCTATCTAACTTAGATCTTGAGTTATACTAATTTTTGTGTTTGTGCAGTGAAGATTTCTTGCCATTTTCAGAAGAAATCAGTAAGATTCCTCATGTTCCAAATTTTCCAACTCAAAGAGTCATATACCAAAAGATGGAAAATTTTAACAGCTTTTTAAAAATGTAAGCCTCATCTTTCTATCTAACTTAGAACTTGAGTTATACTAATTTTTGTGTTTGTGCAGTGAAGATTCCTTGCCATTTTCAGAAGAAATCAGTAAGATTCCTTATGTTTCAAACTTTCCAACTCAATGAGTCACATACCAAAAGATGGAGAATTTTATCAGCTTTTTAAAAATGTAAACCTCATCTTTCTATCTAACTTAGATCTTGAGTTATACTAATCTTTGTGTTGGTGCAGTGAAAATTTTTTGCCATTTTCCGAAGAAATCAGTAAGATTCCTTATGTTCCAACATTTCCAACTCAAAGAGTCATATACCAAAAGATGAAGAATTTTATCAGATTTTTAAAAATGAAAACCCCATCTTTCTACCTAACTTAGATCTTGAGTTAGACAAATTTTTGTGTTGGTGCAGTCTTGCCATTTTCAGAAGAAATCAGTTAGATTCCTTATGTTCCAAACTTTCCAACTCAATGAGTCATATACCAAAAGATGGAGAATTTTATCAGCTTTTTAAAAATGTAAACCTCGTCTTTCTATCTAACTTAGATCTTGAGTTATACTAATTTTTGTGTTTGTGCAGTGAAGATTTCTTGCCATTTTCAGAAGAAATCAGTAAGATTCCTTATGTTCCAAACTTTCCAACTCAAAGAGTCATATACCAAAAGATGGAGAATTTTATCAGCTTTTTAAAAATGAAAACCCCATCTTTCTACCTAACTTAGATCTTGAGTTAGACTAATTTTTGTGTTGGTGCAGTCTTGCCATTTTCAGAAGAAATCAGTTAGATTCCTTATGTTCCAAACCTTCCAACTCAATGGGTCATATACCAAAAGATGGAGAATTTTATCAGCTTTTTAAAAATGTAAACCTCATCTTTCTATCTAACTTAGATCTTGAGTTATACTAATTTTTGTGTTGGTGCAGTGAAGATTTCTTGCCATTTTCAGAAGAAATCAGTTAGATTCCTTATGTTCCAAACTTTCCAACTCAAAGAGTCATATACCGAAAGATGGAGAATTTTATCAGCTTTTTAAAAATGAAAACCCCATCTTTCTACCTAACTTAGATCTTGAGTTAGACTAATTTTTGTGTTGGTGCAGTCTTGCCATTTTCAGAAGAAATCAGTTAGATTCCTTATGTTCCAAACCTTCCAACTCAATGAGTCATATACCAAAAAATGGAGTATTTTATCAGCTTTTTAAAAATGTAAACCTCATCTTTCTATCTAACTTAAATCTTGAGTTATACTAATTTTTGTGTTGATGCAGTAAAGATTTCTTGCCATTTTCCGAAGAAATCAGTAAGATTCCTTATGTTCCAAACTTTCCAACTCAATGAGTCATATACCAAAAGATGGAGAATTTTAACAGCTTTTTAAAAATGTAAGCCTCATCTTTCTATCTAACTTAGAACTTGAGTTATACTAATTTTTGTGTTTGTGCAGTGAAGATTCCTTGCCATTTTCAGAAGAAATCAGTAAGATTACTTATGTTCCAAACTTTCCAACTCAATGAGTCACATACCAAAAGATGGAGAATTTTATCAGCTTTTTAAAAATGTAAACCTCGTCTTTCTATCTAACTTAGATCTTGAGTTATACTAATCTTTGTGTTTTTGCAGTGAAAATTTTTTGCCATTTTCCGAAGAAATCAGTAAGATTCCTTATGTTCCAACATTTCCAACTCAAAGAGTCATATACCAAAAGATGAAGAATTTTATCAGATTTTTAAAAATGAAAACCCCATCTTTCTACCTAACTTAGATCTTGAGTTAGACAAATTTTTGTGTTGGTGCAGTCTTGCCATTTTCAGAAGAAATCAGTTAGATTCCTTATGTTCCAAACTTTCCAACTCAATGAGTCATATACCAAAAAATGGAGAATTTTATCAGCTTTTTAAAAATGTAAACCTCGTCTTTCTATCTAACTTAGATCTTGAGTTATACTAATTTTTGTGTTTGTGCAGTGAAGATTTCTTGCCATTTTCAGAAGAAATCAGTAAGATTCCTTATGTTCCAAACTTTCCAACTCAAAGAGTCATATACCAAAAGATGGAGAATTTTATCAGCTTTTTAAAAATGAAAACCTCATCTTTCTACCTAACTTAGATCTTGAGTTAGACTAATTTTTGTGTTGGTGCAGTCTTGCCATTTTCAGAAGAAATCAGTTAGATTCCTTATGTTCCAAACCTTCCAACTCAATGGGTCATATACCAAAAGATGGAGAATTTTATCAGCTTTTTAAAAATGTAAACCTCATCTTTCTATCTAACTTAGATTTTGAGTTATACTAATTTTTGTGTTGGTGCAGTGAAGATTTCTTGCCATTTTCAGAAGAAATCAGTTAGATTCCTTATGTTCCAAATTTTCCAACTCAAAGAGTCATATACCGAAAGATGGAGAATTTTATCAGCTTTTTAAAAATGAAAACCCCATCTTTCTACCTAACTTAGATCTTGAGTTAGACTAATTTTTGTGTTGGTGCAGTCTTGCCATTTTCAGAAGAAATCAGTTAGATTCCTTATGTTCCAAACCTTCCAACTCAATGAATCATATACCAAAAAATGGAGTATTTTATCAGCTTTTTAAAAATGTAAACCTCATCTTTCTATCTAACTTAAATCTTGAGTTATACTAATTTTTGTGTTGATGCAGTAAAGATTTCTTGCCATTTTCCGAAGAAATCAGTAAGATTCCTTATGTTCCAAACTTTCCAACTCAATGAGTCATATACCAAAAGATGGAGAATTTTAACAGCTTTTTAAAAATGTAAGCCTCATCTTTCTATCTAACTTAGAACTTGAGTTATACTAATTTTTGTGTTTGTGCAGTGAAGATTCCTTGCCATTTTCAGAAGAAATCAGTAAGATTCCTTATGTTCCAAACTTTCCAACTCAATGAGTCACATACCAAAAGATGGAGAATTTTATCAGCTTTTTAAAAATGTAAACCTCGTCTTTCTATCTAACTTAGATCTTGAGTTATACTAATCTTTGTGTTGGTGCAGTGAAAATTTTTTGCCATTTTCCGAAGAAATCAGTAAGATTCCTTATGTTCCAACATTTCCAACTCAAAGAGTCATATACCAAAAGATGAAGAATTTTATCAGATTTTTAAAAATGAAAACCCCATCTTTCTACCTAACTTAGATCTTGAGTTAGACAAATTTTTGTGTTGGTGCAGTCTTGCCATTTTCAGAAGAAATCAGTTAGATTCCTTATGTTCCAAACTTTCCAACTCAATGAGTCATATACCAAAAAATGGAGAATTTTATCAGCTTTTTAAAAATGTAAACCTCGTCTTTCTATCTAACTTAGATCTTGAGTTATACTAATTTTTGTGTTTGTGCAGTGAAGATTTCTTGCCATTTTCAGAAGAAATCAGTAAGATTCCTTATGTTCCAAACTTTCCAACTCAAAGAGTCATATACCAAAAGATGGAGAATTTTATCAGCTTTTTAAAAATGAAAACCCCATCTTTCTACCTAACTTAGATCTTGAGTTAGACTAATTTTTGTGTTGGTGCAGTCTTGCCATTTTCAGAAGAAATCAGTTAGATTCCTTATGTTCCAAACCTTCCAACTCAATGGGTCATATACCAAAAGATGGAGAATTTTATCAGCTTTTTAAAAATGTAAACCTCATCTTTCTATCTAACTTAGATCTTGAGTTATACTAATTTTTGTGTTGGTGCAGTGAAGATTTCTTGCCATTTTCAGAAGAAATCAGTTAGATTCCTTATGTTCCAAATTTTCCAACTCAAAGAGTAATATACCGAAAGATGGAGAATTTTATCAGCTTTTTAAAAATGAAAACCCCATCTTTCTACCTAACTTAGATCTTGAGTTAGACTAATTTTTGTGTTGGTGCAGTCTTGCCATTTTCAGAAGAAATCAGTTAGATTCCTTATGTTCCAAACCTTCCAACTCAATGAGTCATATACCAAAAAATGGAGCATTTTATCAGCTTTTTAAAAATGTAAACCTCATCTTTCTATCTAACTTAAATCTTGAGTTATACTAATTTTTGTGTTGATGCAGTAAAGATTTCTTGCCATTTTCCGAAGAAATCAGTAAGATTCCTTATGTTCCAAACTTTCCAACTCAATGAGTCATATACCAAAAGATGGAGAATTTTAACAGCTTTTTAAAAATGTAAGCCTCATCTTTCTATCTAACTTAGAACTTGAGTTATACTAATTTTTGTGTTTGTGCAGTGAAGATTCCTTGCCATTTTCAGAAGAAATCAGTAAGATTCCTTATGTTCCAAACTTTCCAACTCAATGAGTCACATACCAAAAGATGGAGAATTTTATCAGCTTTTTAAAAATGTAAACCTCGTCTTTCTATCTAACTTAGATCTTGAGTTATACTAATCTTTGTGTTGGTGCAGTGAAAATTTTTTGCCATTTTCCGAAGAAATCAGTAAGATTCCTTATGTTCCAACATTTCCAACTCAAAGAGTCATATACCAAAAGATGAAGAATTTTATCAGATTTTTAAAAATGAAAACCCCATCTTTCTACCTAACTTAGATTTTGAGTTAGACAAATTTTTGTGTTGGTGCAGTCTTGCCATTTTCAGAAGAAATCAGTTAGATTCCTTATGTTCCAAACTTTCCAACTCAATGAGTCATATACCAAAAAATGGAGAATTTTATCAGCTTTTTAAAAATGTAAACCTCGTCTTTCTATCTAACTTAGATCTTGAGTTATACTAATTTTTGTGTTTGTGCAGTGAAGATTTCTTGCCATTTTCAGAAGAAATCAGTAAGATTCCTTATGTTCCAAACTTTCCAACTCAAAGAGTCATATACCAAAAGATGGAGAATTTTATCAGCTTTTTAAAAATGAAAACCCCATCTTTCTACCTAACTTAGATCTTGAGTTAGACTAATTTTTGTGTTGGTGCAGTCTTGCCATTTTCAGAAGAAATCAGTTAGATTCCTTATGTTCCAAACCTTCCAACTCAATGGGTCATATACCAAAAGATGGAGAATTTTATCAGCTTTTTAAAAATGTAAACCTCATCTTTCTATCTAACTTAGATCTTGAGTTATACTAATTTTTGTGTTGGTGCAGTGAAGATTTCTTGCCATTTTCAGAAGAAATCAGTTAGATTCCTTATGTTCCAAACTTTCCAACTCAAAGAGTCATATACCGAAAGATGGAGAATTTTATCAGCTTTTTAAAAATGAAAACCCCATCTTTCTACCTAACTTAGATCTTGAGTTAGACTAATTTTTGTGTTGGTGCAGTCTTGCCATTTTCAGAAGAAATTAGTTAGATTCCTTATGTTCCAAACCTTCCAACTCAATGAGTCATATACCAAAAAATGGAGTATTTTATCAGCTTTTTAAAAATGTAAACCTCATCTTTCTATCTAACTTAAATCTTGAGTTATACTAATTTTTGTGTTGATGCAGTAAAGATTTCTTGCCATTTTCCGAAGAAATCAGTAAGATTCCTTATGTTCCAAACTTTCCAACTCAATGAGTCATATACCAAAAGATGGAGAATTTTAACAAATTTTCAAAAATGTAAGCCTCATCTTTCTATCTAACTTAGATCTTGAGTTATACTAATTTTTGTGTTTGTGCATTGAAGATTTCTTGCCATTTTCAGAAGAAATCAGTTAGATTCCTTATGTTCCAAACTTTCCAACTCAATGAGTCATATACCAAAAGATGGAGAATTTTATCAGCTTTTCAAAAATGTAAACCTCATCTTTCTATCTAACTTAGATCTTGAGTTATACTAATCTTTGTGTTGGTGCAGTGAAAATTTTTTGCCATTTTCCGAAGAAATCAGTAAGATTCCTTATGTTTCAACATTTCCAACTCAAAGAGTCATATACCAAAAGATGAAGAATTTTATCAGATTTTTAAAAATGAAAACCCCATCTTTCTACCTAACTTAGATCTTGAGTTAGACAAATTTTTGTGTTGGTGCAGTCTTGCCATTTTCAGAAGAAATCAGTTAGATTCCTTATGTTCCAAACTTTCCAACTCAATGAGTCATATACCAAAAAATGGAGAATTTTATCAGCTTTTTAAAAATGTAAACCTCGTCTTTCTATCTAACTTAGATCTTGAGTTATACTAATTTTTGTGTTTGTGCAGTGAAGATTTCTTGCCATTTTCAGAAGACATCAGTAAGATTCCTTATGTTCCAAACTTTCCAACTCAAAGAGTCATATACCAAAAGATGGAGAATTTTATCAGCTTTTTAAAAATGAAAACCCCATCTTTCTACCTAACTTAGATCTTGAGTTAGACTAATTTTTGTGTTGGTGCAGTCTTGCCATTTTCAGAAGAAATCAGTTAGATTCCTTATGTTCCAAACCTTCCAACTCAATGGGTCATATACCAAAAGATGGAGAATTTTATCAGCTTTTTAAAAATGTAAACCTCATCTTTCTATCTAACTTAGATCTTGAGTTATACTAATTTTTGTGTTTGTGCAGTGAAGATTTCTTGCCATTTTCAGAAGAAATCAGTAAGATTCCTCATGTTCCAAACTTTCCAACTCAAAGAGTCATATACCAAAAGATGGAAAATTATAACAGCTTTTTAAAAATGTAAGCCTCATCTTTCTATCTAACTTAGAACTTGAGTTATACTAATTTTTGTGTTTGTGCAGTGAAGATTCCTTGCCATTTTCAGAAGAAATCAGTAAGATTCCTTATGTTCCAAACTTTCCAACTCAATGAGTCACATACCAAAAGATGGAGAATTTTATCAGCTTTTTAAAAATGTAAACCTCATCTTTCTATCTAACTTAGATCTTGAGTTATACTAATCTTTGTGTTGGTGCAGTGAAAATTTTTTGCCATTTTCCGAAGAAATCAGTAAGATTCCTTATGTTCCAACATTTCCAACTCAAAGAGTCATATACCAAAAGATGAAGAATTTTATCAGATTTTTAAAAATGAAAACCCCATCTTTCTACCTAACTTAGATCTTGAGTTAGACTAATTTTTGTGTTGGTGCAGTCTTGCCATTTTCAGAAGAAATCAGTTAGATTCCTTATGTTCCAAACCTTCCAACTCAATGGGTCATATACCAAAAGATGGAGAATTTTATCAGCTTTTTAAAAATGTAAACCTCATCTTTCTATCTAACTTAGATCTTGAGTTATACTAATTTTTGTGTTGGTGCAGTGAAGATTTCTTGCCATTTTCAGAAGAAATCAGTTAGATTCCTTATGTTCCAAACTTTCCAACTCAAAGAGTCATATACCGAAAGATGGAGAATTTTATCAGCTTTTTAAAAATGAAAACCCCATCTTTCTACCTAACTTAGATCTTGAGTTAGACTAATTTTTGTGTTGGTGCAGTCTTGCCATTTTCAGAAGAAATCAGTTAGATTCCTTATGTTCCAAACCTTCCAACTCAATGAGTCATATACCAAAAAATGGAGTATTTTATCAGCTTTTTAAAAATGTAAACCTCATCTTTCTATCTAACTTAAATCTTGAGTTATACTAATTTTTGTGTTGATGCAGTAAAGATTTCTTGCCATTTTCCGAAGAAATCAGTAAGATTCCTTATGTTCCAAACTTTCCAACTCAATGAGTCATATACCAAAAGATGGAGAATTTTAACAGCTTTTTAAAAATGTAAGCCTCATCTTTCTATCTAACTTAGAACTTGAGTTATACTAATTTTTGTGTTTGTGCAGTGAAGATTCCTTGCCATTTTCAGAAGAAATCAGTAAGATTCCTTATGTTCCAAACTTTCCAACTCAATGAGTCACATACCAAAAGATGGAGAATTTTATCAGCTTTTTAAGAATGTAAACCTCGTCTTTCTATCTAACTTAGATCTTGAGTTATACTAATCTTTGTGTTGGTGCAGTGAAAATTTTTTGCCATTTTCCGAAGAAATCAGTAAGATTCCTTATGTTCCAACATTTTCAACTCAAAGAGTCATATACCAAAAGATGAAGAATTTTATCAGATTTTTAAAAATGAAAACCCCATCTTTCTACCTAACTTAGATCTTGAGTTAGACAAATTTTTGTGTTGGTGCAGTCTTGCCATTTTCAGAAGAAATCAGTTAGATTCCTTATGTTCCAAACTTTCCAACTCAATGAGTCATATACCAAAAAATGGAGAATTTTATCAGCTTTTTAAAAATGTAAACCTCGTCTTTCTATCTAACTTAGATCTTGAGTTATACTAATTTTTGTGTTTGTGCAGTGAAGATTTCTTGCCATTTTCAGAAGAAATCAGTAAGATTCCTTATGTTCCAAACTTTCCAACTCAAAGAGTCATATACCAAAAGATGGAAAATTTTATCAGCTTTTTAAAAATGAAAACCCCATCTTTCTACCTAACTTAGATCTTGAGTTAGACTAATTTTTGTGTTGGTGCAGTCTTGCCATTTTCAGAAGAAATCAGTTAGATTCCTTATGTTCCAAACCTTCCAACTCAATGGGTCATATACCAAAAGATGGAGAATTTTATCAGCTTTTTAAAAATGTAAACCTCATCTTTCTATCTAACTTAGATCTTGAGTTATACTAATTTTTGTGTTGGTGCAGTGAAGATTTCTTGCCATTTTCAGAAGAAATCAGTTAGATTCCTTATGTTCCAAACTTTCCAACTCAAAGAGTCATATACCGAAAGATGGAGAATTTTATCAGCTTTTTAAAAATGAAAACCCCATCTTTCTACCTAACTTAGATCTTGAGTTAGACTAATTTTTGTGTTGGTGCAGTCTTGCCATTTTCAGAAGAAATCAGTTAGATTCCTTATGTTCCAAACTTTCCAACTCAATGAGTCATATACCAAAAAATGGAGTATTTTATCAGCTTTTTAAAAATGTAAACCTCATCTTTCTATCTAACTTAAATCTTGAGTTATACTAATTTTTGTGTTGATGCAGTAAAGATTTCTTGCCATTTTCCGAAGAAATCAGTAAGATTCCTTATGTTCCAAACTTTCCAACTCAATGAGTCATATACCAAAAGATGGAGAATTTTAACAAATTTTCAAAAATGTAAGCCTCATCTTTCTATCTAACTTAGATCTTGAGTTATACTAATTTTTGTGTTTGTGCATTGAAGATTTCTTGCCATTTTCAGAAGAAATCAGTTAGATTCCTTATGTTCCAAACTTTCCAACTCAATGAGTCATATACCAAAAGATGGAGAATTTTATCAGCTTTTTAAAAATGTAAACCTCATCTTTCTATCTAACTTAGATCTTGAGTTATACTAATCTTTGTGTTGGTGCAGTGAAAATTTTTTGCCATTTTCCGAAGAAATCAGTAAGATTCCTTATGTTTCAACATTTCCAACTCAAAGAGTCATATACCAAAAGATGAAGAATTTTATCAGATTTTTAAAAATGAAAACCCCATCTTTCTACCTAACTTAGATCTTGAGTTAGACAAATTTTTGTGTTGGTGCAGTCTTGCCATTTTCAGAAGAAATCAGTTAGATTCCTTATGTTCCAAACTTTCCAACTCAATGAGTCATATACCAAAAAATGGAGAATTTTATCAGCTTTTTAAAAATGTAAACCTCGTCTTTCTATCTAACTTAGATCTTGAGTTATACTAATTTTTGTGTTTGTGCAGTGAAGATTTCTTGCCATTTTCAGAAGACATCAGTAAGATTCCTTATGTTCCAAACTTTCCAACTCAAAGAGTCATATACCAAAAGATGGAGAATTTTATCAGCTTTTTAAAAATGAAAACCCCATCTTTCTACCTAACTTAGATCTTGAGTTAGACTAATTTTTGTGTTGGTGCAGTCTTGCCATTTTCAGAAGAAATCAGTTAGATTCCTTATGTTCCAAACCTTCCAACTCAATGGGTCATATACCAAAAGATGGAGAATTTTATCAGCTTTTTAAAAATGTAAACCTCATCTTTCTATCTAACTTAGATCTTGAGTTATACTAATTTTTGTGTTTGTGCAGTGAAGATTTCTTGCCATTTTCAGAAGAAATCAGTAAGATTCCTCATGTTCCAAACTTTCCAACTCAAAGAGTCATATACCAAAAGATGGAAAATTATAACAGCTTTTTAAAAATGTAAGCCTCATCTTTCTATCTAACTTAGAACTTGAGTTATACTAATTTTTGTGTTTGTGCAGTGAAGATTCCTTGCCATTTTCAGAAGAAATCAGTAAGATTCCTTATGTTCCAAACTTTCCAACTCAATGAGTCACATACCAAAAGATGGAGAATTTTATCAGCTTTTTAAAAATGTAAACCTCATCTTTCTATCTAACTTAGATCTTGAGTTATACTAATCTTTGTGTTGGTGCAGTGAAAATTTTTTGCCATTTTCCGAAGAAATCAGTAAGATTCCTTATGTTCCAACATATCCAACTCAAAGAGTCATATACCAAAAGATGAAGAATTTTATCAGATTTTTAAAAATGAAAACCCCATCTTTCTACCTAACTTAGATCTTGAGTTAGACTAATTTTTGTGTTGGTGCAGTCTTGCCATTTTCAGAAGAAATCAGTTAGATTCCTTATGTTCCAAACCTTCCAACTCAATGGGTCATATACCAAAAGATGGAGAATTTTATCAGCTTTTTAAAAATGTAAACCTCATCTTTCTATCTAACTTAGATCTTGAGTTATACTAATGTTTGTGTTGGTGCAGTGAAGATTTCTTGCCATTTTCAGAAGAAATCAGTTAGATTCCTTATGTTCCAAACTTTCCAACTCAAAGAGTCATATACCGAAAGATGGAGAATTTTATCAGCTTTTTAAAAATGAAAACCCCATCTTTCTACCTAACTTAGATCTTGAGTTAGACTAATTTTTGTGTTGGTGCAGTCTTGCCATTTTCAGAAGAAATCAGTTAGATTCCTTATGTTCCAAACCTTCCAACTCAATGAGTCATATACCAAAAAATGGAGTATTTTATCAGCTTTTTAAAAATGTAAACCTCATCTTTCTATCTAACTTAAATCTTGAGTTATACTAATTTTTGTGTTGATGCAGTAAAGATTTCTTGCCATTTTCCGAAGAAATCAGTAAGATTCCTTATGTTTCAAACTTTCCAACTCAATGAGTCATATACCAAAAGATGGAGAATTTTAACAGATTTTCAAAAATGTAAGCCTTATCTTTCTATCTAACTTAGATCTTGAGTTATACTAATTTTTGTGTTTGTGCATTGAAGATTTCTTGCCATTTTCAGAAGAAATCAGTTAGATTCCTTATGTTCCAAACTTTCCAACTCAATGAGTCATATACCAAAAAATGGAGAATTTTATCAGCTTTTTAAAAATGTAAACCTCATCTTTTTATCTAACTTAGATCTTAAGTTATACTAATTTTTGTGTTTGTGCAGTGAAGATTTCTTGCCATTTTCAGAAGAAATCAGTTAGATTCCTTATGTTCCAAACTTTCCAACTCAATGAGTCATATACCAAAAAATGGAGAATTTTATCAGCTTTTTAAAAATGTAAACCTCGTCTTTCTATCTAACTTAGATCTTGAGTTATACTAATTTTTGTGTTTGTGCAGTGAAGATTTCTTGCCATTTTCAGAAGACATCAGTAAGATTCCTTATGTTCCAAACTTTCCAACTCAAAGAGTCATATACCAAAAGATGGAGAATTTTATCAGCTTTTTAAAAATGAAAACCCCATCTTTCTACCTAACTTAGATCTTGAGTTAGACTAATTTTTGTGTTGGTGCAGTCTTGCCATTTTCAGAAGAAATCAGTTAGATTCCTTATGTTCCAAACCTTCCAACTCAATGGGTCATATACCAAAAGATGGAGAATTTTATCATCTTTTTAAAAATGTAAACCTCATCTTTCTGTCTAACTTAGATCTTGAGTTATACTAATTTTTGTGTTTGTGCAGTGAAGATTTTTTGCCATTTTCAGAAGAAATCAGTAAGATTCCTCATGTTCCAAACTTTCCAACTCAAAGAGTCATATACCAAAAGATGGAGAATTTTAACAGCTTTTTAAAAATGTAAGCCTCATCTTTCTATCTAACTTAGAACTTGAGTTATACTAATTTTTGTGTTTGTGCAGTGAAGATTCCTTGCCATTTTCAGAAGAAATCAGTAAGATTCCTTATGTTCCAAACTTTCCAACTCAATGAGTCATATACCAAAAAATGGAGAATTTTATCAGCTTTTTAAAAATGTAAACCTCGTCTTTCTATCTAACTTAGATCTTGAGTTATACTAATTTTTGTGTTTGTGCAGTGAAGATTTCTTGCCATTTTCAGAAGAAATCAGTAAGATTCCTTATGTTCCAAACTTTCCAACTCAAAGAGTCATATACCAAAAGATGGAGAATTTTATCAGCTTTTTAAAAATGTAAACCTCATCTTTCTATCTAACTTAGATCTTGAGTTATACTAATCTTTGTGTTGGTGCAGTGAAAATTTTTTGCCATTTTCCGAAGAAATCAGTAAGATTCCTTATGTTTCAACATTTCCAACTCAAAGAGTCATATACCAAAAGATGAAGAATTTTATCAGATTTTTAAAAATGAAAACCCCATCTTTCTACCTAACTTAGATCTTGAGTTAGACAAATTTTTGTGTTGGTGCAGTCTTGCCATTTTCAGAAGAAATCAGTTAGATTCCTTATGTTCCAAACTTTCCAACTCAATGAGTCATATACCAAAAAATGGAGAATTTTATCAGCTTTTTAAAAATGTAAACCTCGTCTTTCTATCTAACTTAGATCTTGAGTTATACTAATTTTTGTGTTTGTGCAGTGAAGATTTCTTGCCATTTTCAGAAGACATCAGTAAGATTCCTTATGTTCCAAACTTTCCAACTCAAAGAGTCATATACCAAAAGATGGAGAATTTTATCAGCTTTTTAAAAATGAAAACCCCATCTTTCTACCTAACTTAGATCTTGAGTTAGACTAATTTTTGTGTTGGTGCAGTCTTGCCATTTTCAGAAGAAATCAGTTAGATTCCTTATGTTCCAAACCTTCCAACTCAATGGGTCATATACCAAAAGATGGAGAATTTTATCAGCTTTTTAAAAATGTAAACCTCATCTTTCTATCTAACTTAGATCTTGAGTTATACTAATTTTTGTGTTTGTGCAGTGAAGATTTCTTGCCATTTTCAGAAGAAATCAGTAAGATTCCTCATGTTCCAAACTTTCCAACTCAAAGAGTCATATACCAAAAGATGGAAAATTATAACAGCTTTTTAAAAATGTAAGCCTCATCTTTCTGTCTAACTTAGAACTTGAGTTATACTAATTTTTGTGTTTGTGCAGTGAAGATTCCTTGCCATTTTCAGAAGAAATCAGTAAGATTCCTTATGTTCCAAACTTTCCAACTCAATGAGTCACATACCAAAAGATGGAGAATTTTATCAGCTTTTTAAAAATGTAAACCTCATCTTTCTATCTAACTTAGATCTTGAGTTATACTAATCTTTGTGTTGGTGCAGTGAAAATTTTTTGCCATTTTCCGAAGAAATCAGTAAGATTCCTTATGTTCCAACATTTCCAACTCAAAGAGTCATATACCAAAAGATGAAGAATTTTATCAGATTTTTAAAAATGAAAACCCCATCTTTCTACCTAACTTAGATCTTGAGTTAGACTAATTTTTGTGTTGGTGCAGTCTTGCCATTTTCAGAAGAAATCAGTTAGATTCCTTATGTTCCAAACCTTCCAACTCAATGGGTCATATACCAAAAGATGGAGAATTTTATCAGCTTTTTAAAAATGTAAACCTCATCTTTCTATCTAACTTAGATCTTGAGTTATACTAATGTTTGTGTTGGTGCAGTGAAGATTTCTTGCCATTTTCAGAAGAAATCAGTTAGATTCCTTATGTTCCAAACTTTCCAACTCAAAGAGTCATATACCGAAAGATGGAGAATTTTATCAGCTTTTTAAAAATGAAAACCCCATCTTTCTACCTAACTTAGATCTTGAGTTAGACTAATTTTTGTGTTGGTGCAGTCTTGCCATTTTCAGAAGAAATCAGTTAGATTCCTTATGTTCCAAACCTTCCAACTCAATGAGTCATATACCAAAAAATGGAGTATTTTATCAGCTTTTTAAAAATGTAAACCTCATCTTTCTATCTAACTTAAATCTTGAGTTATACTAATTTTTGTGTTGATGCAGTAAAGATTTCTTGCCATTTTCCGAAGAAATCAGTAAGATTCCTTATGTTCCAAACTTTCCAACTCAATGAGTCATATACCAAAAGATGGAGAATTTTAACAGATTTTCAAAAATGTAAGCCTTATCTTTCTATCTAACTTAGATCTTGAGTTATACTAATTTTTGTGTTTGTGCATTGAAGATTTCTTGCCATTTTCAGAAGAAATCAGTTAGATTCCTTATGTTCCAAACTTTCCAACTCAATGAGTCATATACCAAAAAATGGAGAATTTTATCAGCTTTTTAAAAATGTAAACCTCATCTTTTTATCTAACTTAGATCTTAAGTTATACTAATTTTTGTGTTTGTGCAGTGAAGATTTCTTGCCATTTTCAGAAGAAATCAGTTAGATTCCTTATGTTCCAAACTTTCCAACTCAATGAGTCATATACCAAAAAATGGAGAATTTTATCAGCTTTTTAAAAATGTAAACCTCGTCTTTCTATCTAACTTAGATCTTGAGTTATACTAATTTTTGTGTTTGTGCAGTGAAGATTTCTTGCCATTTTCAGAAGACATCAGTAAGATTCCTTATGTTCCAAACTTTCCAACTCAAAGAGTCATATACCAAAAGATGGAGAATTTTATCAGCTTTTTAAAAATGAAAACCCCATCTTTCTACCTAACTTAGATCTTGAGTTAGACTAATTTTTGTGTTGGTGCAGTCTTGCCATTTTCAGAAGAAATCAGTTAGATTCCTTATGTTCCAAACCTTCCAACTCAATGGGTCATATACCAAAAGATGGAGAATTTTATCATCTTTTTAAAAATGTAAACCTCATCTTTCTGTCTAACTTAGATCTTGAGTTATACTAATTTTTGTGTTTGTGCAGTGAAGATTTTTTGCCATTTTCAGAAGAAATCAGTAAGATTCCTCATGTTCCAAACTTTCCAACTCAAAGAGTCATATACCAAAAGATGGAGAATTTTAACAGCTTTTTAAAAATGTAAGCCTCATCTTTCTATCTAACTTAGAACTTGAGTTATACTAATTTTTGTGTTTGTGCAGTGAAGATTCCTTGCCATTTTCAGAAGAAATCAGTAAGATTCCTTATGTTCCAAACTTTCCAACTCAATGAGTCATATACCAAAAAATGGAGAATTTTATCAGCTTTTTAAAAATGTAAACCTCGTCTTTCTATCTAACTTAGATCTTGAGTTATACTAATTTTTGTGTTTGTGCAGTGAAGATTTCTTGCCATTTTCAGAAGAAATCAGTAAGATTCCTTATGTTCCAAACTTTCCAACTCAAAGAGTCATATACCAAAAGATGGAGAATTTTATCAGCTTTTTAAAAATGAAAACCCCATCTTTCTACCTAACTTAGATCTTGAGTTAGACTAATTTTTGTGTTGGTGCAGTCTTGCCATTTTCAGAAGAAATCAGTTAGATTCCTTATGTTTCAAACCTTCCAACTCAATGGGTCATATACCAAAAGATGGAGAATTTTATCAGCTTTTTAAAAATGTAAACCTCATCTTTCTATCTAACTTAGATCTTGAGTTATACTAATCTTTGTGTTGGTGCAGTGAAAATTTTTTGCCATTTTCAGAAGAAACCAGTTAGATTCCTTATGTTCCAAACTTTCCAACTCAAAGAGTCATATACCAAAAGATGAAGAATTTTATCAGATTTTCAAAAATGAAAACCCCATCTTTCTACCTAACTTAGATCTTGAGTTAGACAAATTTTTGTGTTGGTGCAGTCTTGCCATTTTCAGAAGAAATCAGTTAGATTCCTTATGTTCCAAACCTTCCAACTCAATGGGTCATATACCAAAAGATGGAGAATTTTATCAGCTTTTTAAAAATGTAAACCTCATCTTTCTATCTAACTTAGATCTTGAGTTATACTAATTTTTGTATTTGTGCAGTGAAAATTTCTTGCCATTTTCAGAAGAAATCAGTAAGATTCCTCATGTTCCAAATTTTCCAACTCAAAGAGTCATATACCAAAAGATGGAGAATTTTAACAGCTTTTTAAAAATGTAAGCCTCATCTTTCTATCTAACTTAGAACTTGAGTTATACTAATTTTTGTGTTTTTGCAGTGAAGATTCCTTGCCATTTTCAGAAGAAATCAGTAAGATTCCTTATGTTCCAAACTTTCCAACTCAATGAGTCACATACCAAAAGATGGAGAATTTTATCAGCTTTTTAAAAATGTAAACCTCATCTTTCTATCTAACTTAGATCTTGAGTTATACTAATCTTTGTGTTGGTGCAGTGAAAATTTTTTGCCATTTTCCGAAGAAATCAGTAAGATTCCTTATGTTCCAACATTTCCAACTCAAAGAGTCATATACCAAAAGATGAAGAATTTTATCAGATTTTTAAAAATGAAAACCCCATCTTTCTATCTAACTTAGATCTTGAGTTAGACAAATTTTTGTGTTGGTGCAGTCTTGCCATTTTCAGAAGAAATCAGTTAGATTCCTTATGTTCCAAACTTTCCAACTCAATGAGTCATATACCAAAAAATGGAGAATTTTATCAGCTTTTTAAAAATGTAAACCTCGTCTTTCTATCTAACTTAGATCTTGAGTTATACTAATTTTTGTGTTTGTGCAGTGAAGATTTCTTGCCATTTTCAGAAGAAATCAGTAAGATTCCTTATGTTCCAAACTTTCCAACTCAAAGAGTCATATACCAAAAGATGGAGAATTTTATCAGCTTTTTAAAAATGAAAACCCCATCTTTCTACCTAACTTAGATCTTGAGTTAGACTAATTTTCGTGTTGGTGCAGTCTTGCAATTTTCAGAAGAATTCAGTTAGATTCCTTATGTTCCAAACTTTCCAACTCAATGAGTCATATCCCAAAAGATGGAAAATTTTATCAGCTTTTTAAAAATGTAAACCTCATCTTTCTATCTAACTTAGATCTTGAGTTATACTAATTTTTGTGTTGGTGCAATAAAGATTTCTTGCCATTTTCAGAAGAAATCAGTTAGATTCCTTATGTTCCAAACTTTCCAACTCAAAGAGTCATATACCGAAAGATGGAGAATTTTATCAGCTTTTTAAAAATGAAAACCCCATCTTTCTACCTAACTTAGATCTTGAGTTAGACTAATTTTTGTGTTGGTGCAGTCTTGCCATTTTCAGAAGAAATCAGTTAGATTCCTTATGTTCCAAACCTTCCAACTCAATGAGTCATATACCAAAAGATGGAGAATTTTATCCGCTTTTTAAAAATAAAAACCCCATCTTTCTACCTAACTTAGATCTTGAGTTAGACTAATTTTTGTGTTGGTGCAGTGAAGATTTCTTGCCATTTTCAGAAGAAATCAGTTAGATTCCTTATGTTCCAAATTTTTCAACTCAAAGAGTCATATACCGAAATATGGAGAATTTTATCAGCTTTTTAAAAATGAAAACCCCATCTTTCTACCTAACTTAGATCTTGAGTTAGACTAATTTTTGTGTTGGTGCAGTCTTGCCATTTTCAGAAGAAATCAGTTAGATTCCTTATGTTCCAAATTTTCCAACTCAATGAGTCATATACCAAAAGATGAAGAATTTTAACAGATTTTCAAAAATGTAAACCTCATCTTTCTATCTAACTTAGAACTTGAGTTATACTAATTTTTGTGTTTGTGCAGTGAAGATTCCATGCCATTTTCAGAAGAAATCAGTAAGATTCCTTATGTTCCAAACTTTCCAACTCAATGAGTCACATACCAAAAGATGGAGAATTTTATCAGCTTTTTAAAAATGTAAACCTCATCTTTCTATCTAACTTAGATCTTGAGTTATACTAATCTTTGTGTTGGTGCAGTGAAAATTTTTTGCCATTTTCCGAAGAAATCAGTAAGATTCCTTATGTTCCACCCTTTCCAACTCAAAGAGTCATATACCAAAAGATGAAGAATTTTATCAGATTTTTAAAAATGAAAACCCCATCTTTCTACCTAACTTAGATCTTGAGTTAGACTAATTTTTGTGTTGGTGCAGTCTTGCCATTTTCAGAAGAAATCAGTTAGATTCCTTATGTTCCAAATTTTCCAACTCAATGAGTCATATACCAAAAGATGGAGAATTTTAACAGATTTTCAAGAATGTAAGCCTCATCTTTCTATCTAACTTAGATCTTGAGTTATACTAATTTTTGTGTTTGTGCAGTGAAGATTTCTTGCCATTTTCAGAAGAAATCAGTTAGATTCCTTATGTTCCAAATTTTCCAACTCAAAGAGTCATATACCGAAAGATGGAGAATTTTATCAGCTTTTTAAAAATGAAAACCCCATCTTTCTACCTAACTTAAATCTTGAGTTAGACAAATTTTTGTGTTGGTGCAGTCTTGCCATTTTCAGAAGAAATCAGTTAGATTCCTTATGTTCCAAACCTTTCAACTCAATGAGTCATATACCAAAAAATGGAGTATTTTATCAGCTTTTTAAAAATGTAAACCTCATCTTTCTATCTAACTTAGATCTTGAGTTATACTAATTTTTGTGTTGGTGCAGTGAAGATTTCTTGCCATTTTCAGAAGAAATCAGTTAGATTCCTTATGTTCCAAACTTTCCAACTCAAAGAGTCATATACCGAAAGATGGAGAATTTTATCAGCTTTTTAAAAATGAAAACCCCATCTTTCTACCTAACTTAGATCTTGAGTTAGACTAATTTTTGTGTTGGTGCAGTCTTGCCATTTTCAGAAGAAATCAGTTAGATTCCTTATGTTCCAAACCTTCCAACTCAATGAGTCATATACCAAAAAATGGAGTATTTTATCAGCTTTTTAAAAATGTAAACCTAATCTTTCTATCTAACTTAAATCTTGAGTTATACTAATTTTTGTGTTGATGCAGTAAAGATTTCTTGCCATTTTCCGAAGAAATCAGTAAGATTCTTTATGTTCCAAACTTTCCAACTCAATGAGTCATATACCAAAAGATGGAGAATTTTAACAGATTTTCAAAAATGTAAGCCTCATCTTTCTATCTAACTTAGATCTTGAGTTATACTAATTTTTGTGTTTGTGCATTGAAGATTTCTTGCCATTTTCAGAAGAAATCAGTTAGATTCCTTATGTTCCAAACTTTCCAACTCAATGAGTCATATACCAAAAAATGGAGAATTTTATCAGCTTTTTAAAAATGTAAACCTCATCTTTCTATCTAACTTAGATCTTGAGTTATACTAATTTTTGTGTTTGTGCAGTGAAGATTTCTTGCCATTTTCAGAAGAAATCAGTAAGATTCCTTATGTTCCAAACTTTCCAACTCAAAGAGTCATATACCAAAAGATGGAGAAATTTATCAGCTTTTTAAAAATGTAAACCTCATCTTTCCATCTAACTTAGATCTTGAGTTATACTAATCTTTGTGTTTGTGCAGTGAAAATTTTTTGCCATTTTCCGAAGAAATCAGTAAGATTCCTTATGTTTCAACATTTCCAACTCAAAGAGTCATATACCAAAAGATGAAGAATTTTATCAGATTTTTAAAAATGAAAACCCCATCTTTCTACCTAACTTAGATCTTGAGTTAGACAAATTTTTGTGTTGGTGCAGTCTTGCCATTTTCAGAAGAAATCAGTTAGATTCCTTATGTTCCAAACTTTCCAACTCAATGAGTCATATACCAAAAAATGGAGAATTTTATCAGCTTTTTAAAAATGTAAACCTCGTCTTTCTATCTAACTTAGATCTTGAGTTATACTAATTTTTGTGTTTGTGCAGTGAAGATTTCTTGCCATTTTCAGAAGAAATCAGTAAGATTCCTCATGTTCCAAACTTTCCAACTCAAAGAGTCATATACCAAAAGATGGAGAATTTTATCAGCTTTTTAAAAATGTAAACCTCATCTTTCTATCTAACTTAGATCTTGAGTTATACTAATCTTTGTGTTGGTGCAGTGAAAATTTTTTGCCATTTTCCGAAGAAATCAGTAAGATTCCTTATGTTTCAACATTTCCAACTCAAAGAGTCATATACCAAAAGATGGAGAATTTTATCAGCTTTTTAAAAATGTAAACCTCATCTTTCTATCTAACTTAGATCTTGAGTTATACTAATTTTTGTGTTTGTGCAGTGAAGATTTCTTGCCATTTTCAGAAGAAATCAGTAAGATTCCTCATGTTCCAAACTTTCCAACTCAAAGAGTCATATACCAAAAAATGGAGAATTTTAACAGCTTTTTAAAAATGTAAGCCTCATCTTTCTATCTAACTTAGAACTTGAGTTATACTAATTTTTGTGTTTGTGCAGTGAAGATTCCTTGCCATTTTCAGAAGAAATCAGTAAGATTCCTTATGTTCCAAACTTTCCAACTCAATGAGTCACATACCAAAAGATGGAGAATTTTATCAGCTTTTTAAAAATGTATACCTCATCTTTCTATCTAACTTAGATCTTGAGTTATACTAATCTTTGTGTTGGTGCAGTGAAAATTTTTTGCCATTTTCCGAAGAAATCAGTAAGATTCCTTATGTTCCAACATTTTCAACTCAAAGAGTCATATACCAAAAGATGAAGAATTTTATCAGATTTTTAAAAATAAAAACCCCATCTTTCTACCTAACTTAGATCTTGAGTTAGACAAATTTTTGTGTTGGTGCAGTCTTGCCATTTTCAGAAGAAATCAGTTAGATTCCTTATGTTCCAAACTTTCCAACTCAATGAGTCATATACCAAAAAATGGAGAATTTTATCAGCTTTTTAAAAATGTAAACCTCGTCTTTCTATCTAACTTAGATCTTGAGTTATACTAATTTTTGTGTTTGTGCAGTGAAGATTTCTTGCCATTTTCAGAAGAAATCAGTAAGATTCCTTATGTTCCAAACTTTCCAACTCAAAGAGTCATATACCAAAAGATGGAGAATCTTATCAGCTTTTTAAAAATGAAAACCCCATCTTTCTACCTAACTTAGATCTTGAGTTAGACTAATTTTTGTGTTGGTGCAGTCTTGCCATTTTCAGAAGAAATCAGTTAGATTCCTTATGTTCCAAACCTTCCAACTCAATGGGTCATATACCAGAAGATGGAGAATTTTATCAGCTTTTTAAAAATGTAAACCTCATCTTTCTATCTAACTTAGATCTTGAGTTATACTAATTTTTGTGTTGGTGCAGTGAAGATTTCTTGCCATTTTCAGAAGAAATCAGTTAGATTCCTTATGTTCCAAACTTTCCAACTCAATGAGTCATATACCAAAAAATGGAGAATTTTATCAGCTTTTTAAAAATGTAAACCTCGTCTTTCTATCTAACTTAGATCTTGAGTTATACTAATTTTTGTGTTTGTGCAGTGAAGATTTCTTGCCATTTTCAGAAGACATCAGTAAGATTCCTTATGTTCCAAACTTTCCAACTCAAAGAGTCATATACCAAAAGATGGAGAATTTTATCAGCTTTTTAAAAATGAAAACCCCATCTTTCTACCTAACTTAGATCTTGAGTTAGACTAATTTTTGTGTTGGTGCAGTCTTGCCATTTTCAGAAGAAATCAGTTAGATTCCTTATGTTCCAAACTTTCCAACTCAATGGGTCATATACCAAAAGATGGAGAATTTTATCATCTTTTTAAAAATGTAAACCTCATCTTTCTGTCTAACTTAGATCTTGAGTTATACTAATTTTTGTGTTTGTGCAGTGAAGATTTCTTGCCATTTTCAGAAGAAATCAGTTAGATTCCTTATGTTCCAAACTTTTCAACTCAAAGAGTCATATACCGAAATATGGAGAATTTTATCAGCTTTTTAAAAATGAAAACCCCATCTTTCTACCTAACTTAGATCTTGAGTTAGACTAATTTTTGTGTTGGTGCAGTCTTGCCATTTTCAGAAGAAATCAGTTAGATTCCTTATGTTCCAAATTTTCCAACTCAATGAGTCATATACCAAAAGATGGAGAATTTTAACAGATTTTCAAAAATGTAAGCCTCATCTTTCTATCTAACTTAGAACTTGAGTTATACTAATTTTTGTGTTTGTGCAGTGAAGATTCCATGCCATTTTCAGAAGAAATCAGTTAGATTCCTTATGTTCCAAACCTTCCAACTCAATGGGTCATATACCAAAAGATGGAGAATTTTATCATCTTTTTAAAAATGTAAACCTCATCTTTCTGTCTAACTTAGATCTTGAGTTATACTAATTTTTGTGTTTGTGCAGTGAAGATTTTTTGCCATTTTCAGAAGAAATCAGTAAGATTCCTCATGTTCCAAACTTTCCAACTCAAAGAGTCATATACCAAAAGATGGAGAATTTTAACAGCTTTTTAAAAATGTAAGCCTCATCTTTCTATCTAACTTAGAACTTGAGTTATACTAATTTTTGTGTTTGTGCAGTGAAGATTCCTTGCCATTTTCAGAAGAAATCAGTAAGATTCCTTATGTTCCAAACTTTCCAACTCAATGAGTCATATACCAAAAAATGGAGAATTTTATCAGCTTTTTAAAAATGTAAACCTCGTCTTTCTATCTAACTTAGATCTTGAGTTATACTAATTTTTGTGTTTGTGCAGTGAAGATTTCTTGCCATTTTCAGAAGAAATCAGTAAGATTCCTTATGTTCCAAACTTTCCAACTCAAAGAGTCATATACCAAAAGATGGAGAATTTTATCAGCTTTTTAAAAATGAAAACCCCATCTTTCTACCTAACTTAGATCTTGAGTTAGACTAATTTTTGTGTTGGTGCAGTCTTGCCATTTTCAGAAGAAATCAGTTAGATTCCTTATGTTCCAAACCTTCCAACTCAATGGGTCATATACCAAAAGATGGAGAATTTTATCAGCTTTTTAAAAATGTAAACCTCATCTTTCTATCTAACTTAGATCTTGAGTTATACTAATCTTTGTGTTGGTGCAGTGAAAATTTTTTGCCATTTTCAGAAGAAACCAGTTAGATTCCTTATGTTCCAAACTTTCCAACTCAAAGAGTCATATACCAAAAGATGAAGAATTTTATCAGATTTTCAAAAATGAAAACCCCATCTTTCTACCTAACTTAGATCTTGAGTTAGACAAATTTTTGTGTTGGTGCAGTCTTGCCATTTTCAGAAGAAATCAGTTAGATTCCTTATGTTCCAAACCTTCCAACTCAATGGGTCATATACCAAAAGATGGAGAATTTTATCAGCTTTTTAAAAATGTAAACCTCATCTTTCTATCTAACTTAGATCTTGAGTTATACTAATTTTTGTATTTGTGCAGTGAAAATTTCTTGCCATTTTCAGAAGAAATCAGTAAGATTCCTCATGTTCCAAATTTTCCAACTCAAAGAGTCATATACCAAAAGATGGAGAATTTTAACAGCTTTTTAAAAATGTAAGCCTCATCTTTCTATCTAACTTAGAACTTGAGTTATACTAATTTTTGTGTTTTTGCAGTGAAGATTCCTTGCCATTTTCAGAAGAAATCAGTAAGATTCCTTATGTTCCAAACTTTCCAACTCAATGAGTCACATACCAAAAGATGGAGAATTTTATCAGCTTTTTAAAAATGTAAACCTCATCTTTCTATCTAACTTAGATCTTGAGTTATACTAATCTTTGTGTTGGTGCAGTGAAAATTTTTTGCCATTTTCCGAAGAAATCAGTAAGATTCCTTATGTTCCAACATTTCCAACTCAAAGAGTCATATACCAAAAGATGAAGAATTTTATCAGATTTTTAAAAATGAAAACCCCATCTTTCTATCTAACTTAGATCTTGAGTTAGACAAATTTTTGTGTTGGTGCAGTCTTGCCATTTTCAGAAGAAATCAGTTAGATTCCTTATGTTCCAAACTTTCCAACTCAATGAGTCATATACCAAAAAATGGAGAATTTTATCAGCTTTTTAAAAATGTAAACCTCGTCTTTCTATCTAACTTAGATCTTGAGTTATACTAATTTTTGTGTTTGTGCAGTGAAGATTTCTTGCCATTTTCAGAAGAAATCAGTAAGATTCCTTATGTTCCAAACTTTCCAACTCAAAGAGTCATATACCAAAAGATGGAGAATTTTATCAGCTTTTTAAAAATGAAAACCCCATCTTTCTACCTAACTTAGATCTTGAGTTAGACTAATTTTCGTGTTGGTGCAGTCTTGCAATTTTCAGAAGAATTCAGTTAGATTCCTTATGTTCCAAACTTTCCAACTCAATGAGTCATATCCCAAAAGATGGAGAATTTTATCAGCTTTTTAAAAATGTAAACCTCATCTTTCTATCTAACTTAGATCTTGAGTTATACTAATTTTTGTGTTGGTGCAATAAAGATTTCTTGCCATTTTCAGAAGAAATCAGTTAGATTCCTTATGTTCCAAACTTTCCAACTCAAAGAGTCATATACCGAAAGATGGAGAATTTTATCAGCTTTTTAAAAATGAAAACCCCATCTTTCTACCTAACTTAGATCTTGAGTTAGACTAATTTTTGTGTTGGTGCAGTCTTGCCATTTTCAGAAGAAATCAGTTAGATTCCTTATGTTCCAAACCTTCCAACTCAATGAGTCATATACCAAAAGATGGAGAATTTTATCCGCTTTTTAAAAATAAAAACCCCATCTTTCTACCTAACTTAGATCTTGAGTTAGACTAATTTTTGTGTTGGTGCAGTGAAGATTTCTTGCCATTTTCAGAAGAAATCAGTTAGATTCCTTATGTTCCAAATTTTTCAACTCAAAGAGTCATATACCGAAATATGGAGAATTTTATCAGCTTTTAAAAAATGAAAACCCCATCTTTCTACCTAACTTAGATCTTGAGTTAGACTAATTTTTGTGTTGGTGCAGTCTTGCCATTTTCAGAAGAAATCAGTTAGATTCCTTATGTTTCAAATTTTCCAACTCAATGAGTCATATACCAAAAGATGAAGAATTTTAACAGATTTTCAAAAATGTAAACCTCATCTTTCTATCTAACTTAGAACTTGAGTTATACTAATTTTTGTGTTTGTGCAGTGAAGATTCCATGCCATTTTCAGAAGAAATCAGTAAGATTCCTTATGTTCCAAACTTTCCAACTCAATGAGTCACATACCAAAAGATGGAGAATTTTATCAGCTTTTTAAAAATGTAAACCTCATCTTTCTATCTAACTTAGATCTTGAGTTATACTAATCTTTGTGTTGGTGCAGTGAAAATTTTTTGCCATTTTCCGAAGAAATCAGTAAGATTCCTTATGTTCCACCCTTTCCAACTCAAAGAGTCATATACCAAAAGATGAAGAATTTTATCAGATTTTTAAAAATGAAAACCCCATCTTTCTACCTAACTTAGATCTTGAGTTAGACTAATTTTTGTGTTGGTGCAGTCTTGCCATTTTCAGAAGAAATCAGTTAGATTCCTTATGTTCCAAATTTTCCAACTCAATGAGTCATATACCAAAAGATGGAGAATTTTAACAGATTTTCAAGAATGTAAGCCTCATCTTTCTATCTAACTTAGATCTTGAGTTATACTAATTTTTGTGTTTGTGCAGTGAAGATTTCTTGCCATTTTCAGAAGAAATCAGTTAGATTCCTTATGTTCCAAATTTTCCAACTCAAAGAGTCATATACCGAAAGATGGAGAATTTTATCAGCTTTTTAAAAATGAAAACCCCATCTTTCTACCTAACTTAAATCTTGAGTTAGACAAATTTTTGTGTTGGTGCAGTCTTGCCATTTTCAGAAGAAATCAGTTAGATTCCTTATGTTCCAAACCTTTCAACTCAATGAGTCATATACCAAAAAATGGAGTATTTTATCAGCTTTTTAAAAATGTAAACCTCATCTTTCTATCTAACTTAGATCTTGAGTTATACTAATTTTTGTGTTGGTGCAGTGAAGATTTCTTGCCATTTTCAGAAGAAATCAGTTAGATTCCTTATGTTCCAAACTTTCCAACTCAAAGAGTCATATACCGAAAGATGGAGAATTTTATCAGCTTTTTAAAAATGAAAACCCCATCTTTCTACCTAACTTAGATCTTGAGTTAGACTAATTTTTGTGTTGGTGCAGTCTTGCCATTTTCAGAAGAAATCAGTTAGATTCCTTATGTTCCAAACCTTCCAACTCAATGAGTCATATACCAAAAAATGGAGTATTTTATCAGCTTTTTAAAAATGTAAACCTAATCTTTCTATCTAACTTAAATCTTGAGTTATACTAATTTTTGTGTTGATGCAGTAAAGATTTCTTGCCATTTTCCGAAGAAATCAGTAAGATTCTTTATGTTCCAAACTTTCCAACTCAATGAGTCATATACCAAAAGATGGAGAATTTTAACAGATTTTCAAAAATGTAAGCCTCATCTTTCTATCTAACTTAGATCTTGAGTTATACTAATTTTTGTGTTTGTGCATTGAAGATTTCTTGCCATTTTCAGAAGAAATCAGTTAGATTCCTTATGTTCCAAACTTTCCAACTCAATGAGTCATATACCAAAAAATGGAGAATTTTATCAGCTTTTTAAAAATGTAAACCTCATCTTTCTATCTAACTTAGATCTTGAGTTATACTAATTTTTGTGTTTGTGCAGTGAAGATTTCTTGCCATTTTCAGAAGAAATCAGTAAGATTCCTTATGTTCCAAACTTTCCAACTCAAAGAGTCATATACCAAAAGATGGAGAAATTTATCAGCTTTTTAAAAATGTAAACCTCATCTTTCTATCTAACTTAGATCTTGAGTTATACTAATCTTTGTGTTTGTGCAGTGAAAATTTTTTGCCATTTTCCGAAGAAATCAGTAAGATTCCTTATGTTTCAACATTTCCAACTCAAAGAGTCATATACCAAAAGATGAAGAATTTTATCAGATTTTTAAAAATGAAAACCCCATCTTTCTACCTAACTTAGATCTTGAGTTAGACAAATTTTTGTGTTGGTGCAGTCTTGCCATTTTCAGAAGAAATCAGTTAGATTCCTTATGTTCCAAACTTTCCAACTCAATGAGTCATATACCAAAAAATGGAGAATTTTATCAGCTTTTTAAAAATGTAAACCTCGTCTTTCTATCTAACTTAGATCTTGAGTTATACTAATTTTTGTGTTTGTGCAGTGAAGATTTCTTGCCATTTTCAGAAGAAATCAGTAAGATTCCTCATGTTCCAAACTTTCCAACTCAAAGAGTCATATACCAAAAGATGGAGAATTTTATCAGCTTTTTAAAAATGTAAACCTCATCTTTCTATCTAACTTAGATCTTGAGTTATACTAATCTTTGTGTTGGTGCAGTGAAAATTTTTTGCCATTTTCCGAAGAAATCAGTAAGATTCCTTATGTTTCAACATTTCCAACTCAAAGAGTCATATACCAAAAGATGGAGAATTTTATCAGCTTTTTAAAAATGTAAACCTCATCTTTCTATCTAACTTAGATCTTGAGTTATACTAATTTTTGTGTTTGTGCAGTGAAGATTTCTTGCCATTTTCAGAAGAAATCAGTAAGATTCCTCATGTTCCAAACTTTCCAACTCAAAGAGTCATATACCAAAAAATGGAGAATTTTAACAGCTTTTTAAAAATGTAAGCCTCATCTTTCTATCTAACTTAGAACTTGAGTTATACTAATTTTTGTGTTTGTGCAGTGAAGATTCCTTGCCATTTTCAGAAGAAATCAGTAAGATTCCTTATGTTCCAAACTTTCCAACTCAATGAGTCACATACCAAAAGATGGAGAATTTTATCAGCTTTTTAAAAATGTATACCTCATCTTTCTATCTAACTTAGATCTTGAGTTATACTAATCTTTGTGTTGGTGCAGTGAAAATTTTTTGCCATTTTCCGAAGAAATCAGTAAGATTCCTTATGTTCCAACATTTTCAACTCAAAGAGTCATATACCAAAAGATGAAGAATTTTATCAGATTTTTAAAAATGAAAACCCCATCTTTCTACCTAACTTAGATCTTGAGTTAGACAAATTTTTGTGTTGGTGCAGTCTTGCCATTTTCAGAAGAAATCAGTTAGATTCCTTATGTTCCAAACTTTCCAACTCAATGAGTCATATACCAAAAAATGGAGAATTTTATCAGCTTTTTAAAAATGTAAACCTCGTCTTTCTATCTAACTTAGATCTTGAGTTATACTAATTTTTGTGTTTGTGCAGTGAAGATTTCTTGCCATTTTCAGAAGAAATCAGTAAGATTCCTTATGTTCCAAACTTTCCAACTCAAAGAGTCATATACCAAAAGATGGAGAATCTTATCAGCTTTTTAAAAATGAAAACCCCATCTTTCTACCTAACTTAGATCTTGAGTTAGACTAATTTTTGTGTTGGTGCAGTCTTGCCATTTTCAGAAGAAATCAGTTAGATTCCTTATGTTCCAAACCTTCCAACTCAATGGGTCATATACCAGAAGATGGAGAATTTTATCAGCTTTTTAAAAATGTAAACTTCATCTTTCTATCTAACTTAGATCTTGAGTTATACTAATTTTTGTGTTGGTGCAGTGAAGATTTCTTGCCATTTTCAGAAGAAATCAGTTAGATTCCTTATGTTCCAAACTTTCCAACTCAATGAGTCATATACCAAAAAATGGAGAATTTTATCAGCTTTTTAAAAATGTAAACCTCGTCTTTCTATCTAACTTAGATCTTGAGTTATACTAATTTTTGTGTTTGTGCAGTGAAGATTTCTTGCCATTTTCAGAAGACATCAGTAAGATTCCTTATGTTCCAAACTTTCCAACTCAAAGAGTCATATACCAAAAGATGGAGAATTTTATCAGCTTTTTAAAAATGAAAACCCCATCTTTCTACCTAACTTAGATCTTGAGTTAGACTAATTTTTGTGTTGGTGCAGTCTTGCCATTTTCAGAAGAAATCAGTTAGATTCCTTATGTTCCAAACTTTCCAACTCAATGGGTCATATACCAAAAGATGGAGAATTTTATCATCTTTTTAAAAATGTAAACCTCATCTTTCTGTCTAACTTAGATCTTGAGTTATACTAATTTTTGTGTTTGTGCAGTGAAGATTTCTTGCCATTTTCAGAAGAAATCAGTTAGATTCCTTATGTTCCAAACTTTTCAACTCAAAGAGTCATATACCGAAATATGGAGAATTTTATCAGCTTTTTAAAAATGAAAACCCCATCTTTCTACCTAACTTAGATCTTGAGTTAGACTAATTTTTGTGTTGGTGCAGTCTTGCCATTTTCAGAAGAAATCAGTTAGATTCCTTATGTTCCAAATTTTCCAACTCAATGAGTCATATACCAAAAGATGGAGAATTTTAACAGATTTTCAAAAATGTAAGCCTCATCTTTCTATCTAACTTAGAACTTGAGTTATACTAATTTTTGTGTTTGTGCAGTGAAGATTCCATGCCATTTTCAGAAGAAATCAGTAAGATTCCTTATGTTCCAAACTTTCCAACTCAATACCAAAAGATGGAGAATTTTATCAGCTTTTTAAAAATGTAAACCTCATCTTTCTATCTAACTTAGATCTTGAGTTATACTAATCTTTGTGTTGGTGCAGTGAAAATTTTTTGCCATTTTCCGAAGAAATCAGTAAGATTCCTTATGTTCCAACCTTTCCAACTCAAAGAGTCATATACCAAAAGATGAAGAATTTTATCAGATTTTTAAAAATGAAAACCCCATCTTTCTACCTAACTTAGATCTTGAGTTAGACTAATTTTTGTGTTGGTGCAGTCTTGCCATTTTCAGAAGAAATCAGTTAGATTCCTTATGTTCCAAATTTTCCAACTCAATGAGTCATATACCAAAAGATGGAGAATTTTAACAGATTTTCAAGAATGTAAGCCTCATCTTTCTATCTAACTTAGATCTTGAGTTATACTAATTTTTGTGTTTGTGCAGTGAAGATTCCTTGCCATTTTCAGAAGAAATCAGTAAGATTCCTTATGTTCCAAACTTTCCAACTCAATGAGTCATATACCAAAAAATGGAGAATTTTATCAGCTTTTTAAAAATGTAAACCTCGTCTTTCTATCTAACTTAGATCTTGAGTTATACTAATTTTTGTGTTTGTGCAGTGAAGATTTCTTGCCATTTTCAGAAGAAATCAGTAAGATTC
Source organism: Schizotus pectinicornis (assembly GCA_951805265.1). Taxonomy (NCBI): domain Eukaryota; kingdom Metazoa; phylum Arthropoda; class Insecta; order Coleoptera; family Pyrochroidae; genus Schizotus; species Schizotus pectinicornis. The sequence goes on along the minus strand of OX638204.1, from coordinate 21,641,901 downwards.
CTTATGTTCCAAACTTTCCAACTCAAAGAGTCATATACCAAAAGATGGAGAATTTTATCAGCTTTTTAAAAATGAAAACCCCATCTTTCTACCTAACTTAGATCTTGAGTTAGACTAATTTTTGTGTTGGTGCAGTCTTGCCATTTTCAGAAGAAATCAGTTAGATTCCTTATGTTCCAAACCTTCCAACTCAATGGGTCATATACCAAAAGATGGAGAATTTTATCAGCTTTTTAAAAATGTAAACCTCATCTTTCTATCTAACTTAGATCTTGAGTTATACTAATCTTTGTGTTGGTGCAGTGAAAATTTTTTGCCATTTTCAGAAGAAACCAGTTAGATTCCTTATGTTCCAAACTTTCCAACTCAAAGAGTCATATACCAAAAGATGAAGAATTTTATCAGATTTTCAAAAATGAAAACCCCATCTTTCTACCTAACTTAGATCTTGAGTTAGACAAATTTTTGTGTTGGTGCAGTCTTGCCATTTTCAGAAGAAATCAGTTAGATTCCTTATGTTCCAAACCTTCCAACTCAATGGGTCATATACCAAAAGATGGAGAATTTTATCAGCTTTTTAAAAATGTAAACCTCATCTTTCTATCTAACTTAGATCTTGAGTTATACTAATTTTTGTATTTGTGCAGTGAAAATTTCTTGCCATTTTCAGAAGAAATCAGTAAGATTCCTCATGTTCCAAATTTTCCAACTCAAAGAGTCATATACCAAAAGATGGAGAATTTTAACAGCTTTTTAAAAATGTAAGCCTCATCTTTCTATCTAACTTAGAACTTGAGTTATACTAATTTTTGTGTTTTTGCAGTGAAGATTCCTTGCCATTTTCAGAAGAAATCAGTAAGATTCCTTATGTTCCAAACTTTCCAACTCAATGAGTCACATACCAAAAGATGGAGAATTTTATCAGCTTTTTAAAAATGTAAACCTCATCTTTCTATCTAACTTAGATCTTGAGTTAGACTAATTTTTGTGTTGGTGCAGTCTTGCCATTTTCAGAAGAAATCAGTTAGATTCCTTATGTTCCAAACCTTCCAACTCAATGAGTCATATACCAAAAAATGGAGTATTTTATCAGCTTTTTAAAAATGTAAACCTAATCTTTCTATCTAACTTAAATCTTGAGTTATACTAATTTTTGTGTTGATGCAGTAAAGATTTCTTGCCATTTTCCGAAGAAATCAGTAAGATTCTTTATGTTCCAAACTTTCCAACTCAATGAGTCATATACCAAAAGATGGAGAATTTTAACAGATTTTCAAAAATGTAAGCCTCATCTTTCTATCTAACTTAGATCTTGAGTTATACTAATTTTTGTGTTTGTGCATTGAAGATTTCTTGCCATTTTCAGAAGAAATCAGTTAGATTCCTTATGTTCCAAACTTTCCAACTCAATGAGTCATATACCAAAAAATGGAGAATTTTATCAGCTTTTTAAAAATGTAAACCTCATCTTTCTATCTAACTTAGATCTTGAGTTATACTAATTTTTGTGTTTGTGCAGTGAAGATTTCTTGCCATTTTCAGAAGAAATCAGTAAGATTCCTTATGTTCCAAACTTTCCAACTCAAAGAGTCATATACCAAAAGATGGAGAAATTTATCAGCTTTTTAAAAATGTAAACCTCATCTTTCTATCTAACTTAGATCTTGAGTTATACTAATCTTTGTGTTTGTGCAGTGAAAATTTTTTGCCATTTTCCGAAGAAATCAGTAAGATTCCTTATGTTTCAACATTTCCAACTCAAAGAGTCATATACCAAAAGATGAAGAATTTTATCAGATTTTTAAAAATGAAAACCCCATCTTTCTACCTAACTTAGATCTTGAGTTAGACAAATTTTTGTGTTGGTGCAGTCTTGCCATTTTCAGAAGAAATCAGTTAGATTCCTTATGTTCCAAACTTTCCAACTCAATGAGTCATATACCAAAAAATGGAGAATTTTATCAGCTTTTTAAAAATGTAAACCTCGTCTTTCTATCTAACTTAGATCTTGAGTTATACTAATTTTTGTGTTTGTGCAGTGAAGATTTCTTGCCATTTTCAGAAGAAATCAGTAAGATTCCTCATGTTCCAAACTTTCCAACTCAAAGAGTCATATACCAAAAGATGGAGAATTTTATCAGCTTTTTAAAAATGTAAACCTCATCTTTCTATCTAACTTAGATCTTGAGTTATACTAATCTTTGTGTTGGTGCAGTGAAAATTTTTTGCCATTTTCCGAAGAAATCAGTAAGATTCCTTATGTTTCAACATTTCCAACTCAAAGAGTCATATACCAAAAGATGGAGAATTTTATCAGCTTTTTAAAAATGTAAACCTCATCTTTCTATCTAACTTAGATCTTGAGTTATACTAATTTTTGTGTTTGTGCAGTGAAGATTTCTTGCCATTTTCAGAAGAAATCAGTAAGATTCCTCATGTTCCAAACTTTCCAACTCAAAGAGTCATATACCAAAAAATGGAGAATTTTAACAGCTTTTTAAAAATGTAAGCCTCATCTTTCTATCTAACTTAGAACTTGAGTTATACTAATTTTTGTGTTTGTGCAGTGAAGATTCCTTGCCATTTTCAGAAGAAATCAGTAAGATTCCTTATGTTCCAAACTTTCCAACTCAATGAGTCACATACCAAAAGATGGAGAATTTTATCAGCTTTTTAAAAATGTATACCTCATCTTTCTATCTAACTTAGATCTTGAGTTATACTAATCTTTGTGTTGGTGCAGTGAAAATTTTTTGCCATTTTCCGAAGAAATCAGTAAGATTCCTTATGTTCCAACATTTTCAACTCAAAGAGTCATATACCAAAAGATGAAGAATTTTATCAGATTTTTAAAAATGAAAACCCCATCTTTCTACCTAACTTAGATCTTGAGTTAGACAAATTTTTGTGTTGGTGCAGTCTTGCCATTTTCAGAAGAAATCAGTTAGATTCCTTATGTTCCAAACTTTCCAACTCAATGAGTCATATACCAAAAAATGGAGAATTTTATCAGCTTTTTAAAAATGTAAACCTCGTCTTTCTATCTAACTTAGATCTTGAGTTATACTAATTTTTGTGTTTGTGCAGTGAAGATTTCTTGCCATTTTCAGAAGAAATCAGTAAGATTCCTTATGTTCCAAACTTTCCAACTCAAAGAGTCATATACCAAAAGATGGAGAATCTTATCAGCTTTTTAAAAATGAAAACCCCATCTTTCTACCTAACTTAGATCTTGAGTTAGACTAATTTTTGTGTTGGTGCAGTCTTGCCATTTTCAGAAGAAATCAGTTAGATTCCTTATGTTCCAAACCTTCCAACTCAATGGGTCATATACCAGAAGATGGAGAATTTTATCAGCTTTTTAAAAATGTAAACCTCATCTTTCTATCTAACTTAGATCTTGAGTTATACTAATTTTTGTGTTGGTGCAGTGAAGATTTCTTGCCATTTTCAGAAGAAATCAGTTAGATTCCTTATGTTCCAAACTTTCCAACTCAATGAGTCATATACCAAAAAATGGAGAATTTTATCAGCTTTTTAAAAATGTAAACCTCGTCTTTCTATCTAACTTAGATCTTGAGTTATACTAATTTTTGTGTTTGTGCAGTGAAGATTTCTTGCCATTTTCAGAAGACATCAGTAAGATTCCTTATGTTCCAAACTTTCCAACTCAAAGAGTCATATACCAAAAGATGGAGAATTTTATCAGCTTTTTAAAAATGAAAACCCCATCTTTCTACCTAACTTAGATCTTGAGTTAGACTAATTTTTGTGTTGGTGCAGTCTTGCCATTTTCAGAAGAAATCAGTTAGATTCCTTATGTTCCAAACTTTCCAACTCAATGGGTCATATACCAAAAGATGGAGAATTTTATCATCTTTTTAAAAATGTAAACCTCATCTTTCTGTCTAACTTAGATCTTGAGTTATACTAATTTTTGTGTTTGTGCAGTGAAGATTTCTTGCCATTTTCAGAAGAAATCAGTTAGATTCCTTATGTTCCAAACTTTTCAACTCAAAGAGTCATATACCGAAATATGGAGAATTTTATCAGCTTTTTAAAAATGAAAACCCCATCTTTCTACCTAACTTAGATCTTGAGTTAGACTAATTTTTGTGTTGGTGCAGTCTTGCCATTTTCAGAAGAAATCAGTTAGATTCCTTATGTTCCAAATTTTCCAACTCAATGAGTCATATACCAAAAGATGGAGAATTTTAACAGATTTTCAAAAATGTAAGCCTCATCTTTCTATCTAACTTAGAACTTGAGTTATACTAATTTTTGTGTTTGTGCAGTGAAGATTCCATGCCATTTTCAGAAGAAATCAGTAAGATTCCTTATGTTCCAAACTTTCCAACTCAATACCAAAAGATGGAGAATTTTATCAGCTTTTTAAAAATGTAAACCTCATCTTTCTATCTAACTTAGATCTTGAGTTATACTAATCTTTGTGTTGGTGCAGTGAAAATTTTTTGCCATTTTCCGAAGAAATCAGTAAGATTCCTTATGTTCCAACCTTTCCAACTCAAAGAGTCATATACCAAAAGATGAAGAATTTTATCAGATTTTTAAAAATGAAAACCCCATCTTTCTACCTAACTTAGATCTTGAGTTAGACTAATTTTTGTGTTGGTGCAGTCTTGCCATTTTCAGAAGAAATCAGTTAGATTCCTTATGTTCCAAATTTTCCAACTCAATGAGTCATATACCAAAAGATGGAGAATTTTAACAGATTTTCAAGAATGTAAGCCTCATCTTTCTATCTAACTTAGATCTTGAGTTATACTAATTTTTGTGTTTGTGCAGTGAAGATTTCTTGCCATTTTCAGAAGAAATCAGTTAGATTCCTTATGTTCCAAACTTTCCAACTCAAAGAGTCATATACCGAAAGATGGAGAATTTTATCAGCTTTTTAAAAATGAAAACCCCATCTTTCTACCTAACTTAAATCTTGAGTTAGACAAATTTTTGTGTTGGTGCAGTCTTGCCATTTTCAGAAGAAATCAGTTAGATTCCTTATGTTCCAAACCTTTCAACTCAATGAGTCATATACCAAAAAATGGAGTATTTTATCAGCTTTTTAAAAATGTAAACCTCATCTTTCTATCTAACTTAGATCTTGAGTTATACTAATTTTTGTGTTGGTGCAGTGAAGATTTCTTGCCATTTTCAGAAGAAATCAGTTAGATTCCTTATGTTCCAAACTTTCCAACTCAAAGAGTCATATACCGAAAGATGGAGAATTTTATCAGCTTTTTAAAAATGAAAACCCCATCTTTCTACCTAACTTAGATCTTGAGTTAGACTAATTTTTGTGTTGGTGCAGTCTTGCCATTTTCAGAAGAAATCAGTTAGATTCCTTATGTTCCAAACCTTCCAACTCAATGAGTCATATACCAAAAAATGGAGTATTTTATCAGCTTTTTAAAAATGTAAACCTCATCTTTCTATCTAACTTAAATCTTGAGTTATACTAATTTTTGTGTTGATGCAGTAAAGATTTCTTGCCATTTTCCGAAGAAATCAGTAAGATTCTTTATGTTCCAAACTTTCCAACTCAATGAGTCATATACCAAAAGATGGAGAATTTTAACAGATTTTCAAAAATGTAAGCCTCATCTTTCTATCTAACTTAGATCTTGAGTTATACTAATTTTTGTGTTTGTGCATTGAAGATTTCTTGCCATTTTCAGAAGAAATCAGTTAGATTCCTTATGTTCCAAACTTTCCAACTCAATGAGTCATATACCAAAAAATGGAGAATTTTATCAGCTTTTTAAAAATGTAAAACTCATCTTTCTATCTAACTTAGATCTTGAGTTATACTAATTTTTGTGTTTGTGCAGTGAAGATTTCTTGCCATTTTCAGAAGAAATCAGTAAGATTCCTCATGTTCCAAACTTTCCAACTCAAAGAGTCATATACCAAAAGATGGAGAATTTTATCAGCTTTTTAAAAATGTAAACCTCATCTTTCTATCTAACTTAGATCTTGAGTTATACTAATCTTTGTGTTGGTGCAGTGAAAATTTTTTGCCATTTTCCGAAGAAATCAGTAAGATTCCTTATGTTTCAACATTTCCAACTCAAAGAGTCATATACCAAAAGATGAAGAATTTTATCAGATTTTTAAAAATGAAAACCCCATCTTTCTACCTAACTTAGATCTTGAGTTAGACAAATTTTTGTGTTAGTGCAGTCTTGCCATTTTCAGAAGAAATCAGTTAGATTCCTTATGTTCCAAACTTTCCAACTCAATGAGTTATATACCAAAAAATGGAGAATTTTATCAGCTTTTTAAAAATGTAAACCTCGTCTTTCTATCTAACTTAGATCTTGAGTTATACTAATTTTTGTGTTTGTGCAGTGAAGATTTCTTGCCATTTTCAGAAGACATCAGTAAGATTCCTTATGTTTCAAACTTTCCAACTCAAAGAGTCATATACCAAAAGATGGAGAATTTTATCAGCTTTTTAAAAATGAAAACCCCATCTTTCTACCTAACTTAGATCTTGAGTTAGACTAATTTTTGTGTTGGTGCAGTCTTGCCATTTTCAGAAGAAATCAGTTAGATTCCTTATGTTCCAAACCTTCCAACTCAATGGGTCATATACCAAAAGATGGAGAATTTTATCAGCTTTTTAAAAATGTAAACCTCATCTTTCTATCTAACTTAGATCTTGAGTTATACTAATTTTTGTGTTTGTGCAGTGAAGATTTCTTGCCATTTTCAGAAGAAATCAGTAAGATTCCTCATGTTCCAAACTTTCCAACTCAAAGAGTCATATACCAAAAGATGGAGAATTTTAACAGCTTTTTAAAAATGTAAGCCTCATCTTTCTATCTAACTTAGAACTTGAGTCATACTAATTTTTGTGTTTGTGCAGTGAAGATTCCTTGCCATTTTCAGAAGAAATCAGTAAGATTCCTTATGTTCCAAAATTTCCAACTCAATGAATCATATACTAAAAGATGGAGAACTTTATCAGCTTTTTAAAAATGTAAACCTCATCTTTCTATCTAACTTAGATCTTGAGTTATACTAATCTTTGTGTTGGTGCAGTGAAAATTTTTTGCCATTTTCCGAAGAAATCAGTAAGATTCCTTATGTTCCAACATTTCCAACTCAAAGAGTCATATACCAAAAGATGAAGAATTTTATCAGATTTTTAAAAATGAAAACCCCATCTTTCTACCTAACTTAGATCTTGAGTTAGACAAATTTTTGTGTTGGTGCAGTCTTGCCATTTTCAGAAGAAATCAGTTAGATTCCTTATGTTCCAAACTTTCCAACTCAATGAGTCATATACCAAAAAATGGAGAATTTTATCAGCTTTTTAAAAATGTAAACCTCGTCTTTCTATCTAACTTAGATCTTGAGTTATACTAATTTTTGTGTTTGTGCAGTGAAGATTTCTTGCCATTTTCAGAAGAAATCAGTTAGATTCCTTATGTTCCAAACTTTCCAACTCAAAGAGTCATATACCGAAAGATGGAGAATTTTATCAGCTTTTTAAAAATGAAAACCCCATCTTTCTACCTAACTCAGATCTTGAGTTAGACTAATTTTTGTGTTGGTGCAGTCTTGCCATTTTCAGAAGAAATCAGTTAGATTCCTTATGTTCCAAACCTTCCAACTCAATGAGTCATATACCAAAAAATGGAGTATTTTATCAGCTTTTTAAAAATGTAAACCTCATCTTTCTATCTAACTTAGATCTTGAGTTATACTAATTTTTGTGTTGGTGCAGTGAAGATTTCTTGCCATTTTCAGAAGAAATCAGTTAGATTCCTTATGTTCCAAACTTTTCAACTCAAAGAGTCATATACCGAAAGATGGAGAATTTTATCAGCTTTTTAAAAATGAAAACCCCATCTTTCTACCTAACTTAGATCTTGAGTTAGACTAATTTTTGTGTTGGTGCAGTCTTGCCATTTTCAGAAGAAATCAGTTAGATTCCTTATGTTCCAAACCTTCCAACTCAATGAGTCATATACCAAAAAATGGAGTATTTTATCAGCTTTTTAAAAATGTAAACCTCATCTTTCTATCTAACTTAGATCTTGAGTTATACTAATTTTTGTGTTTGTGCAGTGAAGATTTCTTGCCATTTTCAGAAGAAATCAGTTAGATTCCTTATGTTCCAAACTTTCCAACTCAATGAGTCATATACCAAAAAATGGAGAATTTTATCAGCTTTTTAAAAATGTAAACCTCGTCTTTCTATCTAACTTAGATCTTGAGTTATACTAATTTTTGTGTTTGTGCAGTGAAGATTTCTTGCCATTTTCAGAAGACATCAGTAAGATTCCTTATGTTCCAAACTTTCCAACTCAAAGAGTCATATACCAAAAGATGGAGAATTTTATCAGCTTTTTAAAAATGAAAACCCCATCTTTCTATCTAACTTAGAACTTGAGTTATACTAATTTTTGTGTTTGTGCAGTGAAGATTCCTTGCCATTTTCAGAAGAAATCAGTAAGATTCCTTATGTTCCAAACTTTCCAACTCAATGAGTCACATACCAAAAGATGGAGAATTTTATCAGCTTTTTAAAAATGTAAACCTCATCTTTCTATCTAACTTAGATCTTGAGTTATACTAATCTTTGTGTTGGTGCAGTGAAAATTTTTTGCCATTTTCCGAAGAAATCAGTAAGATTCCTTATGTTCCAACATTTCCAACTCAAAGAGTCATATACCAAAAGATGAAGAATTTTATCAGATTTTTAAAAATGAAAACCCCATTTTTCTACCTAACTTAGATCTTGAGTTAGACAAATTTTTGTGTTGGTGCAGTCTTGCCATTTTCAGAAGAAATCAGTTAGATTCCTTATGTTCCAAACTTTCCAACTCAATGAGTCATATACCAAAAAATGGAGAATTTTATCAGCTTTTTAAAAATGTAAACCTCGTCTTTCTATCTAACTTAGATCTTGAGTTATACTAATTTTTGTGTTTGTGCAGTGAAGATTTCTTGCCATTTTCAGAAGAAATCAGTAAGATTCCTTATGTTCCAAACTTTCCAACTCAAAGAGTCATATACCAAAAGATGGAGAATTTTATCAGCTTTTTAAAAATGAAAACCCCATCTTTCTACCTGACTTAGATCTTGAGTTAGACTAATTTTTGTGTTGGTGCAGTTTTGCCATTTTCAGAAGAAATCAGTTAGATTCCTTATGTTCCAAACCTTCCAACTCAATGAGTCATATACCAAAAAATGGAGAATTTTATCAGTTTTTTAAAAATGTAAACCTCATCTTTCTATCTAACTTAGATCTTGAGTTATACTAATTTTTGTGTTGGTGCAGTGAAGATTTCTTGCCATTTTCAGAAGAAATCAGTTAGATTCCTTATGTTCCAAACTTTCCAACTCAAAGAGTCATATACCGAAAGATGGAGAATTTTATCAGCTTTTTAAAAATGAAAACCCCATCTTTCTACCTAACTTAGATCTTGAGTTAGACTAATTTTTGTGTTGGTGCAGTCTTGCCATTTTCAGAAGAAATCAGTTAGATTCCTTATGTTCCAAACCTTCCAACTCAATGAGTCATATACCAAAAAATGGAGTATTTTATCAGATTTTTAAAAATGTAAACCTCATCTTTCTATCTAACTTAAATCTTGAGTTATACTAATTTTTGTGTTGATGCAGTAAAGATTTCTTGCCATTTTCCGAAGAAATCAGTAAGATTCCTTATGTTCCAAACTTTCCAACTCAATGAGTCATATACCAAAAGATGGAGAATTTTAACAGATTTTCAAAAATGTAAGCTTCATCTTTCTATCTAACTTAGATCTTGAGTTATACTAATTTTTGTGTTTGTGCATTGAAGATTTCTTGCCATTTTCAGAAGAAATCAGTTAGATTCCTTATGTTTCAAACTTTCCAACTCAATGAGTCATATACCAAAAAATGGAGAATTTTATCAGCTTTTTAAAAATGTAAACCTCATCTTTCTATCTAACTTAGATCTTGAGTTATACTAATTTTTGTGTTTGTGCAGTGAAGATTTCTTGCCATTTTCAGAAGAAATCAGTAAGATTCCTCATGTTCCAAACTTTCCAACTCAAAGAGTCACATACCAAAAGATGGAGAATTTTATCAGCTTTTTAAAAATGAAATCCCCATTTTTCTACCTAACTTAGATCTTGAGTTAGACTAATTTTTGTGTTGGTGCAGTCTTGCCATTTTCAGAAGAAATCAGTTAGATTCCTTATGTTCCAAACTTTCCAACTCAATGAGTCATATACCAAAAGATGGAGAATTTTAACAGCTTTTTAAAAATGTAAACCTCATCTTTCTATCTAACTTAGAACTTGAGTTATACTAATTTTTGTGTTTTTGCAGTGAAGATTCCTTGCCATTTTCAGAAGAAATCAGTAAGATTCCTTATGTTCCAAACTTTCCAACTCAATGAGTCACATACCAAAAGATGGAGAATTTTATCAGCTTTTTAAAAATGTAAACCTCATCTTTCTATCTAACTTAGATCTTGAGTTATACTAATCTTTGTGTTGGTGCAGTGAAAATTTTTTGCCATTTTCCGAAGAACTCAGTAAGATTCCTTATGTTCCAACATTTCCAACTTAAAGAGTCATATACCAAAAGATGAAGAATTTTATCAGATTTTTAAAAATGAAAACCCCATCTTTCTACCTAACTTAGATCTTGAGTTAGACAAATTTTTGTGTTGGTGCAGTCTTGCCATTTTCAGAAGAAATCAGTTAGATTCCTTATGTTCCAAACTTTCCAACTCAATGAGTCATATACCAAAAAATGGAAATTTTTATCAGCTTTTTAAAAATGTAAACCTCGTCTTTCTATCTAACTTAGATCTTGAGTTATACTAATTTTTGTGTTTGTGCAGTGAAGATTTCTTGCCATTTTCAGAAGAAATCAGTAAGATTCCTTATGTTCCAAACTTTCCAACTCAAAGAGTCATATACCAAAAGATGGAAAATTTTATCAGCTTTTTAAAAATGAAAACCCCATCTTTCTACCTAACTTAGATCTTGAGTTAGACTAACTTTTGTGTTGGTGCAGTCTTGCAATTTTCAGAAGAATTCAGTTAGATTCCTTATGTTCCAAACTTTCCAACTCAATGAGTCATATCCCAAAAGATGGAGAATTTTATCAGCTTTTTAAAAATGTAAACCTCATCTTTCTATCTAACTTAGATCTTGAGTTATACTAATTTTTGTGTTGGTGCAATAAAGATTTCTTGCCATTTTCAGAAGAAATCAGTTAGATTCCTTATGTTCCAAACTTTCCAACTCAAAGAGTCATATACCGAAAGATGGAGAATTTTATCAGCTTTTTAAAAATGAAAACCCCATCTTTCTACCTAACTTAGATCTTGAGTTAGACTAATTTTTGTGTTGGTGCAGTCTTGCCATTTTCAGAAGAAATCAGTTAGATTCCTTATGTTCCAAACCTTCCAACTCAATGAGTCATATACCAAAAGATGGAGAATTTTATCCGCTTTTTAAAAATAAAAACCCCATCTTTCTACCTAACTTAGATCTTGAGTTAGACTAATTTTTGTGTTGGTGCAGTGAAAATTTCTTGCCATTTTCAGAAGAAATCAGTTAGATTCCTTATGTTCCAAACTTTTCAACTCAAAGAGTCATATACCGAAAGATGGAGAATTTTATCAGCTTTTTAAAAATGAAAACCCCATCTTTCTACCTAACTTAGATCTTGAGTTAGACTAATTTTTGTGTTGGTGCAGTCTTGCCATTTTCAGAAGGAATCAGTTAGATTCCTTATGTTCCAAATTTTCCAACTCAATGAGTCATATACCAAAAGATGGAGAATTTTAACAGATTTTCAAAAATGTAAGCCTCATCTTTCTATCTAACTTAGAACTTGAGTTATACTAATTTTTGTGTTTGTGCAGTGAAGATTCCATGCCATTTTCAGAAGAAATCAGTAAGATTCCTTATGTTCCAAACTTTCCAACTCAATGAGTCACATACCAAAAGATGGAGAATTTTATCAGCTTTTTAAAAATGTAAACCTCATCTTTCTATCTAACTTAGATCTTGAGTTATACTAATCTTTGTGTTGGTGCAGTGAAAATTTTTTGCCATTTTCCGAAGAAATCAGTAAGATTCCTTATGTTCCAACCTTTCCAACTCAAAGAGTCATATACCAAAAGATGAAGAATTTTATCAGATTTTTAAAAATGAAAACCCCATCTTTCTACCTAACTTAGATCTTGAGTTAGACTAATTTTTGTGTTGGTGCAGTCTTGCCATTTTCAGAAGAAATCAGTTAGATTCCTTATGTTCCAAATTTTCCAACTCAATGAGTCATATACCAAAAGATGGAGAATTTTAACAGATTTTCAAGAATGTAAGCCTCATCTTTCTATCTAACTTAGATCTTGAGTTATACTAATTTTTGTGTTTGTGCAGTGAAGATTCCATGCCATTTTCAGAAGAAATCAGTAAGATTCCTTATGTTCCAAACTTTCCAACTCAATGAGTCACATACCAAAAGATGGAGAATTTTATCAGCTTTTTAAAAATGTAAACCTCATCTTTCTATCTAACTTAGATCTTGAGTTATACTAATCTTTGTGTTGGTGCAGTGAAAATTTTTTGCCATTTTCCGAAGAAATCAGAAAGATTCCTTATGTTCCAACCTTTCCAACTCAAAGAGTCATATACCAAAAGATGAAGAATTTTATCAGCTTTTTAAAAATGAAAACCCCATCTTTCTACCTAACTTAAATCTTGAGTTAGACAAATTTTTGTGTTGGTGCAGTCTTGCCATTTTCAGAAGAAATCAGTTAGATTCCTTATGTTCCAAACTTTCCAACTCAAAGAGTCATATACCAAAAGATGGAGAATTTTATCAGCTTTTTAAAAATGAAAACCCCATCTTTCTACCTAACTTAGATCTTGAGTTAGACTAACTTTTGTGTTGGTGCAGTCTTGCAATTTTCAGAAGAATTCAGTTAGATTCCTTATGTTCCAAACTTTCCAACTCAATGAGTCATATCCCAAAAGATGGAGAATTTTATCAGCTTTTTAAAAATGTAAACCTCATCTTTCTATCTAACTTAGATCTTGAGTTATACTAATTTTTGTGTTGGTGCAATAAAGATTTCTTGCCATTTTCAGAAGAAATCAGTTAGATTCCTTATGTTCCAAACTTTCCAACTCAAAGAGTCATATACCGAAAGATGGAGAATTTTATCAGCTTTTTAAAAATGAAAACCCCATCTTTCTACCTAACTTAGATCTTGAGTTAGACTAATTTTTGTGTTGGTGCAGTCTTGCCATTTTCAGAAGAAATCAGTTAGATTCCTTATGTTCCAAACCTTCCAACTCAATGAGTCATATACCAAAAGATGGAGAATTTTATCCGCTTTTTAAAAATAAAAACCCCATCTTTCTACCTAACTTAGATCTTGAGTTAGACTAATTTTTGTGTTGGTGCAGTGAAAATTTCTTGCCATTTTCAGAAGAAATCAGTTAGATTCCTTATGTTCCAAACTTTTCAACTCAAAGAGTCATATACCGAAAGATGGAGAATTTTATCAGCTTTTTAAAAATGAAAACCCCATCTTTCTACCTAACTTAGATCTTGAGTTAGACTAATTTTTGTGTTGGTGCAGTCTTGCCATTTTCAGAAGGAATCAGTTAGATTCCTTATGTTCCAAATTTTCCAACTCAATGAGTCATATACCAAGAGATGGAGAATTTTAACAGATTTTCAAAAATGTAAGCCTCATCTTTCTATCTAACTTAGAACTTGAGTTATACTAATTTTTGTGTTTGTGCAGTGAAGATTCCATGCCATTTTCAGAAGAAATCAGTAAGATTCCTTATGTTCCAAACTTTCCAACTCAATGAGTCACATACCAAAAGATGGAGAATTTTATCAGCTTTTTAAAAATGTAAACCTCATCTTTCTATCTAACTTAGATCTTGAGTTATACTAATCTTTGTGTTGGTGCAGTGAAAATTTTTTGCCATTTTCCGAAGAAATCAGTAAGATTCCTTATGTTCCAACCTTTCCAACTCAAAGAGTCATATACCAAAAGATGAAGAATTTTATCGGCTTTTTAAAAATGAAAACCCCATCTTTCTACCTAACTTAAATCTTGAGTTAGACAAATTTTTGTGTTGGTGCAGTCTTGCCATTTTCAGAAGAAATCAGTTAGATTCCTTATGTTCCAAACTTTCCAACTCAATGAGTCATATACCAAAAAATGGAGAATTTTATCAGCTTTTTAAAAATGTAAACCTCATCTTTCTATCTAACTTAGATCTTGAGTTATACTAATTTTTGTGTTTGTGCAGTGAAGATTTCTTGCCATTTTCAGAAGAAATCAGTAAGATTCCTTATGTTCCAAACTTTCCAACTTAAAGAGTCATATACCAAAAGATGGAGAATTTTATCAGCTTTTTAAAAATGAAAACCCCATCTTTCTACCTAACTTAGATCTTGAGTTAGACTAATTTTTGTGTTGGTGCAGTCTTGCCAATTTCAGAAGAAATCAGTTAGATTCCTTATGTTCCAAACCTTCTAACTCAATGAGTCATATACCAAAAGATGGAGAATTTTATCAGCTTTTTAAAAATAACAACCCCATCTTTCTACCTAACTTAGATCTTGAGTTAGACTAATTTTTGTGTTGGTGCAGTGAAGATTTCTTGCCATTTTCAAAAGAAATCAGTTAGATTCCTTATGTTCCAAACTTTTCAATTCAAAGAGTCATATACCGAAAGATGGAGAATTTTATCAGCTTTTTAAAAATAAAAACCATATCTTTCTACCTAACTTAGATCTTGAGTTAGACTAATTTTTGTGTTGGTGCAGTCTTGCCATTTTCAGAAGGAATCAGTTAGATTCCTTATGTTCCAAATTTTCCAACTCAATGAGTCATATACCAAAAGATGGAGAATTTTAACAGATTTTCAAAAATGTAAGCCTCATCTTTCTATCTAACTTAGAACTTGAGTTATACTAATTTTTGTGTTTGTGCAGTGAAGACTCCATGCCATTTTCAGAAGAAATCAGTAAGATTCCTTATGTTCCAAACTTTCCAACTCAATGAGTCACATACCAAAAGATGGAGAATTTTATCAGCTTTTTAAAAATGTAAACCTCATCTTTCTATCTAACTTAGATCTTGAGTTATACTAATCTTTGTGTTGGTGCAGTGAAAATTTTTTGCCATTTTCCGAAGAAATCAGTAAGATTCCTTATGTTCCAACCTTTCCAACTCAAAGAGTCATATACCAAAAGATGAAGAATTTTATCAGATTTTTAAAAATGAAAACCCCATCTTTCTACCTAACTTAGATCTTGAGTTAGACTAATTTTTGTGTTGGTGCAGTCTTGCCATTTTCAGAAGAAATCAGTTAGATTCCTTATGTTCCAAATTTTCCAACTCAATGAGTCATATACCAAAAGATGGAGAATTTTAACAGATTTTCAAGAATGTAAGCCTCATCTTTCTATCTAACTTAGATCTTGAGTTATACTAATTTTTGTGTTTGTGCAGTGAAGATTCCATGCCATTTTCAGAAGAAATCAGTAAGATTCCTTATGTTCCAAACTTTCCAACTCAATGAGTCACATACCAAAAGATGGAGAATTTTATCAGCTTTTTAAAAATGTAAACCTCATCTTTCTATCTAACTTAGATCTTGAGTTATACTAATCTTTGTGTTGGTGCAGTGAAAATTTTTTGCCATTTTCCGAAGAAATCAGTAAGATTCCTTATGTTCCAACCTTTCCAACTCAAAGAGTCATATACCAAAAGATGAAGAATTTTATCAGCTTTTTAAAAATGAAAACCCCATCTTTCTACCTAACTTAAATCTTGAGTTAGACAAATTTTTGTGTTGGTGCAGTGAAGATTTCTTGCCATTTTCAAAAGAAATCAGTTAGATTCCTTATGTTCCAAACTTTTCAATTCAAAGAGTCATATACCGAAAGATGGAGAATTTTATCAGCTTTTTAAAAATAAAAACCATATCTTTCTACCTAACTTAGATCTTGAGTTAGACTAATTTTTGTGTTGGTGCAGTCTTGCCATTTTCAGAAGAAATCAGTTAGATTCCTTATGTTTCAAATTTTCCAACTCAATGAGTCATATACCAAAAGATGGAGAATTTTAACAGATTTTCAAAAATGTAAGCCTCATCTTTCTATCTAACTTAGATCTTGAGTTATACTAATTTTTGTGTTTGTGCAGTGAAGATTTCTTGCCATTTTCAGAAGAAATCAGTTAGATTCCTTATGTTCCAAACTTTCCAACTTAAAGAGTCATATACCGAAAGATGGAGAATTTTATCAGCTTTTTAAAAATGAAAACCCCATCTTTCTACCTAACTTAGATCTTGAGTTAGACTAATTTTTGTGTTGGTGCAGTCTTGCCATTTTCAGAAGAAATCAGTTAGATTCCTTATGTTCCAAACCTTCCAACTCAATGAGTCATATACCAAAAGATGGAGAATTTTATCAGCTTTTTAAAAATGTAAACCTCATCTTTCTATCTAACTTAGATCTTGAGTTATACTAATTTTTGTGTTGGTGCAGTGAAGATTTCTTGCCATTTTCAGAAGAAATCAGTTAGATTCCTTATGTTCCAAACTTTCCAATTTAAAGAGTCATATACCGAAAGATGGAGAATTTTATCAGCTTTTTAAAAATGAAAACTCCATTTTTCTACCTAACTTAGATCTTGAGTTAGACTAATTTTTGTGTTGGTGCAGTCTTGCCATTTTCAGAAGAAATCAGTTAGATTCCTTATGTTCCAAACCTTCCAACTCAATGAGTCATATACCAAAAAATGGAGTATTTTATCAGCTTTTAAAAAATGTAAACCTCATCTTTCTATCTAACTTAAATCTTGAGTTATACTAATTTTTGTGTTGATGCAGTAAAGATTTTTTGCCATTTTCCGAAGAAATCAGTAAGATTCCTTATGTTCCAAACTTTCCAACTCAATGAGTCATATACCAAAAGATGGAGAATTTTAACAGATTTTCAAAAATGTAAGCCTCATCTTTCTATCTAACTTAGATCTTGAGTTATACTAATTTTTGTGTTTGTGCATTGAAGATTTCTTGCCATTTTCAGAAGAAATCAGTTAGATTCCTTATGTTCCAAACTTTCCAACTCAATGAGTCATATACCAAAAAATGGAGAATTTTATCAGCTTTTTAAAAATGTAAACCTCATCTTTCTATCTAACTTAGATCTTGAGTTATACTAATTTTTGTGTTTGTGCAGTGAAGATTTCTTGCCATTTTCAGAAGAAATCAGTAAGATTCCTCATGTTCCAAACTTTCCAACTCAAAGAGTCATATACCAAAAGATGGAGAATTTTATCAGCTTTTTAGAAATGTAAACCTCATCTTTCTATCTAACTTAGATCTTGAGTTATACTAATCTTTGTGTTGGTGCAGTGAAAATTTTTTGCCATTTTCCGAAGAAATCAGTAAGATTCCTTATGTTCCAACCTTTCCAACTCAAAGAGTCATATACCAAAAGATGAAGAATTTTATCAGATTTTTAAAAATGAAAACCCCATCTTTCTACCTAACTTAGATCTTGAGTTAGACTAATTTTTGTGTTGGTGCAGTCTTGCCATTTTCAGAAGAAATCAGTTAGATTCCTTATGTTCCAAATTTTCCAACTTAATGAGTCATATACCAAAAGATGGAGAATTTTATCAACTTTTTAAAAATGTAAACCTCATCTTTCTATCTAACTTAGATCTTGAGTTATACTAATTTTTGTGTTGGTGCAATAAAGATTTCTTGCCATTTTCAGAAGAAATCAGTTAGATTCCTTATGTTCCAAACTTTCCAACTCAAAGAGTCATATACCGAAAGATGGAGAATTTTATCAGCTTTTTAAAAATGAAAACCCCAACTTTCTACCTAACTTAGATCTTGAGTTAGACTAATTTTTGTGTTGGTGCAGTCTTGCCATTTTCAGAAGAAATCAGTTAGATTCCTTATGTTCCAAACCTTCCAACTCAATGAGTCATATACCAAAAGATGGAGAATTTTATCAGCTTTTTAAAAATAAAAACCCCATCTTTCTACCTAACTTAGATCTTGAGTTAGACTAATTTTTGTGTTGGTGCAGTGAAGATTTCTTGCCATTTTCAGAAGAAATCAGTTAGATTCCTTATGTTCCAAACTTTCCAACTCAAAGAGTCATATACCGAAAGATGGAGAATTTTATCAGCTTTTTAAAAATGAAAACCCCATCTTTCTACCTAACTTAGATCTTGAGTTAGACTAATTTTTGTGTTGGTGCAGTCTTGCCATTTTCAGAAGAAATCAGTTAGATTCCTTATGTTCCAAACCTTCCAACTCAATGAGTCATATACCAAAAGATGGAGAATTTTATCAGCTTTTTAAAAATGTAAACCTCATATTTCTATCTAACTTAGATCTTGAGTTATATTAATTTTTGTGTTTGTGCAGTGAAGATTCCTTGCCATTTTCAGAAGAAATCAGTAAGATTCCTTATGTTCCAAACTTTCCAACTCAATGAATCACATACCAAAAGATGGAAAATTTTATCAGCTTTTTAAAAATGTAAACCTCATCTTTCTATCTAACTTAGATCTTGAGTTATACTAATCTTTGTGTTGGTGCAGTGAAAATTTTTTGCCATTTTCCGAAGAAATCAGTAAGATTCCTTATGTTCCAACCTTTCCAACTCAAAGAGTCATATACCAAAAGATGAAGAATTTTATCAGATTTTTAAAAATGAAAACCCCATCTTTCTACCTAACTTAGATCTTGAGTTAGACTAATTTTTGTGTTGGTGCAGTCTTGCCATTTTCAGAAGAAATCAGTTAGATTCCTTATGTTCCAAATTTTCCAACTTAATGAGTCATATACCAAAAGATGGAGAATTTTAACAGATTTTCAAGAATGTAAGCCTCATCTTTCTGTCTAACTTAGATCTTGAGTTATACTAATTTTTGTGTTTGTGCAGTGAAGATTTCTTGCCATTTTCAGAAGAAATCAGTTAGATTCCTTATGTTCCAAACTTTCCAACTCAAAGAATCATATACCGAAAGATGGAGAATTTTATCAGCTTTTTAAAAATGAAAACCCCATCTTTCTACCTAACTTAGATCTTGAGTTAGACAAATTTTTGTGTTGGTGCAGTCTTGCCATTTTCAGAAGAAATCAGTTAGATTCCTTATGTTCCAAACTTTCCAACTCAATGAGTCATATACCAAAAAATGGAGAATTTTATCAGCTTTTTAAAAATGTAAACCTCATCTTTTTATCTAACTTAGATCTTGAGTTATACTAATTTTTGTGTTTGGGCAGTGAAGATTTTTTGCCATTTTTAGAAGAAATCAGTAAGATTCCTTATGTTCCAAACTTTTCAACTCAAAGAGTCATATACCAAGAGATGGAGAATTTTATCAGCTTTTTAAAAATGAAAACCCCATCTTTCTACCTAACTTAGATCTTGAGTTAGACTAATTTTTGTGTTGGTGCAGTCTTGCAATTTTCAGAAGAATTCAGTTAGATTCCTTATGTTCCAAACTTTCCAACTCAATGAGTCATATCCCAAAAGATGGAGAATTTTATCAGCTTTTTAAAAATGTAAACCTCATCTTTCTATCTAACTTAGATCTTGAGTTATACTAATTTTTGTGTTGGTGCAATAAAGATTTCTTGCCATTTTCAGAAGAAATCAGTTAGATTCCTTATGTTCCAAACTTTCCAACTCAAAGAGTCATATACCGAAAGATGGAGAATTTTATCAGCTTTTTAAAAATGAAAACCCCAACTTTCTACCTAACTTAGATCTTGAGTTAGACTAATTTTTGTGTTGGTGCAGTCTTGCCATTTTCAGAAGAAATCAGTTAGATTCCTTATGTTCCAAACCTTCCAACTCAATGAGTCATATACCAAAAGATGGAGAATTTTATCAGCTTTTTAAAAATAAAAACCCCATCTTTCTACCTAACTTAGATCTTGAGTTAGACTAATTTTTGTGTTGGTGCAGTGAAGATTTCTTGCCATTTTCAGAAGAAATCAGTTAGATTCCTTATGTTCCAAACTTTTCAACTCAAAGAGTCATATACCGAAAGATGGAGAATTTTATCAGCTTTTTAAAAATGAAAACCCCATCTTTCTGCCTAACTTAGATCTTGAGTTAGACTAATTTTTGTGTTGGTGCAGTTTTGCCATTTTCAGAAGAAATCAGTTAGATTCCTTATGTTCCAAATTTTCCAACTCAATGAGTCATATACCAAAAGATGGAGAATTTTATTAGCTTTTTAAAAATGTAAACCTCATCTTTTTATCTAACTTAGATCTTGAGTTATACTAATTTTTGTGTTTGGGCAGTGAAGATTTCTTGCCATTTTCAGAAGAAATCAGTAAGATTCCTTATGTTCCAAACTTTCCAACTCAAAGAGTCATATACCAAGAGATGGAGAATTTTATCAGCTTTTTAAAAATGAAAACCCCATCTTTCTACCTAACTTAGATCTTGAGTTAGACTAATTTTTGTGTTGGTGCAGTCTTGCAATTTTCAGAAGAATTCAGTTAGATTCCTTATGTTCCAAACTTTCCAACTCAATGAGTCATATCCCAAAAGATGGAGAATTTTATCAGCTTTTTAAAAATGTAAACCTCATCTTTCTATCTAACTTAGATCTTGAGTTATACTAATTTTTGTGTTGGTGCAATAAAGATTTCTTGCCATTTTCAGAAGAAATCAGTTAGATTCCTTATGTTCCAAACTTTCCAACTCAAAGAGTCATATACCGAAAGATGGAGAATTTTATCAGCTTTTTAAAAATGAAAACCCCAACTTTCTACCTAACTTAGATCTTGAGTTAGACTAATTTTTGTGTTGGTGCAGTCTTGCCATTTTCAGAAGAAATCAGTTAGATTCCTTATGTTCCAAACCTTCCAACTCAATGAGTCATATACCAAAAGATGGAGAATTTTATCAGCTTTTTAAAAATAAAAACCCCATCTTTCTACCTAACTTAGATCTTGAGTTAGACTAATTTTTGTGTTGGTGCAGTGAAGATTTCTTGCCATTTTCAGAAGAAATCAGTTAGATTCCTTATGTTCCAAACTTTCCAACTCAAAGAGTCATATACCGAAAGATGGAGAATTTTATCAGCTTTTTAAAAATGAAAACCCCAACTTTCTACCTAACTTAGATCTTGAGTTAGACTAATTTTTGTGTTGGTGCAGTCTTGCCATTTTCAGAAGAAATCAGTTAGATTCCTTATGTTCCAAACCTTCCAACTCAATGAGTCATATACCAAAAGATGGAGAATTTTATCAGCTTTTTAAAAATAAAAACCCCATCTTTCTACCTAACTTAGATCTTGAGTTAGACTAATTTTTGTGTTGGTGCAGTGAAGATTTCTTGCCATTTTCAGAAGAAATCAGTTAGATTCCTTATGTTCCAAACTTTTCAACTCAAAGAGTCATATACCGAAAGATGGAGAATTTTATCAGCTTTTTAAAAATGAAAACCCCATCTTTCTACCTAACTTAGATCTTGAGTTAGACTAATTTTTGTGTTGGTGCAGTTTTGCCATTTTCAGAAGAAATCAGTTAGATTCCTTATGTTCCAAATTTTCCAACTCAATGAGTCATATACCAAAAGATGGAGAATTTTAACAGATTTTCAAAAATGTAAGCCTCATCTTTCTATCTAACTTAGATCTTGAGTTATACTAATTTTTGTGTTTGTGCACTGAAGATTTCTTGCCATTTTCAGAAGAAATCAGTTAGATTCCTTATGTTCCAAACTTTCCAACTCAAAGAGTCATATACCGAAAGATGGAGAATTTTATCAGCTTTTTAAAAATGAAAACCCCATCTTTCTACCTAACTTAGATCTTGAGTTAGACTAATTTTTGTGTTGGTGCAGTCTTGCCATTTTCAGAAGAAATCAGTTAGATTCCTTATGTTCCAAACCTTCCAACTCAATGAGTCATATACCAAAAGATGGAGAATTTTATCAGCTTTTTAAAAATGTAAACCTCATATTTCTATCTAACTTAGATCTTGAGTTATATTAATTTTTGTGTTTGTGCAGTGAAGATTCCTTGCCATTTTCAGAAGAAATCAGTAAGATTCCTTATGTTCCAAACTTTCCAACTCAATGAGTCACATACCAAAAGATGGAAAATTTTATCAGCTTTTTAAAAATGTAAACCTCATCTTTCTATCTAACTTAGATCTTGAGTTATACTAATCTTTGTGTTGGTGCAGTGAAAATTTTTTGCCATTTTCCGAAGAAATCAGTAAGATTCCTTATGTTCCAACCTTTCCAACTCAAAGAGTCATATACCAAAAGATGAAGAATTTTATCAGATTTTTAAAAATGAAAACCCCATCTTTCTACCTAACTTAGATCTTGAGTTAGACTAATTTTTGTGTTGGTGCAGTCTTGCCATTTTCAGAAGAAATCAGTTAGATTCCTTATGTTCCAAATTTTTCAACTTAATGAGTCATATACCAAAAGATGGAGAATTTTAACAGATTTTCAAGAATGTAAGCCTCATCTTTCTGTCTAACTTAGATCTTGAGTTATACTAATTTTTGTGTTTGTGCAGTGAAGATTTCTTGCCATTTTCAGAAGAAATCAGTTAGATTCCTTATGTTCCAAACTTTCCAACTCAATGAGTCATATACCAAAAAATGGAGAATTTTATCAGCTTTTTAAAAATGTAAACCTCATCTTTTTATCTAACTTAGATCTTGAGTTATACTAATTTTTGTGTTTGGGCAGTGAAGATTTTTTGCCATTTTCAGAAGAAATCAGTAAGATTCCTTATGTTCCAAACTTTTCAACTCAAAGAGTCATATACCAAGAGATGGAGAATTTTATCAGCTTTTTAAAAATGAAAACCCCATCTTTCTACCTAACTTAGATCTTGAGTTAGACTAATTTTTGTGTTGGTGCAGTCTTGCAATTTTCAGAAGAATTCAGTTAGATTCCTTATGTTCCAAACTTTCCAACTCAATGAGTCATATCCCAAAAGATGGAGAATTTTATCAGCTTTTTAAAAATGTAAACCTCATCTTTCTATCTAACTTAGATCTTGAGTTATACTAATTTTTGTGTTGGTGCAATAAAGATTTCTTGCCATTTTCAGAAGAAATCAGTTAGATTCCTTATGTTCCAAACTTTCCAACTCAAAGAGTCATATACCGAAAGATGGAGAATTTTATCAGCTTTTTAAAAATGAAAACCCCAACTTTCTACCTAACTTAGATCTTGAGTTAGACTAATTTTTGTGTTGGTGCAGTCTTGCCATTTTCAGAAGAAATCAGTTAGATTCCTTATGTTCCAAACCTTCCAACTCAATGAGTCATATACCAAAAGATGGAGAATTTTATCAGCTTTTTAAAAATAAAAACCCCATCTTTCTACCTAACTTAGATCTTGAGTTAGACTAATTTTTGTGTTGGTGCAGTGAAGATTTCTTGCCATTTTCAGAAGAAATCAGTTAGATTCCTTATGTTCCAAACTTTTCAACTCAAAGAGTCATATACCGAAAGATGGAGAATTTTATCAGCTTTTTAAAAATGAAAACCCCATCTTTCTGCCTAACTTAGATCTTGAGTTAGACTAATTTTTGTGTTGGTGCAGTTTTGCCATTTTCAGAAGAAATCAGTTAGATTCCTTATGTTCCAAATTTTCCAACTCAATGAGTCATATACCAAAAGATGGAGAATTTTATCAGCTTTTTAAAAATGTAAACCTCATCTTTTTATCTAACTTAGATCTTGAGTTATACTAATTTTTGTGTTTGGGCAGTGAAGATTTCTTGCCATTTTCAGAAGAAATCAGTAAGATTCCTTATGTTCCAAACTTTCCAACTCAAAGAGTCATATACCAAGAGATGGAGAATTTTATCAGCTTTTTAAAAATGAAAACCCCATCTTTCTACCTAACTTAGATCTTGAGTTAGACTAATTTTTGTGTTGGTGCAGTCTTGCAATTTTCAGAAGAATTCAGTTAGATTCCTTATGTTCCAAACTTTCCAACTCAATGAGTCATATCCCAAAAGATGGAGAATTTTATCAGCTTTTTAAAAATGTAAACCTCATCTTTCTATCTAACTTAGATCTTGAGTTATACTAATTTTTGTGTTGGTGCAATAAAGATTTCTTGCCATTTTCAGAAGAAATCAGTTAGATTCCTTATGTTCCAAACTTTCCAACTCAAAGAGTCATATACCGAAAGATGGAGAATTTTATCAGCTTTTTAAAAATGAAAACCCCAACTTTCTACCTAACTTAGATCTTGAGTTAGACTAATTTTTGTGTTGGTGCAGTCTTGCCATTTTCAGAAGAAATCAGTTAGATTCCTTATGTTCCAAACCTTCCAACTCAATGAGTCATATACCAAAAGATGGAGAATTTTATCAGCTTTTTAAAAATAAAAACCCCATCTTTCTACCTAACTTAGATCTTGAGTTAGACTAATTTTTGTGTTGGTGCAGTGAAGATTTCTTGCCATTTTCAGAAGAAATCAGTTAGATTCCTTATGTTCCAAACTTTTCAACTCAAAGAGTCATATACCGAAAGATGGAGAATTTTATCAGCTTTTTAAAAATGAAAACCCCATCTTTCTGCCTAACTTAGATCTTGAGTTAGACTAATTTTTGTGTTGGTGCAGTTTTGCCATTTTCAGAAGAAATCAGTTAGATTCCTTATGTTCCAAATTTTCCAACTCAATGAGTCATATACCAAAAGATGGAGAATTTTATCAGCTTTTTAAAAATGTAAACCTCATCTTTTTATCTAACTTAGATCTTGAGTTATACTAATTTTTGTGTTTGGGCAGTGAAGATTTCTTGCCATTTTCAGAAGAAATCAGTAAGATTCCTTATGTTCCAAACTTTCCAACTCAAAGAGTCATATACCAAGAGATGGAGAATTTTATCAGCTTTTTAAAAATGAAAACCACATCTTTCTACCTAACTTAGATCTTGAGTTAGACTAATTTTTGTGTTGGTGCAGTCTTGCAATTTTCAGAAGAATTCAGTTAGATTCCTTATGTTCCAAACTTTCCAACTCAATGAGTCATATCCCAAAAGATGGAGAATTTTATCAGCTTTTTAAAAATGTAAACCTCATCTTTCTATCTAACTTAGATCTTGAGTTATACTAATTTTTGTGTTGGTGCAATAAAGATTTCTTGCCATTTTCAGAAGAAATCAGTTAGATTCCTTATGTTCCAAACTTTCCAACTCAAAGAGTCATATACCGAAAGATGGAGAATTTTATCAGCTTTTTAAAAATGAAAACCCCAACTTTCTACCTAACTTAGATCTTGAGTTAGACTAATTTTTGTGTTGGTGCAGTCTTGCCATTTTCAGAAGAAATCAGTTAGATTCCTTATGTTCCAAACCTTCCAACTCAATGAGTCATATACCAAAAGATGGAGAATTTTATCAGCTTTTTAAAAATAAAAACCCCATCTTTCTACCTAACTTAGATCTTGAGTTAGACTAATTTTTGTGTTGGTGCAGTGAAGATTTCTTGCCATTTTCAGAAGAAATCAGTTAGATTCCTTATGTTCCAAACTTTTCAACTCAAAGAGTCATATACCGAAAGATGGAGAATTTTATCAGCTTTTTAAAAATGAAAACCCCATCTTTCTACCTAACTTAGATCTTGAGTTAGACTAATTTTTGTGTTGGTGCAGTTTTGCCATTTTCAGAAGAAATCAGTTAGATTCCTTATGTTCCAAATTTTCCAACTCAATGAGTCATATACCAAAAGATGGAGAATTTTAACAGATTTTCAAAAATGTAAGCCTCATCTTTCTATCTAACTTAGATCTTGAGTTATACTAATTTTTGTGTTTGTGCAGTGAAGATTTCTTGCCATTTTCAGAAGAAATCAGTTAGATTCCTTATGTTCCAAACCTTCCAACTCAATGAGTCATAAACCAAAAGATGGAGAATTTCATCAGCTTTTTAAAAATGTAAACCTCATATTTCTATCTAACTTAGATCTTGAGGTATATTAATTTTTGTGTTGGTGCAATGAAGATTTCTTGCCATTTTTAGAAGAAATCAGTTAGATTCCTTATGTTCCAAACTTTCCAACTCAAAGAGTCATATACCGAAAGATGGAAAATTTTATCAGCTTTTTAAAAATAAAAACCATATCTTTCTACCTAACTTAGATCTTGAGTTAGACTAATTTTTGTGTTGGTGCAGTCTTGCCATTTTCAGAAGAAATCAGTTAGATTCCTTATGTTCCAAATCTTCCAACTCAATGAGTCATATACCAAAAGATGGAGAATTTTATCAGCTTTTTAAAAATAAAAACCCCATCTTTCTACCTAACTTAGATCTTGAGTTAGACTAATTTTTGTGTTGGTGCAGTGAAGATTTCTTGCCATTTTCAGAAGAAATCAGTTAGATTCCTTATGTTCCAAACTTTTCAACTCAAAGAGTCATATACCGAAAGATGGAGAATTTTATCAGCTTTTTAAAAATGAAAACCCCATCTTTCTACCTAACTTAGATCTTGAGTTAGACTAATTTTTGTGTTGGTGCAGTCTTGCCATTTTCAGAAAAAATCAGTTAGATTCCTTATGTTCCAAATTTTCCAATTTAATGAGTCATATACCAAAAGATGGAGAATTTTAACAGATTTTCAAAAATGTAAGCCTCATCTTTCTATCTAACTTAGATCTTGAGTTATACTAATTTTTGTGTTTGTGCAGTGAAGATTTTTTGCCATTTTCAGAAGAAATCAGTTAGATTCCTTATGTTCCAAACTTTCCAACTCAAAGAGTCATATACCGAAAGATGGAGAATTTTATCAGCTTTTTAAAAATGAAAACCCCATCTTTCTACCTAACTTAGATCTTGAGTTAGACTAATTTTTGTGTTGGTGCAGTCTTGCCATTTTCAGAAGAAATCAGTTAGATTCCTTATGTTCCAAACCTTCCAACTCAATGAGTCATATACCAAAAGATGGAGAATTTCATCAGCTTTTTAAAAATGTAAACCTCATATTTCTATCTAACTTAGATCTTGAGTTATATTAATTTTTGTGTTGGTGCAATGAAGAATTCTTGCCATTTTTAGAAGAAATCAGTTAGATTCCTTATGTTCCAAACTTTCCAACTCAAAGAGTCATATACCGAAAGATGGAGAATTTTATCAGCTTTTTAAAAATAAAAACCATATCTTTCTACCTAACTTAGATCTTGAGTTAGACTAATTTTTGTGTTGGTGCAGTCTTGCCATTTTCAGAAGAAATCAGTTAGATTCCTTATGTTCCAAACTTTCCAACTCAAAGAGTCATATACCAAAAGATGGAGAATTTTATCAGCTTTTTAAAAATGAAAACCACATCTTTCTACCTGACTTAGTTCTTGAGTTAGACTAATTTTTGTGTTGGTGCAGTGAAGATTTCTTGCCATTTTCAGAAGAAATCAGTTAGATTCCTTATGTTCCAAACCTTCCAACTCAATGAGTCATATACCAAAAGATGGAGAATTTTATCAGCTTTTTAAAAATGTAAACCTCATCTTTCTATCTAACTTAGATCTTGAGTTATACTAATTTTTGTGTTGGTGCAGTGAAGATTTCTTGCCATTTTCAGAAGAAATCAGTTAGATTCCTTATGTTCCAAACTTTCCAATTTAAAGAGTCATATACCGAAAGATGGAGAATTTTATCAGCTTTTTAAAAATGAAAACTCCATTTTTCTACCTAACTTAGATCTTGAGTTAGACTAATTTTTGTGTTGGTGCAGTTTTGCCATTTTCAGAAGAAATCAGTTAGATTCCTTATGTTCCAAATTTTCCAACTCAATGAGTCATATACCAAAAGATGGAGAATTTTAACAGATTTTCAAAAATGTAAGCCTCATCTTTCTATCTAACTTAGATCTTGAGTTATACTAATTTTTGTGTTTGTGCAGTGAAGATTTCTTGCCATTTTCAGAAGAAATCAGTTAGATTCCTTATGTTCCAAACCTTCCAGCTCAATGAGTCATAAACCAAAAGATGGAGAATTTCATCAGCTTTTTAAAAATGTAAACCTCATATTTCTATCTAACTTAGATCTTGAGGTATATTAATTTTTGTGTTGGTGCAATGAAGATTTCTTGCCATTTTTAGAAGAAATCAGTTAGATTCCTTATGTTCCAAACTTTCCAACTCAAAGAGTCATATACCGAAAGATGGAGAATTTTATCAGCTTTTTAAAAATAAAAACCATATCTTTCTACCTAACTTAGATCTTGAGTTAGACTAATTTTTGTGTTGGTGCAGTCTTGCCATTTTCAGAAGAAATCAGTTAGATTCCTTATGTTCCAAATCTTCCAACTCAATGAGTCATATACCAAAAGATGGAGAATTTTATCAGCTTTTTAAAAATAAAAACCCCATCTTTCTACCTAACTTAGATCTTGAGTTAGACTAATTTTTGTGTTGGTGCAGTGAAGATTTCTTGCCATTTTCAGAAGAAATCAGTTAGATTCCTTATGTTCCAAACTTTTCAACTCAAAGAGTCATATACCGAAAGATGGAGAATTTTATCAGCTTTTTAAAAATGAAAACCCCATCTTTCTACCTAACTTAGATCTTGAGTTAGACTAATTTTTGTGTTGGTGCAGTCTTGCCATTTTCAGAAAAAATCAGTTAGATTCCTTATGTTCCAAATTTTCCAATTTAATGAGTCATATACCAAAAGATGGAGAATTTTAACAGATTTTCAAAAATGTAAGCCTCATCTTTCTATCTAACTTAGATCTTGAGTTATACTAATTTTTGTGTTTGTGCAGTGAAGATTTTTTGCCATTTTCAGAAGAAATCAGTTAGATTCCTTATGTTCCAAACTTTCCAACTCAAAGAGTCATATACCGAAAGATGGAGAATTTTATCAGCTTTTTAAAAATGAAAACCCCATCTTTCTACCTAACTTAGATCTTGAGTTAGACTAATTTTTGTGTTGGTGCAGTCTTGCCATTTTCAGAAGAAATCAGTTAGATTCCTTATGTTCCAAACCTTCCAACTCAATGAGTCATATACCAAAAGATGGAGAATTTCATCAGCTTTTTAAAAATGTAAACCTCATATTTCTATCTAACTTAGATCTTGAGTTATATTAATTTTTGTGTTGGTGCAATGAAGAATTCTTGCCATTTTTAGAAGAAATCAGTTAGATTCCTTATGTTCCAAACTTTCCAACTCAAAGAGTCATATACCGAAAGATGGAGAATTTTATCAGCTTTTTAAAAATAAAAACCATATCTTTCTACCTAACTTAGATCTTGAGTTAGACTAATTTTTGTGTTGGTGCAGTCTTGCCATTTTCAGAAGAAATCAGTTAGATTCCTTATGTTCCAAACTTTCCAACTCAAAGAGTCATATACCAAAAGATGGAGAATTTTATCAGCTTTTTAAAAATGAAAACCACATCTTTCTACCTGACTTAGTTCTTGAGTTAGACTAATTTTTGTGTTGGTGCAGTGAAGATTTCTTGCCATTTTCAGAAGAAATCAGTTAGATTCCTTATGTTCCAAACCTTCCAACTCAATGAGTCATATACCAAAAGATGGAGAATTTTATCAGCTTTTTAAAAATGTAAACCTCATCTTTCTATCTAACTTAGATCTTGAGTTATACTAATTTTTGTGTTGGTGCAGTGAAGATTTCTTGCCATTTTCAGAAGAAATCAGTTAGATTCCTTATGTTCCAAACTTTCCAATTTAAAGAGTCATATACCGAAAGATGGAGAATTTTATCAGCTTTTTAAAAATGAAAACTCCATTTTTCTACCTAACTTAGATCTTGAGTTAGACTAATTTTTGTGTTGGTGCAGTCTTGCCATTTTCAGAAGAAATCAGTTAGATTCCTTATGTTCCAAACCTTCCAACTCAATGAGTCATATACCAAAAAATGGAGTATTTTATCAGCTTTTAAAAAATGTAAACCTCATCTTTCTATCTAACTTAAATCTTGAGTTATACTAATTTTTGTGTTGATGCAGTAAAGATTTTTTGCCATTTTCCGAAGAAATCAGTAAGATTCCTTATGTTCCAAACTTTCCAACTTAATGAGTCATATACCAAAAGATGGAGAATTTTAACAGATTTTCAAAAATGTAAGCCTCATCTTTCTATCTAACTTAGATCTTGAGTTATACTAATTTTTGTGTTTGTGCATTGAAGATTTCTTGCCATTTTCAGAAGAAATCAGTTAGATTCCTTATGTTCCAAACTTTCCAACTCAATGAGTCATATACCAAAAAATGGAGAATTTTATCAGCTTTTTAAAAATGTAAACCTCATCTTTCTATCTAACTTAGATCTTGAGTTATACTAATTTTTGTGTTTGTGCAGTGAAGATTTCTTGCCATTTTCAGAAGAAATCAGTAAGATTCCTCATGTTCCAAACTTTCCAACTCAAAGAGTCATATACCAAAAGATGGAGAATTTTAACAGCTTTTTAAAAATGTAAGCCTCATCTTTTTATCTAACTTAGAACTTGAGTTATACTAATTTTTGTGTTTGTGCAGTGAAGATTCCTTGCCATTTTCAGAAGAAATCAGTAAGATTCCTTATGTTCCAAACTTTCCAACTCAATGAGTCACATACCAAAAGATGGAGAATTTTATCAGCTTTTTAAAAATGTAAACCTCATCTTTCTATCTAACTTAGATCTTGAGTTATACTAATCTTTGTGTTGGTGCAGTGAAAATTTTTTGCCATTTTCCGAAGAAATCAGTAAGATTCCTTATGTTCCAACCTTTCCAACTCAAAGAGTCATATACCAAAAGATGAAGAATTTTATCAGATTTTTAAAAATGAAAACCCCATCTTTCTACCTAACTTAGATCTTGAGTTAGACTAATTTTTGTGTTGGTGCAGTCTTGCCATTTTCAGAAGAAATCAGTTAGATTCCTTATGTTCCAAATTTTCCAACTTAATGAGTCATATACCAAAAGATGGAGAATTTTATCAGCTTTTTAAAAATGTAAACCTCATCTTTCTATCTAACTTAGATCTTGAGTTATACTAATTTTTGTGTTGGTGCAATAAAGATTTCTTGCCATTTTCAGAAGAAATCAGTTAGATTCCTTATGTTCCAAACTTTCCAACTCAAAGAGTCATATACCGAAAGATGGAGAATTTTATCAGCTTTTTAAAAATGAAAACCCCAACTTTCTACCTAACTTAGATCTTGAGTTAGACTAATTTTTGTGTTGGTGCAGTCTTGCCATTTTCAGAAGAAATCAGTTAGATTCCTTATGTTCCAAACCTTCCAACTCAATGAGTCATATACCAAAAGATGGAGAATTTTATCAGCTTTTTAAAAATAAAAACCCCATCTTTCTACCTAACTTAGATCTTGAGTTAGACTAATTTTTGTGTTGGTGCAGTGAAGATTTCTTGCCATTTTCAGAAGAAATCAGTTAGATTCCTTATGTTCCAAACTTTTCAACTCAAAGAGTCATATACCGAAAGATGGAGAATTTTATCAGCTTTTTAAAAATGAAAACCCCATCTTTCTACCTAACTTAGATCTTGAGTTAGACTAATTTTTGTGTTGGTGCAGTTTTGCCATTTTCAGAAGAAATCAGTTAGATTCCTTATGTTCCAAATTTTCCAACTCAATGAGTCATATACCAAAAGATGGAGAATTTTAACAGATTTTCAAAAATGTAAGCCTCATCTTTCTATCTAACTTAGATCTTGAGTTATACTAATTTTTGTGTTTGTGCAGTGAAGATTCCTTGCCATTTTCAGAAGAAATCAGTAAGATTCCTTATGTTCCAAACTTTCCAACTCAATGAGTCACATACCAAAAGATGGAGAATTTTATCAGCTTTTTAAAAATGTAAACCTCATCTTTCTATCTAACTTAGATCTTGAGTTATACTAATCTTTGTGTTGGTGCAGTGAAAATTTTTTGCCATTTTCCGAAGAAATCAGTAAGATTCCTTATGTTCCAACCTTTCCAACTCAAAGAGTCATATACCAAAAGATGAAGAATTTTATCAGATTTTTAAAAATGAAAACCCCATCTTTCTACCTAACTTAGATCTTGAGTTAGACTAATTTTTGTGTTGGTGCAGTCTTGCCATTTTCAGAAGAAATCAGTTAGATTCCTTATGTTCCAAATTTTCCAACTTAATGAGTCATATACCAAAAGATGGAGAATTTTAACAGATTTTCAAGAATGTAAGCCTCATCTTTCTGTCTAACTTAGATCTTGAGTTATACTAATGTTTGTGTTTGTGCAGTGAAGATTTCTTGCCATTTTCAGAAGAAATCAGTTAGATTCCTTATGTTCCAAACTTTCCAACTCAAAGAGTCATATACCGAAAGATGGAGAATTTTATCAGCTTTTTAAAAATGAAAACCCCATCTTTCTACCTAACTTAGATCTTGAGTTAGACAAATTTTTGTGTTGGTGCAGTCTTGCCATTTTCAGAAGAAATCAGTTAGATTCCTTATGTTCCAAACTTTCCAACTCAATGAGTCATATACCAAAAAATGGAGAATTTTATCAGCTTTTTAAAAATGTAAACCTCATCTTTTTATCTAACTTAGATCTTGAGTTATACTAATTTTTGTGTTTGGGCAGTGAAGATTTCTTGCCATTTTCAGAAGAAATCAGTAAGATTCCTTATGTTCCAAACTTTCCAACTCAAAGAGTCATATACCAAGAGATGGAGAATTTTATCAGCTTTTTAAAAATGAAAACCCCATCTTTCTACCTAACTTAGATCTTGAGTTAGACTAATTTTTGTGTTGGTGCAGTCTTGCAATTTTCAGAAGAATTCAGTTAGATTCCTTATGTTCCAAACTTTCCAACTCAATGAGTCATATCCCAAAAGATGGAGAATTTTATCAGCTTTTTAAAAATGTAAACCTCATCTTTCTATCTAACTTAGATCTTGAGTTATACTAATTTTTGTGTTGGTGCAATAAAGATTTCTTGCCATTTTCAGAAGAAATCAGTTAGATTCCTTATGTTCCAAACTTTCCAACTCAAAGAGTCATATACCGAAAGATGGAGAATTTTATCAGCTTTTTAAAAATGAAAACCCCAACTTTCTACCTAACTTAGATCTTGAGTTAGACTAATTTTTGTGTTGGTGCAGTCTTGCCATTTTCAGAAGAAATCAGTTAGATTCCTTATGTTCCAAACCTTCCAACTCAATGAGTCATATACCAAAAGATGGAGAATTTTATCAGCTTTTTAAAAATAAAAACCCCATCTTTCTACCTAACTTAGATCTTGAGTTAGACTAATTTTTGTGTTGGTGCAGTGAAGATTTCTTGCCATTTTCAGAAGAAATCAGTTAGATTCCTTATGTTCCAAACTTTTCAACTCAAAGAGTCATATACCGAAAGATGGAGAATTTTATCAGCTTTTTAAAAATGAAAACCCCATCTTTCTACCTAACTTAGATCTTGAGTTAGACTAATTTTTGTGTTGGTGCAGTTTTGCCATTTTCAGAAGAAATCAGTTAGATTCCTTATGTTCCAAATTTTCCAACTCAATGAGTCATATACCAAAAGATGGAGAATTTTATCAGCTTTTTAAAAATGTAAACCTCATCTTTTTATCTAACTTAGATCTTGAGTTATACTAATTTTTGTGTTTGGGCAGTGAAGATTTCTTGCCATTTTCAGAAGAAATCAGTAAGATTCCTTATGTTCCAAACTTTCCAACTCAAAGAGTCATATACCAAGAGATGGAGAATTTTATCAGCTTTTTAAAAATGAAAACCCCATCTTTCTACCTAACTTAGATCTTGAGTTAGACTAATTTTTGTGTTGGTGCAGTCTTGCAATTTTCAGAAGAATTCAGTTAGATTCCTTATGTTCCAAACTTTCCAACTCAATGAGTCATATCCCAAAAGATGGAGAATTTTATCAGCTTTTTAAAAATGTAAACCTCATCTTTCTATCTAACTTAGATCTTGAGTTATACTAATTTTTGTGTTGGTGCAATAAAGATTTCTTGCCATTTTCAGTAGAAATCAGTTAGATTCCTTATGTTCCAAACTTTCCAACTCAAAGAGTCATATACCGAAAGATGGAGAATTTTATCAGCTTTTTAAAAATGAAAACCCCATCTTTCTACCTAACTTAGATCTTGAGTTAGACTAATTTTTGTGTTGGTGCAGTGAAGATTTCTTGCCATTTTCAGAAGAAATCAGTTAGATTCCTTATGTTCCAAACTTTTCAACTTAAAGAGTCATATACCGAAAGATGGAGAATTTTATCAGCTTTTTAAAAATGAAAACCCCATCTTTCTACCTAACTTAGATCTTGAGTTAGACTAATTTTTGTGTTGGTGCAGTTTTGCCATTTTCAGAAGAAATCAGTTAGATTCCTTATGTTCCAAATTTTCCAACTCAATGAGTCATATACCAAAAGATGGAGAATTTTAACAGATTTTCAAAAATGTAAGCCTCATCTTTCTATCTAACTTAGATCTTGAGTTATACTAATTTTTGTGTTTGTGCAGTGAAGATTTCTTGCCATTTTCAGAAGAAATCAGTTAGATTCCTTATGTTCCAAACCTTCCAACTCAATGAGTCATAAACCAAAAGATGGAGAATTTCATCAGCTTTTTAAAAATGTAAACCTCTTATTTCTATCTAACTTAGATCTTGAGGTATATTAATTTTTGTGTTGGTGCAATGAAGATTTCTTGCCATTTTTAGAAGAAATCAGTTAGATTCCTTATGTTCCAAACTTTCCAACTCAAAGAGTCATATACCGAAAGATGGAGAATTTTATCAGCTTTTTAAAAATAAAAACCATATCTTTCTACCTAACTTAGATCTTGAGTTAGACTAATTTTTGTGTTGGTGCAGTCTTGCCATTTTCAGAAGAAATCAGTTAGATTCCTTATGTTCCAAACCTTCCAACTCAATGAGTCATATACCAAAAGATGGAGAATTTTATCAGCTTTTTAAAAATAAAAACCCCATCTTTCTACCTAACTTAGATCTTGAGTTAGACTAATTTTTGTGTTGGTGCAGTGAAGATTTCTTGCCATTTTCAGAAGAAATCAGTTAGATTCCTTATGTTCCAAACTTTTCAACTCAAAGAGTCATATACCGAAAGATGGAGAATTTTATCAGCTTTTTAAAAATGAAAACCCCATCTTTCTACCTAACTTAGATCTTGAGTTAGACTAATTTTTGTGTTGGTGCAGTCTTGCCATTTTCAGAAAAAATCAGTTAGATTCCTTATGTTCCAAATTTTCCAATTCAATGAGTCATACACCAAAAGATGGAGAATTTTAACAGATTTTCAAAAATGTAAGCCTCATCTTTCTATCTAACTTAGATCTTGAGTTATACTAATTTTTGTGTTTGTGCAGTGAAGATTTTTTGCCATTTTCAGAAGAAATCAGTTAGATTCCTTATGTTCCAAACTTTCCAACTCAAAGAGTCATATACCGAAAGATGGAGAATTTTATCAGCTTTTTAAAAATGAAAACCCCATCTTTCTACCTAACTTAGATCTTGAGTTAGACTAATTTTTGTGTTGGTGCAGTCTTGCCATTTTCAGAAGAAATCAGTTAGATTCCTTATGTTCCAAACCTTCCAACTCAATGAGTCATATACCAAAAGATGGAGAATTTTATCAGCTTTTTAAAAATAAAAACCCCATCTTTCTACCTAACTTAGATCTTGAGTTAGACTAATTTTTGTGTTGGTGCAGTGAAGATTTCTTGCCATTTTCAGAAGAAATCAGTTAGATTCCTTATGTTCCAAACCTTCCAACTCAATGAGTCATATACCAAAAGATGGAGAATTTTATCAGCTTTTTAAAAATGTAAACCTCATCTTTCTATCTAACTTAGATCTTGAGTTATACTAATTTTTGTGTTGGTGCAGTGAAGATTTCTTGCCATTTTCAGAAGAAATCAGTTAGATTCCTTATGTTCCAAACTTTCCAATTTAAAGAGTCATATACCGAAAAATGGAGAATTTTATCAGCTTTTTAAAAATGAAAACTCCATTTTTCTACCTAACTTAGATCTTGAGTTAGACTAATTTTTGTGTTGGTGCAGTCTTGCCATTTTCAGAAGAAATCAGTTAGATTCCTTATGTTCCAAACCTTCCAACTCAATGAGTCATATACCAAAAAATGGAGTATTTTATCAGCTTTTAAAAAATGTAAACCTCATCTTTCTATCTAACTTAAATCTTGAGTTATACTAATTTTTGTGTTGATGCAGTAAAGATTTTTTGCCATTTTCCGAAGAAATCAGTAAGATTCCTTATGTTCCAAACTTTCCAACTCAATGAGTCATATACCAAAAGATGGAGAATTTTAACAGATTTTCAAAAATGTAAGCCTCATCTTTCTATCTAACTTAGATCTTGAGTTATACTAATTTTTGTGTTTGTGCATTGAAGATTTCTTGCCATTTTCAGAAGAAATCAGTTAGATTCCTTATGTTCCAAACTTTCCAACTCAATGAGTCATATACCAAAAAATGGAGAATTTTATCAGCTTTTTAAAAATGTAAACCTCATCTTTCTATCTAACTTAGATCTTGAGTTATACTAATTTTTGTGTTTGTGCAGTGAAGATTTCTTGCCATTTTCAGAAGAAATCAGTAAGATTCCTCATGTTCCAAACTTTCCAACTCAAAGAGTCATATACCAAAAGATGTAGAATTTTAACAGCTTTTTAAAAATGTAAGCCTCATCTTTTTATCTAACTTAGAACTTGAGTTATACTAATTTTTGTGTTTGTGCAGTGAAGATTCCTTGCCATTTTCAGAAGAAATCAGTAAGATTCCTTATGTTCCAAACTTTCCAACTCAATGAGTCATATACCAAAAGATGGAGAATTTTAACAGCTTTTTAAAAATGTAAGCCTCATCTTTCTATCTAACTTAGATCTTGAGTTATACTAATCTTTGTGTTGGTGCAGTGAAAATTTTTTGCCATTTTCCGAAGAAATCAGTAAGATTCCTTATGTTCCAACCTTTCCAACTCAAAGAGTCATATACCAAAAGATGAAGAATTTTATCAGATTTTTAAAAATGAAAACCCCATCTTTCTACCTAACTTAGATCTTGAGTTAGACTAATTTTTGTGTTGGTGCAGTCTTGCCATTTTCAGAAGAAATCAGTTAGATTCCTTATGTTCCAAATTTTCCAACTTAATGAGTCATATACCAAAAGATGGAGAATTTTATCAGCTTTTTAAAAATGTAAACCTCATCTTTCTATCTAACTTAGATCTTGAGTTATACTAATTTTTGTGTTGGTGCAATAAAGATTTCTTGCCATTTTCAGTAGAAATCAGTTAGATTCCTTATGTTCCAAACTTTCCAACTCAAAGAGTCATATACCGAAAGATGGAGAATTTTATCAGCTTTTTAAAAATGAAAACCCCATCTTTCTACCTAACTTAGATCTTGAGTTAGACTAATTTTTGTGTTGGTGCAGTGAAGATTTCTTGCCATTTTCAGAAGAAATCAGTTAGATTCCTTATGTTCCAAACTTTTCAACTTAAAGAGTCATATACCGAAAGATGGAGAATTTTATCAGCTTTTTAAAAATGAAAACCCCATCTTTCTACCTAACTTAGATCTTGAGTTAGACTAATTTTTGTGTTGGTGCAGTTTTGCCATTTTCAGAAGAAATCAGTTAGATTCCTTATGTTCCAAATTTTCCAACTCAATGAGTCATATACCAAAAGATGGAGAATTTTAACAGATTTTCAAAAATGTAAGCCTCATCTTTCTATCTAACTTAGATCTTGAGTTATACTAATTTTTGTGTTTGTGCATTGAAGATTTCTTGCCATTTTCAGAAGAAATCAGTTAGATTCCTTATGTTCCAAACTTTCCAACTCAATGAGTCATATACCAAAAAATGGAGAATTTTATCAGCTTTTTAAAAATGTAAACCTCATCTTTCTATCTAACTTAGATCTTGAGTTATACTAATTTTTGTGTTTGTGCAGTGAAGATTTCTTGCCATTTTCAGAAGAAATCAGTAAGATTCCTCATGTTCCAAACTTTCCAACTCAAAGAGTCATATACCAAAAGATGTAGAATTTTAACAGCTTTTTAAAAATGTAAGCCTCATCTTTTTATCTAACTTAGAACTTGAGTTATACTAATTTTTGTGTTTGTGCAGTGAAGATTCCTTGCCATTTTCAGAAGAAATCAGTAAGATTCCTTATGTTCCAAACTTTCCAACTCAATGAGTCATATACCAAAAGATGGAGAATTTTAACAGCTTTTTAAAAATGTAAGCCTCATCTTTCTATCTAACTTAGATCTTGAGTTATACTAATCTTTGTGTTGGTGCAGTGAAAATTTTTTGCCATTTTCCGAAGAAATCAGTAAGATTCCTTATGTTCCAACCTTTCCAACTCAAAGAGTCATATACCAAAAGATGAAGAATTTTATCAGATTTTTAAAAATGAAAACCCCATCTTTCTACCTAACTTAGATCTTGAGTTAGACTAATTTTTGTGTTGGTGCAGTCTTGCCATTTTCAGAAGAAATCAGTTAGATTCCTTATGTTCCAAATTTTCCAACTTAATGAGTCATATACCAAAAGATGGAGAATTTTATCAGCTTTTTAAAAATGTAAACCTCATCTTTCTATCTAACTTAGATCTTGAGTTATACTAATTTTTGTGTTGGTGCAATAAAGATTTCTTGCCATTTTCAGTAGAAATCAGTTAGATTCCTTATGTTCCAAACTTTCCAACTCAAAGAGTCATATACCGAAAGATGGAGAATTTTATCAGCTTTTTAAAAATGAAAACCCCATCTTTCTACCTAACTTAGATCTTGAGTTAGACTAATTTTTGTGTTGGTGCAGTGAAGATTTCTTGCCATTTTCAGAAGAAATCAGTTAGATTCCTTATGTTCCAAACTTTTCAACTTAAAGAGTCATATACCGAAAGATGGAGAATTTTATCAGCTTTTTAAAAATGAAAACCCCATCTTTCTACCTAACTTAGATCTTGAGTTAGACTAATTTTTGTGTTGGTGCAGTTTTGCCATTTTCAGAAGAAATCAGTTAGATTCCTTATGTTCCAAATTTTCCAACTCAATGAGTCATATACCAAAAGATGGAGAATTTTAACAGATTTTCAAAAATGTAAGCCTCATCTTTCTATCTAACTTAGATCTTGAGTTATACTAATTTTTGTGTTTGTGCAGTGAAGATTTCTTGCCATTTTCAGAAGAAATCAGTTAGATTCCTTATGTTCCAAACCTTCCAACTCAATGAGTCATAAACCAAAAGATGGAGAATTTCATCAGCTTTTTAAAAATGTAAACCTCATATTTCTATCTAACTTAGATCTTGAGGTATATTAATTTTTGTGTTGGTGCAATGAAGATTTCTTGCCATTTTTAGAAGAAATCAGTTAGATTCCTTATGTTCCAAACTTTCCAACTCAAAGAGTCATATACCGAAAGATGGAGAATTTTATCAGCTTTTTAAAAATAAAAACCATATCTTTCTACCTAACTTAGATCTTGAGTTAGACTAATTTTTGTGTTGGTGCAGTCTTGCCATTTTCAGAAGAAATCAGTTAGATTCCTTATGTTCCAAACCTTCCAACTCAATGAGTCATATACCAAAAGATGGAGAATTTTATCAGCTTTTTAAAAATAAAAACCCCATCTTTCTACCTAACTTAGATCTTGAGTTAGACTAATTTTTGTGTTGGTGCAGTGAAGATTTCTTGCCATTTTCAGAAGAAATCAGTTAGATTCCTTATGTTCCAAACTTTTCAACTCAAAGAGTCATATACCGAAAGATGGAGAATTTTATCAGCTTTTTAAAAATGAAAACCCCATCTTTCTACCTAACTTAGATCTTGAGTTAGACTAATTTTTGTGTTGGTGCAGTCTTGCCATTTTCAGAAAAAATCAGTTAGATTCCTTATGTTCCAAATTTTCCAATTCAATGAGTCATACACCAAAAGATGGAGAATTTTAACAGATTTTCAAAAATGTAAGCCTCATCTTTCTATCTAACTTAGATCTTGAGTTATACTAATTTTTGTGTTTGTGCAGTGAAGATTTTTTGCCATTTTCAGAAGAAATCAGTTAGATTCCTTATGTTCCAAACTTTCCAACTCAAAGAGTCATATACCGAAAGATGGAGAATTTTATCAGCTTTTTAAAAATGAAAACCCCATCTTTCTACCTAACTTAGATCTTGAGTTAGACTAATTTTTGTGTTGGTGCAGTCTTGCCATTTTCAGAAGAAATCAGTTAGATTCCTTATGTTCCAAACCTTCCAACTCAATGAGTCATATACCAAAAGATGGAGAATTTTATCAGCTTTTTAAAAATAAAAACCCCATCTTTCTACCTAACTTAGATCTTGAGTTAGACTAATTTTTGTGTTGGTGCAGTGAAGATTTCTTGCCATTTTCAGAAGAAATCAGTTAGATTCCTTATGTTCCAAACCTTCCAACTCAATGAGTCATATACCAAAAGATGGAGAATTTTATCAGCTTTTTAAAAATGTAAACCTCATCTTTCTATCTAACTTAGATCTTGAGTTATACTAATTTTTGTGTTGGTGCAGTGAAGATTTCTTGCCATTTTCAGAAGAAATCAGTTAGATTCCTTATGTTCCAAACTTTCCAATTTAAAGAGTCATATACCGAAAAATGGAGAATTTTATCAGCTTTTTAAAAATGAAAACTCCATTTTTCTACCTAACTTAGATCTTGAGTTAGACTAATTTTTGTGTTGGTGCAGTCTTGCCATTTTCAGAAGAAATCAGTTAGATTCCTTATGTTCCAAACCTTCCAACTCAATGAGTCATATACCAAAAAATGGAGTATTTTATCAGCTTTTAAAAAATGTAAACCTCAT
Source organism: Schizotus pectinicornis (assembly GCA_951805265.1). Classification (NCBI taxonomy): domain Eukaryota; kingdom Metazoa; phylum Arthropoda; class Insecta; order Coleoptera; family Pyrochroidae; genus Schizotus; species Schizotus pectinicornis. The sequence goes on along the minus strand of OX638204.1, from coordinate 21,601,018 downwards.
CTTTCTATCTAACTTAAATCTTGAGTTATACTAATTTTTGTGTTGATGCAGTAAAGATTTTTTGCCATTTTCCGAAGAAATCAGTAAGATTCCTTATGTTCCAAACTTTCCAACTCAATGAGTCATATACCAAAAGATGGAGAATTTTAACAGATTTTCAAAAATGTAAGCCTCATCTTTCTATCTAACTTAGATCTTGAGTTATACTAATTTTTGTGTTTGTGCATTGAAGATTTCTTGCCATTTTCAGAAGAAATCAGTTAGATTCCTTATGTTCCAAACTTTCCAACTCAATGAGTCATATACCAAAAAATGGAGAATTTTATCAGCTTTTTAAAAATGTAAACCTCATCTTTCTATCTAACTTAGATCTTGAGTTATACTAATTTTTGTGTTTGTGCAGTGAAGATTTCTTGCCATTTTCAGAAGAAATCAGTAAGATTCCTCATGTTCCAAACTTTCCAACTCAAAGAGTCATATACCAAAAGATGTAGAATTTTAACAGCTTTTTAAAAATGTAAGCCTCATCTTTTTATCTAACTTAGAACTTGAGTTATACTAATTTTTGTGTTTGTGCAGTGAAGATTCCTTGCCATTTTCAGAAGAAATCAGTAAGATTCCTTATGTTCCAAACTTTCCAACTCAATGAGTCATATACCAAAAGATGGAGAATTTTAACAGCTTTTTAAAAATGTAAGCCTCATCTTTCTATCTAACTTAGATCTTGAGTTATACTAATCTTTGTGTTGGTGCAGTGAAAATTTTTTGCCATTTTCCGAAGAAATCAGTAAGATTCCTTATGTTCCAACCTTTCCAACTCAAAGAGTCATATACCAAAAGATGAAGAATTTTATCAGATTTTTAAAAATGAAAACCCCATCTTTCTACCTAACTTAGATCTTGAGTTAGACTAATTTTTGTGTTGGTGCAGTCTTGCCATTTTCAGAAGAAATCAGTTAGATTCCTTATGTTCCAAATTTTCCAACTTAATGAGTCATATACCAAAAGATGGAGAATTTTATCAGCTTTTTAAAAATGTAAACCTCATCTTTCTATCTAACTTAGATCTTGAGTTATACTAATTTTTGTGTTGGTGCAATAAAGATTTCTTGCCATTTTCAGAAGAAATCAGTTAGATTCCTTATGTTCCAAACTTTCCAACTCAAAGATTCATATACCGAAAGATGGAGAATTTTATCAGCTTTTTAAAAATGAAAACCCCAACTTTCTACCTAACTTAGATCTTGAGTTAGACTAATTTTTGTGTTGGTGCAGTCTTGCCATTTTCAGAAGAAATCAGTTAGATTCCTTATGTTCCAAACCTTCCAACTCAATGAGTCATATACCAAAAGATGGAGAATTTTATCAGCTTTTTAAAAATAAAAACCCCATCTTTCTACCTAACTTAGATCTTGAGTTAGACTAATTTTTGTGTTGGTGCAGTGAAGATTTCTTGCCATTTTCAGAAGAAATCAGTTAGATTCCTTATGTTCCAAACTTTTCAACTCAAAGAGTCATATACCGAAAGATGGAGAATTTTATCAGCTTTTTAAAAATGAAAACCCCATCTTTCTACCTAACTTAGATCTTGAGTTAGACTAATTTTTGTGTTGGTGCAGTTTTGCCATTTTCAGAAGAAATCAGTTAGATTCCTTATGTTCCAAATTTTCCAACTCAATGAGTCATATACCAAAAGATGGAGAATTTTAACAGATTTTCAAAAATGTAAGCCTCATCTTTCTATCTAACTTAAATCTTGAGTTATACTAATTTTTGTGTTTGTGCACTGAAGATTTCTTGCCATTTTCAGAAGAAATCAGTTAGATTCCTTATGTTCCAAACTTTCCAACTCAAAGAGTCATATACCGAAAGATGGAGAATTTTATCAGCTTTTTAAAAATGAAAACCCCATCTTTCTACCTAACTTAGATCTTGAGTTAGACTAATTTTTGTGTTGGTGCAGTCTTGCCATTTTCAGAAGAAATCAGTTAGATTCCTTATGTTCCAAACCTTCCAACTCAATGGGTCATATACCAAAAGATGGAGAATTTTATCAGCTTTTTAAAAATGTAAACCTCATATTTCTATCTAACTTAGATCTTGAGTTATATTAATTTTTGTGTTTGTGCAGTGAAGATTCCTTGCCATTTTCAGAAGAAATCAGTAAGATTCCTTATGTTCCAAACTTTCCAACTCAATGAATCACATACCAAAAGATGGAAAATTTTATCAGCTTTTTAAAAATGTAAACCTCATCTTTCTATCTAACTTAGATCTTGAGTTATACTAATCTTTGTGTTGGTGCAGTGAAAATTTTTTGCCATTTTCCGAAGAAATCAGTAAGATTCCTTATGTTCCAACCTTTCCAACTCAAAGAGTCATATACCAAAAGATGAAGAATTTTATCAGATTTTTAAAAATGAAAATTCTATCTTTCTACCTAACTTAGATCTTGAGTTAGACTAATTTTTGTGTTGGTGCAGTCTTGCCATTTTCAGAAGAAATCAGTTAGATTCCTTATGTTCCAAATTTTCCAACTTAATGAGTCATATACCAAAAGATGGAGAATTTTAACAGATTTTCAAGAATGTAAGCCTCATCTTTCTGTCTAACTTAGATCTTGAGTTATACTAATTTTTGTGTTTGTGCAGTGAAGATTTCTTGCCATTTTCAGAAGAAATCAGTTAGATTCCTTATGTTCCAAACTTTCCAACTCAAAGAGTCATATACCGAAAGATGGAGAATTTTATCAGCTTTTTAAAAATGAAACCCCATCTTTCTACCTAACTTAGATCTTGAGTTAGACAAATTTTTGTGTTGGTGCAGTCTTGCCATTTTCAGAAGAAATCAGTTAGATTCCTTATGTTCCAAACTTTCCAACTCAATGAGTCATATACCAAAAAATGGAGAATTTTATCAGCTTTTTAAAAATGTAAACCTCATCTTTTTATCTAACTTAGATCTTGAGTTATACTAATTTTTGTGTTTGGGCAGTGAAGATTTTTTGCCATTTTCAGAAGAAATCAGTAAGATTCCTTATGTTCCAAACTTTTCAACTCAAAGAGTCATATACCAAGAGATGGAGAATTTTATCAGCTTTTTAAAAATGAAAACCCCATCTTTCTACCTAACTTAGATCTTGAGTTAGACTAATTTTTGTGTTGGTGCAGTCTTGCAATTTTCAGAAGAATTCAGTTAGATTCCTTATGTTCCAAACTTTCCAACTCAATGAGTCATATCCCAAAAGATGGAGAATTTTATCAGCTTTTTAAAAATGTAAACCTCATCTTTCTATCTAACTTAGATCTTGAGTTATACTAATTTTTGTGTTGGTGCAATAAAGATTTCTTGCCATTTTCAGAAGAAATCAGTTAGATTCCTTATGTTCCAAACTTTCCAACTCAAAGAGTCATATACCGAAAGATGGAGAATTTTATCAGCTTTTTAAAAATGAAAACCCCAACTTTTTACCTAACTTAGATCTTGAGTTAGACTAATTTTTGTGTTGGTGCAGTCTTGCCATTTTCAGAAGAAATCAGTTAGATTCTTTATGTTCCAAACCTTCCAACTCAATGAGTCATATACCAAAAGATGGAGAATTTTATCAGCTTTTTAAAAATAAAAACCCCATCTTTCTACCTAACTTAGATCTTGAGTTAGACTAATTATTGTGTTGGTGCAGTGAAGATTTCTTGCCATTTTCAGAAGAAATCAGTTAGATTCCTTATGTTCCAAACTTTTCAACTCAAAGAGTCATATACCGAAAGATGGAGAATTTTATCAGCTTTTTAAAAATGAAAACCCCATCTTTCTACCTAACTTAGATCTTGAGTTAGACTAATTTTTGTGTTGGTGCAGTTTTGCCATTTTCAGAAGAAATCAGTTAGATTCCTTATGTTCCAAATTTTCCAACTCAATGAGTCATATACCAAAAGATGGAGAATTTTAACAGATTTTCAAAAATGTAAGCCTCATCTTTCTATCTAACTTAGATCTTGAGTTATACTAATTTTTGTGTTTGTGCACTGAAGATTTCTTGCCATTTTCAGAAGAAATCAGTTAGATTCCTTATGTTCCAAACTTTCCAACTCAAAGAGTCATATACCGAAAGATGGAGAATTTTATCAGCTTTTTAAAAATGAAAACCCCATCTTTCTACCTAACTTAGATCTTGAGTTAGACTAATTTTTGTGTTGGTGCAGTCTTGCCATTTTCAGAAGAAATCAGTTAGATTCCTTATGTTCCAAACCTTCCAACTCAATGGGTCATATACCAAAAGATGGAGAATTTTATCAGCTTTTTAAAAATGTAAACCTCATATTTCTATCTAACTTAGATCTTGAGTTATATTAATTTTTGTGTTTGTGCAGTGAAGATTCCTTGCCATTTTCAGAAGAAATCAGTAAGATTCCTTATGTTCCAAACTTTCCAACTCAATGAATCACATACCAAAAGATGGAAAATTTTATCAGCTTTTTAAAAATGTAAACCTCATCTTTCTATCTAACTTAGATCTTGAGTTATACTAATCTTTGTGTTGGTGCAGTGAAAATTTTTTGCCATTTTCCGAAGAAATCAGTAAGATTCCTTATGTTCCAACCTTTCCAACTCAAAGAGTCATATACCAAAAGATGAAGAATTTTATCAGATTTTTAAAAATGAAAACCCTATCTTTCTACCTAACTTAGATCTTGAGTTAGACTAATTTTTGTGTTGGTGCAGTCTTGCCATTTTCAGAAGAAATCAGTTAGATTCCTTATGTTCCAAATTTTCCAACTTAATGAGTCATATACCAAAAGATGGAGAATTTTAACAGATTTTCAAGAATGTAAGCCTCATCTTTCTGTCTAACTTAGATCTTGAGTTATACTAATTTTTGTGTTTGTGCAGTGAAGATTTCTTGCCATTTTCAGAAGAAATCAGTTAGATTCCTTATGTTCCAAACTTTCCAACTCAAAGAGTCATATACCGAAAGATGGAGAATTTTATCAGCTTTTTAAAAATGAAACCCCATCTTTCTACCTAACTTAGATCTTGAGTTAGACAAATTTTTGTGTTGGTGCAGTCTTGCCATTTTCAGAAGAAATCAGTTAGATTCCTTATGTTCCAAACTTTCCAACTCAATGAGTCATATACCAAAAAATGGAGAATTTTATCAGCTTTTTAAAAATGTAAACCTCATCTTTTTATCTAACTTAGATCTTGAGTTATACTAATTTTTGTGTTTGGGCAGTGAAGATTTTTTGCCATTTTCAGAAGAAATCAGTAAGATTCCTTATGTTCCAAACTTTTCAACTCAAAGAGTCATATACCAAGAGATGGAGAATTTTATCAGCTTTTTAAAAATGAAAACCCCATCTTTCTACCTAACTTAGATCTTGAGTTAGACTAATTTTTGTGTTGGTGCAGTCTTGCAATTTTCAGAAGAATTCAGTTAGATTCCTTATGTTCCAAACTTTCCAACTCAATGAGTCATATCCCAAAAGATGGAGAATTTTATCAGCTTTTTAAAAATGTAAACCTCATCTTTCTATCTAACTTAGATCTTGAGTTATACTAATTTTTGTGTTGGTGCAATAAAGATTTCTTGCCATTTTCAGAAGAAATCAGTTAGATTCCTTATGTTCCAAACTTTCCAACTCAAAGAGTCATATACCGAAAGATGGAGAATTTTATCAGCTTTTTAAAAATGAAAACCCCAACTTTCTACCTAACTTAGATCTTGAGTTAGACTAATTTTTGTGTTGGTGCAGTCTTGCCATTTTCAGAAGAAATCAGTTAGATTCTTTATGTTCCAAACCTTCCAACTCAATGAGTCATATACCAAAAGATGGAGAATTTTATCAGCTTTTTAAAAATAAAAACCCCATCTTTCTACCTAACTTAGATCTTGAGTTAGACTAATTTTTGTGTTGGTGCAGTGAAGATTTCTTGCCATTTTCAGAAGAAATCAGTTAGATTCCTTATGTTCCAAACTTTTCAACTCAAAGAGTCATATACCGAAAGATGGAGAATTTTATCAGCTTTTTAAAAATGAAAACCCCATCTTTCTGCCTAACTTAGATCTTGAGTTAGACTAATTTTTGTGTTGGTGCAGTTTTGCCATTTTCAGAAGAAATCAGTTAGATTCCTTATGTTCCAAATTTTCCAACTCAATGAGTCATATACCAAAAGATGGAGAATTTTATCAGCTTTTTAAAAATGTAAACCTCATCTTTTTATCTAACTTAGATCTTGAGTTATACTAATTTTTGTGTTTGGGCAGTGAAGATTTCTTGCCATTTTCAGAAGAAATCAGTAAGATTCCTTATGTTCCAAACTTTCCAACTCAAAGAGTCATATACCAAGAGATGGAGAATTTTATCAGCTTTTTAAAAATGAAAACCCCATCTTTCTACCTAACTTAGATCTTGAGTTAGACTAATTTTTGTGTTGGTGCAGTCTTGCAATTTTCAGAAGAATTCAGTTAGATTCCTTATGTTCCAAACTTTCCAACTCAATGAGTCATATCCCAAAAGATGGAGAATTTTATCAGCTTTTTAAAAATGTAAACCTCATCTTTCTATCTAACTTAGATCTTGAGTTATACTAATTTTTGTGTTGGTGCAATAAAGATTTCTTGCCATTTTCAGAAGAAATCAGTTAGATTCCTTATGTTCCAAACTTTCCAACTCAAAGAGTCATATACCGAAAGATGGAGAATTTTATCAGCTTTTTAAAAATGAAAACCCCAACTTTCTACCTAACTTAGATCTTGAGTTAGACTAATTTTTGTGTTGGTGCAGTCTTGCCATTTTCAGAAGAAATCAGTTAGATTTCTTATGTTCCAAACCTTCCAACTCAATGAGTCATATACCAAAAGATGGAGAATTTTATCAGCTTTTTAAAAATAAAAACCCCATCTTTCTACCTAACTTAGATCTTGAGTTAGACTAATTTTTGTGTTGGTGCAGTGAAGATTTCTTGCCATTTTCAGAAGAAATCAGTTAGATTCCTTATGTTCCAAACTTTCCAACTCAAAGAGTCATATACCGAAAGATGGAGAATTTTATCAGCTTTTTAAAAATGAAAACCCCAACTTTCTACCTAACTTAGATCTTGAGTTAGACTAATTTTTGTGTTGGTGCAGTCTTGCCATTTTCAGAAGAAATCAGTTAGATTCCTTATGTTCCAAACCTTCCAACTCAATGAGTCATATACCAAAAGATGGAGAATTTTATCAGCTTTTTAAAAATAAAAACCCCATCTTTCTACCTAACTTAGATCTTGAGTTAGACTAATTTTTGTGTTGGTGCAGTGAAGATTTCTTGCCATTTTTAGAAGAAATCAGTTAGATTCCTTATGTTCCAAACTTTTCAACTCAAAGAGTCATATACCGAAAGATGGAGAATTTTATCAGCTTTTTAAAAATGAAAACCCCATCTTTCTACCTAACTTAGATCTTGAGTTAGACTAATTTTTGTGTTGGTGCAGTTTTGCCATTTTCAGAAGAAATCAGTTAGATTCCTTATGTTCCAAATTTTCCAACTCAATGAGTCATATACCAAAAGATGGAGAATTTTAACAGATTTTCAAAAATGTAAGCCTCATCTTTCTATCTAACTTAGATCTTGAGTTATACTAATTTTTGTGTTTGTGCACTGAAGATTTCTTGCCATTTTCAGAAGAAATCAGTTAGATTCCTTATGTTCCAAACTTTCCAACTCAAAGAGTCATATACCGAAAGATGGAGAATTTTATCAGCTTTTTAAAAATGAAAACCCCATCTTTCTACCTAACTTAGATCTTGAGTTAGACTAATTTTTGTGTTGGTGCAGTCTTGCCATTTTCAGAAGAAATCAGTTAGATTCCTTATGTTCCAAACCTTCCAACTCAATGAGTCATATACCAAAAGATGGAGAATTTTATCAGCTTTTTAAAAATGTAAACCTCATATTTCTATCTAACTTAGATCTTGAGTTATATTAATTTTTGTGTTTGTGCAGTGAAGATTCCTTGCCATTTTCAGAAGAAATCAGTAAGATTCCTTATGTTCCAAACTTTCCAACTCAATGAGTCACATACCAAAAGATGGAAAATTTTATCAGCTTTTTAAAAATGTAAACCTCATCTTTCTATCTAACTTAGATCTTGAGTTATACTAATCTTTGTGTTGGTGCAGTGAAAATTTTTTGCCATTTTCCGAAGAAATCAGTAAGATTCCTTATGTTCCAACCTTTCCAACTCAAAGAGTCATATACCAAAAGATGAAGAATTTTATCAGATTTTTAAAAATGAAAACCCCATCTTTCTACCTAACTTAGATCTTGAGTTAGACTAATTTTTGTGTTGGTGCAGTCTTGCCATTTTCAGAAGAAATCAGTTAGATTCCTTATGTTCCAAATTTTCCAACTTAATGAGTCATATACCAAAAGATGGAGAATTTTAACAGATTTTCAAGAATGTAAGCCTCATCTTTCTGTCTAACTTAGATCTTGAGTTATACTAATTTTTGTGTTTGTGCAGTGAAGATTTCTTGCCATTTTCAGAAGAAATCAGTTAGATTCCTTATGTTCCAAACTTTCCAACTCAAAGAGTCATATACCGAAAGATGGAGAATTTTATCAGCTTTTTAAAAATGAAAACCCCATCTTTCTACCTAACTTAGATCTTGAGTTAGACAAATTTTTGTGTTGGTGCAGTCTTGCCATTTTCAGAAGAAATCAGTTAGATTCCTTATGTTCCAAACTTTCCAACTCAATGAGTCATATACCAAAAAATGGAGAATTTTATCAGCTTTTTAAAAATGTAAACCTCATCTTTTTATCTAACTTAGATCTTGAGTTATACTAATTTTTGTGTTTGGGCAGTGAAGATTTTTTGCCATTTTCAGAAGAAATCAGTAAGATTCCTTATGTTCCAAACTTTTCAACTCAAAGAGTCATATACCAAGAGATGGAGAATTTTATCAGCTTTTTAAAAATGAAAACCCCATCTTTCTACCTAACTTAGATCTTGAGTTAGACTAATTTTTGTGTTGGTGCAGTCTTGCAATTTTCAGAAGAATTCAGTTAGATTCCTTATGTTCCAAACTTTCCAACTCAATGAGTCATATCCCAAAAGATGGAGAATTTTATCAGCTTTTTAAAAATGTAAACCTCATCTTTTTATCTAACTTAGATCTTGAGTTATACTAATTTTTGTGTTGGTGCAATAAAGATTTCTTGCCATTTTCAGAAGAAATCAGTTAGATTCCTTATGTTCCAAACTTTCCAACTCAAAGAGTCATATACCGAAAGATGGAGAATTTTATCAGCTTTTTAAAAATGAAAACCCCAACTTTCTACCTAACTTAGATCTTGAGTTAGACTAATTTTTGTGTTGGTGCAGTCTTGCCATTTTCAGAAGAAATCAGTTAGATTCCTTATGTTCCAAACCTTCCAACTCAATGAGTCATATACCAAAAGATGGAGAATTTTATCAGCTTTTTAAAAATAAAAACCCCATCTTTCTACCTAACTTAGATCTTGAGTTAGACTAATTTTTGTGTTGGTGCAGTGAAGATTTCTTGCCATTTTCAGAAGAAATCAGTTAGATTCCTTATGTTCCAAACTTTTCAACTCAAAGAGTCATATACCGAAAGATGGAGAATTTTATCAGCTTTTTAAAAATGAAAACCCCATCTTTCTGCCTAACTTAGATCTTGAGTTAGACTAATTTTTGTGTTGGTGCAGTTTTGCCATTTTCAGAAGAAATCAGTTAGATTCCTTATGTTCCAAATTTTCCAACTCAATGAGTCATATACCAAAAGATGGAGAATTTTATCAGCTTTTTAAAAATGTAAACCTCATCTTTTTATCTAACTTAGATCTTGAGTTATACTAATTTTTGTGTTTGGGCAGTGAAGATTTCTTGCCATTTTCAGAAGAAATCAGTAAGATTCCTTATGTTCCAAACTTTCCAACTCAAAGAGTCATATACCAAGAGATGGAGAATTTTATCAGCTTTTTAAAAATGAAAACCCCATCTTTCTACCTAACTTAGATCTTGAGTTAGACTAATTTTTGTGTTGGTGCAGTCTTGCAATTTTCAGAAGAATTCAGTTAGATTCCTTATGTTCCAAACTTTCCAACTCAATGAGTCATATCCCAAAAGATGGAGAATTTTATCAGCTTTTTAAAAATGTAAACCTCATCTTTCTATCTAACTTAGATCTTGAGTTATACTAATTTTTGTGTTGGTGCAATAAAGATTTCTTGCCATTTTTAGAAGAAATCAGTTAGATTCCTTATGTTCCAAACTTTCCAACTCAAAGAGTCATATACCGAAAGATGGAGAATTTTATCAGCTTTTTAAAAATGAAAACCCCAACTTTCTACCTAACTTAGATCTTGAGTTAGACTAATTTTTGTGTTGGTGCAGTCTTGCCATTTTCAGAAGAAATCAGTTAGATTCCTTATGTTCCAAACCTTCCAACTCAATGAGTCATATACCAAAAGATGGAGAATTTTATCAGCTTTTTAAAAATAAAAACCCCATCTTTCTACCTAACTTAGATCTTGAGTTAGACTAATTTTTGTGTTGGTGCAGTGAAGATTTCTTGCCATTTTCAGAAGAAATCAGTTAGATTCCTTATGTTCCAAACTTTTCAACTCAAAGAGTCATATACCGAAAGATGGAGAATTTTATCAGCTTTTTAAAAATGAAAACCCCATCTTTCTACCTAACTTAGATCTTGAGTTAGACTAATTTTTGTGTTGGTGCAGTTTTGCCATTTTCAGAAGAAATCAGTTAGATTCCTTATGTTCCAAATTTTCCAACTCAATGAGTCATATACCAAAAGATGGAGAATTTTAACAGATTTTCAAAAATGTAAGCCTCATCTTTCTATCTAACTTAGATCTTGAGTTATACTAATTTTTGTGTTTGTGCAGTGAAGATTTCTTGCCATTTTCAGAAGAAATCAGTTAGATTCCTTATGTTCCAAACCTTCCAACTCAATGAGTCATAAACCAAAAGATGGAGAATTTCATCAGCTTTTTAAAAATGTAAACCTCATATTTCTATCTAACTTAGATCTTGAGGTATATTAATTTTTGTGTTGGTGCAATGAAGATTTCTTGCCATTTTTAGAAGAAATCAGTTAGATTCCTTATGTTCCAAACTTTCCAACTCAAAGAGTCATATATCGAAAGATGGAGAATTTTATCAGCTTTTTAAAAATAAAAACCGTATCTTTCTACCTAACTTAGATCTTGAGTTAGACTAATTTTTGTGTTGGTGCAGTCTTGCCATTTTCAGAAGAAATCAGTTAGATTCCTTATGTTCCAAATCTTCCAACTCAATGAGTCATATACCAAAGGATGGAGAATTTTATCAGCTTTTTAAAAATAAAAACCCCATCTTTCTACCTAACTTAGATCTTGAGTTAGACTAATTTTTGTGTTGGTGCAGTGAAGATTTCTTGCCATTTTCAGAAGAAATCAGTTAGATTCCTTATGTTCCAAACTTTTCAACTCAAAGAGTCATATACCGAAAGATGGAGAATTTTATCAGCTTTTTAAAAATGAAAACCCCATCTTTCTACCTAACTTAGATCTTGAGTTAGACTAATTTTTGTGTTGGTGCAGTCTTGCCATTTTCAGAAAAAATCAGTTAGATTCCTTATGTTCCAAATTTTCCAATTTAATGAGTCATATACCAAAAGATGGAGAATTTTAACAGATTTTCAAAAATGTAAGCCTCATCTTTCTATCTAACTTAGATCTTGAGTTATACTAATTTTTGTGTTTGTGCAGTGAAGATTTTTTGCCATTTTCAGAAGAAATCAGTTAGATTCCTTATGTTCCAAACTTTCCAACTCAAAGAGTCATATACCGAAAGATGGAGAATTTTATCAGCTTTTTAAAAATGAAAACCCCATCTTTCTACCTAACTTAGATCTTGAGTTAGACTAATTTTTGTGTTGGTGCAGTCTTGCCATTTTCAGAAGAAATCAGTTAGATTCCTTATGTTCCAAACCTTCCAACTCAATGAGTCATATACCAAAAGATGGAGAATTTCATCAGCTTTTTAAAAATGTAAACCTCATATTTCTATCTAACTTAGATCTTGAGTTATATTAATTTTTGTGTTGGTGCAATGAAGAATTCTTGCCATTTTTAGAAGAAATCAGTTAGATTCCTTATGTTCCAAACTTTCCAACTCAAAGAGTCATATACCGAAAGATGGAGAATTTTATCAGCTTTTTAAAAATAAAAACCATATCTTTCTACCTAACTTAGATCTTGAGTTAGACTAATTTTTGTGTTGGTGCAGTCTTGCCATTTTCAGAAGAAATCAGTTAGATTCCTTATGTTCCAAACTTTCCAACTCAAAGAGTCATATACCAAAAGATGGAGAATTTTATCAGCTTTTTAAAAATGAAAACCACATCTATCTACCTGACTTAGTTCTTGAGTTAGACTAATTTTTGTGTTGGTGCAGTGAAGATTTCTTGCCATTTTCAGAAGAAATCAGTTAGATTCCTTATGTTCCAAACCTTCCAACTCAATGAGTCATATACCAAAAGATGGAGAATTTTATCAGCTTTTTAAAAATGTAAACCTCATCTTTCTATCTAACTTAGATCTTGAGTTATACTAATTTTTGTGTTGGTGCAGTGAAGATTTCTTGCCATTTTCAGAAGAAATCAGTTAGATTCCTTATGTTCCAAACTTTCCAATTTAAAGAGTCATATACCGAAAGATGGAGAATTTTATCAGCTTTTTAAAAATGAAAACTCCATTTTTCTACCTAACTTAGATCTTGAGTTAGACTAATTTTTGTGTTGGTGCAGTCTTGCCATTTTCAGAAGAAATCAGTTAGATTCCTTATGTTCCAAACCTTCCAACTCAATGAGTCATATACCAAAAAATGGAGTATTTTATCAGCTTTTAAAAAATGTAAACCTCATCTTTCTATCTAACTTAAATCTTGAGTTATACTAATTTTTGTGTTGATGCAGTAAAGATTTTTTGCCATTTTCCGAAGAAATCAGTAAGATTCCTTATGTTCCAAACTTTCCAACTTAATGAGTCATATACCAAAAGATGGAGAATTTTAACAGATTTTCAAAAATGTAAGCCTCATCTTTCTATCTAACTTAGATCTTGAGTTATACTAATTTTTGTGTTTGTGCATTGAAGATTTCTTGCCATTTTCAGAAGAAATCAGTTAGATTCCTTATGTTCCAAACTTTCCAACTCAATGAGTCATATACCAAAAAATGGAGAATTTTATCAGCTTTTTAAAAATGTAAACCTCATCTTTCTATCTAACTTAGATCTTGAGTTATACTAATTTTTGTGTTTGTGCAGTGAAGATTTCTTGCCATTTTCAGAAGAAATCAGTAAGATTCCTCATGTTCCAAACTTTCCAACTCAAAGAGTCATATACCAAAAGATGGAGAATTTTAACAGCTTTTTAAAAATGTAAGCCTCATCTTTTTATCTAACTTAGAACTTGAGTTATACTAATTTTTGTGTTTGTGCAGTGAAGATTCCTTGCCATTTTCAGAAGAAATCAGTAAGATTCCTTATGTTCCAAACTTTCCAACTCAATGAGTCACATACCAAAAGATGGAGAATTTTATCAGCTTTTTAAAAATGTAAACCTCATCTTTCTATCTAACTTAGATCTTGAGTTATACTAATCTTTGTGTTGGTGCAGTGAAAATTTTTTGCCATTTTCCGAAGAAATCAGTAAGATTCCTTATGTTCCAACCTTTCCAACTCAAAGAGTCATATACCAAAAGATGAAGAATTTTATCAGATTTTTAAAAATGAAAACCCCATCTTTCTACCTAACTTAGATCTTGAGTTAGACTAATTTTTGTGTTGGTGCAGTCTTGCCATTTTCAGAAGAAATCAGTTAGATTCCTTATGTTCCAAATTTTCCAACTTAATGAGTCATATACCAAAAGATGGAGAATTTTATCAGCTTTTTAAAAATGTAAACCTCATCTTTCTATCTAACTTAGATCTTGAGTTATACTAATTTTTGTGTTGGTGCAATAAAGATTTCTTGCCATTTTCAGAAGAAATCAGTTAGATTCCTTATGTTCCAAACTTTCCAACTCAAAGAGTCATATACCGAAAGATGGAGAATTTTATCAGCTTTTTAAAAATGAAAACCCCAACTTTCTACCTAACTTAGATCTTGAGTTAGACTAATTTTTGTGTTGGTGCAGTCTTGCCATTTTCAGAAGAAATCAGTTAGATTCCTTATGTTCCAAACCTTCCAACTCAATGAGTCATATACCAAAAAATGGAGAATTTTATCAGCTTTTTAAAAATAAAAACCCCATCTTTCTACCTAACTTAGATCTTGAGTTAGACTAATTTTTGTGTTGGTGCAGTGAAGATTTCTTGCCATTTTCAGAAGAAATCAGTTAGATTCCTTATGTTCCAAACTTTTCAACTCAAAGAGTCATATACCGAAAGATGGAGAATTTTATCAGCTTTTTAAAAATGAAAACCCCATCTTTCTACCTAACTTAGATCTTGAGTTAGACTAATTTTTGTGTTGGTGCAGTTTTGCCATTTTCAGAAGAAATCAGTTAGATTCCTTATGTTCCAAATTTTCCAACTCAATGAGTCATATACCAAAAGATGGAGAATTTTAACAGATTTTCAAAAATGTAAGCCTCATCTTTCTATCTAACTTAGATCTTGAGTTATACTAATTTTTGTGTTTGTGCAGTGAAGATTCCTTGCCATTTTCAGAAGAAATCAGTAAGATTCCTTATGTTCCAAACTTTCCAACTCAATGAGTCACATACCAAAAGATGGAGAATTTTATCAGCTTTTTAAAAATGTAAACCTCATCTTTCTATCTAACTTAGATCTTGAGTTATACTAATCTTTGTGTTGGTGCAGTGAAAATTTTTTGCCATTTTCCGAAGAAATCAGTAAGATTCCTTATGTTCCAACCTTTCCAACTCAAAGAGTCATATACCAAAAGATGAAGAATTTTATCAGATTTTTAGAAATGAAAACCCCATCTTTCTACCTAACTTAGATCTTGAGTTAGACTAATTTTTGTGTTGGTGCAGTCTTGCCATTTTCAGAAGAAATCAGTTAGATTCCTTATGTTCCAAATTTTCCAACTTAATGAGTCATATACCAAAAGATGGAGAATTTTAACAGATTTTCAAGAATGTAAGCCTCATCTTTCTGTCTAACTTAGATCTTGAGTTATACTAATGTTTGTGTTTGTGCAGTGAAGATTTCTTGCCATTTTCAGAAGAAATCAGTTAGATTCCTTATGTTCCAAACTTTCCAACTCAAAGAGTCATATACCGAAAGATGGAGAATTTTATCAGCTTTTTAAAAATGAAAACCCCATCTTTCTACCTAACTTAGATCTTGAGTTAGACAAATTTTTGTGTTGGTGCAGTCTTGCCATTTTCAGAAGAAATCAGTTAGATTCCTTATGTTCCAAACTTTCCAACTCAAAGAGTCATATACCGAAAGATGGAGAATTTTATCAGCTTTTTAAAAATGAAAACCCCAACTTTCTACCTAACTTAGATCTTGAGTTAGACTAATTTTTGTGTTGGTGCAGTCTTGCCATTTTCAGAAGAAATCAGTTAGATTCCTTATGTTCCAAACCTTCCAACTCAATGAGTCATATACCAAAAGATGGAGAATTTTATCAGCTTTTTAAAAATAAAAACCCCATCTTTCTACCTAACTTAGATCTTGAGTTAGACTAATTTTTGTGTTGGTGCAGTGAAGATTTCTTGCCATTTTCAGAAGAAATCAGTTAGATTCCTTATGTTCCAAACTTTTCAACTCAAAGAGTCATATACCGAAAGATGGAGAATTTTATCAGCTTTTTAAAAATGAAAACCCCATCTTTCTACCTAACTTAGATCTTGAGTTAGACTAATTTTTGTGTTGGTGCAGTTTTGCCATTTTCAGAAGAAATCAGTTAGATTCCTTATGTTCCAAATTTTCCAACTCAATGAGTCATATACCAAAAGATGGAGAATTTTAACAGATTTTCAAAAATGTAAGCCTCATCTTTCTATCTAACTTAGATCTTGAGTTATACTAATTTTTGTGTTTGTGCAGTGAAGATTCCTTGCCATTTTCAGAAGAAATCAGTAAGATTCCTTATGTTCCAAACTTTCCAACTCAATGAGTCACATACCAAAAGATGGAGAATTTTATCAGCTTTTTAAAAATGTAAACCTCATCTTTCTATCTAACTTAGATCTTGAGTTATACTAATCTTTGTGTTGGTGCAGTGAAAATTTTTTGCCATTTTCCGAAGAAATCAGTAAGATTCCTTATGTTCCAACCTTTCCAACTCAAAGAGTCATATACCAAAAGATGAAGAATTTTATCAGATTTTTAAAAATGAAAACCCCATCTTTCTACCTAACTTAGATCTTGAGTTAGACTAATTTTTGTGTTGGTGCAGTCTTGCCATTTTCAGAAGAAATCAGTTAGATTCCTTATGTTCCAAATTTTCCAACTTAATGAGTCATATACCAAAAGATGGAGAATTTTAACAGATTTTCAAGAATGTAAGCCTCATCTTTCTGTCTAACTTAGATCTTGAGTTATACTAATGTTTGTGTTTGTGCAGTGAAGATTTCTTGCCATTTTCAGAAGAAATCAGTTAGATTCCTTATGTTCCAAACTTTCCAACTCAATGAGTCATATACCAAAAAATGGAGAATTTTATCAGCTTTTTAAAAATGTAAACCTCATCTTTTTATCTAACTTAGATCTTGAGTTATACTAATTTTTGTGTTTGGGCAGTGAAGATTTCTTGCCATTTTCAGAAGAAATCAGTAAGATTCCTTATGTTCCAAACTTTCCAACTCAAAGAGTCATATACCAAGAAATGGAGAATTTTATCAGCTTTTTAAAAATGAAAACCCCATCTTTCTACCTAACTTAGATCTTGAGTTAGACTAATTTTTGTGTTGGTGCAGTCTTGCAATTTTCAGAAGAATTCAGTTAGATTCCTTATGTTCCAAACTTTCCAACTCAATGAGTCATATCCCAAAAGATGGAGAATTTTATCAGCTTTTTAAAAATGTAAACCTCATCTTTCTATCTAACTTAGATCTTGAGTTATACTAATTTTTGTGTTGGTGCAATAAAGATTTCTTGCCATTTTCAGAAGAAATCAGTTAGATTCCTTATGTTCCAAACTTTCCAACTCAAAGAGTCATATACCGAAAGATGGAGAATTTTATCAGCTTTTTAAAAATGAAAACCCCAACTTTCTACCTAACTTAGATCTTGAGTTAGACTAATTTTTGTGTTGGTGCAGTCTTGCCATTTTCAGAAGAAATCAGTTAGATTCCTTATGTTCCAAACCTTCCAACTCAATGAGTCATATACCAAAAGATGGAGAATTTTATCAGCTTTTTAAAAATAAAAACCCCATCTTTCTACCTAACTTAGATCTTGAGTTAGACTAATTTTTGTGTTGGTGCAGTGAAGATTTCTTGCCATTTTCAGAAGAAATCAGTTAGATTCCTTATGTTCCAAACTTTTCAACTCAAAGAGTCATATACCGAAAGATGGAGAATTTTATCAGCTTTTTAAAAATGAAAACCCCATCTTTCTACCTAACTTAGATCTTGAGTTAGACTAATTTTTGTGTTGGTGCAGTTTTGCCATTTTCAGAAGAAATCAGTTAGATTCCTTATGTTCCAAATTTTCCAACTCAATGAGTCATATACCAAAAGATGGAGAATTTTATCAGCTTTTTAAAAATGTAAACCTCATCTTTTTATCTAACTTAGATCTTGAGTTATACTAATTTTTGTGTTTGGGCAGTGAAGATTTCTTGCCATTTTCAGAAGAAATCAGTAAGATTCCTTATGTTCCAAACTTTCCAACTCAAAGAGTCATATACCAAGAGATGGAGAATTTTATCAGCTTTTTAAAAATGAAAACCCCATCTTTCTACCTAACTTAGATCTTGAGTTAGACTAATTTTTGTGTTGGTGCAGTCTTGCAATTTTCAGAAGAATTCAGTTAGATTCCTTATGTTCCAAACTTTCCAACTCAATGAGTCATATCCCAAAAGATGGAGAATTTTATCAGCTTTTTAAAAATGTAAACCTCATCTTTCTATCTAACTTAGATCTTGAGTTATACTAATTTTTGTGTTGGTGCAATAAAGATTTCTTGCCATTTTCAGTAGAAATCAGTTAGATTCCTTATGTTCCAAACTTTCCAACTCAAAGAGTCATATACCGAAAGATGGAGAATTTTATCAGCTTTTTAAAAATGAAAACCCCATCTTTCTACCTAACTTAGATCTTGAGTTAGACTAATTTTTGTGTTGGTGCAGTGAAGATTTCTTGCCATTTTCAGAAGAAATCAGTTAGATTCCTTATGTTCCAAACTTTTCAACTTAAAGAGTCATATACCGAAAGATGGAGAATTTTATCAGCTTTTTAAAAATGAAAACCCCATCTTTCTACCTAACTTAGATCTTGAGTTAGACTAATTTTTGTGTTGGTGCAGTTTTGCCATTTTCAGAAGAAATCAGTTAGATTCCTTATGTTCCAAATTTTCCAACTCAATGAGTCATATACCAAAAGATGGAGAATTTTAACAGATTTTCAAAAATGTAAGCCTCATCTTTCTATCTAACTTAGATCTTGAGTTATACTAATTTTTGTGTTTGTGCAGTGAAGATTTCTTGCCATTTTCAGAAGAAATCAGTTAGATTCCTTATGTTCCAAACCTTCCAACTCAATGAGTCATAAACCAAAAGATGGAGAATTTCATCAGCTTTTTAAAAATGTAAACCTCATATTTCTATCTAACTTAGATCTTGAGGTATATTAATTTTTGTGTTGGTGCAATGAAGATTTCTTGCCATTTTTAGAAGAAATCAGTTAGATTCCTTATGTTCCAAACTTTCCAACTCAAAGAGTCATATACCGAAAGATGGAGAATTTTATCAGCTTTTTAAAAATAAAAACCATATCTTTCTACCTAACTTAGATCTTGAGTTAGACTAATTTTTGTGTTGGTGCAGTCTTGCCATTTTCAGAAGAAATCAGTTAGATTCCTTATGTTCCAAACCTTCCAACTCAATGAGTCATATACCAAAAGATGGAGAATTTTATCAGCTTTTTAAAAATAAAAACCCCATCTTTCTACCTAACTTAGATCTTGAGTTAGACTAATTTTTGTGTTGGTGCAGTGAAGATTTCTTGCCATTTTCAGAAGAAATCAGTTAGATTCCTTATGTTCCAAACTTTTCAACTCAAAGAGTCATATACCGAAAGATGGAGAATTTTATCAGCTTTTTAAAAATGAAAACCCCATCTTTCTACCTAACTTAGATCTTGAGTTAGACTAATTTTTGTGTTGGTGCAGTCTTGCCATTTTCAGAAAAAATCAGTTAGATTCCTTATGTTCCAAATTTTCCAATTCAATGAGTCATATACCAAAAGATGGAGAATTTTAACAGATTTTCAAAAATGTAAGCCTCATCTTTCTATCTAACTTAGATCTTGAGTTATACTAATTTTTGTGTTTGTGCAGTGAAGATTTTTTGCCATTTTCAGAAGAAATCAGTTAGATTCCTTATGTTCCAAACTTTCCAACTCAAAGAGTCATATACCGAAAGATGGAGAATTTTATCAGCTTTTTAAAAATGAAAACCCCATCTTTCTACCTAACTTAGATCTTGAGTTAGACTAATTTTTGTGTTGGTGCAGTCTTGCCATTTTCAGAAGAAATCAGTTAGATTCCTTATGTTCCAAACCTTCCAACTCAATGAGTCATATACCAAAAGATGGAGAATTTTATCAGCTTTTTAAAAATAAAAACCCCATCTTTCTACCTAACTTAGATCTTGAGTTAGACTAATTTTTGTGTTGGTGCAGTGAAGATTTCTTGCCATTTTCAGAAGAAATCAGTTAGATTCCTTATGTTCCAAACCTTCCAACTCAATGAGTCATATACCAAAAGATGGAGAATTTTATCAGCTTTTTAAAAATGTAAACCTCATCTTTCTATCTAACTTAGATCTTGAGTTATACTAATTTTTGTGTTGGTGCAGTGAAGATTTCTTGCCATTTTCAGAAGAAATCAGTTAGATTCCTTATGTTCCAAACTTTCCAATTTAAAGAGTCATATACCGAAAAATGGAGAATTTTATCAGCTTTTTAAAAATGAAAACTCCATTTTTCTACCTAACTTAGATCTTGAGTTAGACTAATTTTTGTGTTGGTGCAGTCTTGCCATTTTCAGAAGAAATCAGTTAGATTCCTTATGTTCCAAACCTTCCAACTCAATGAGTCATATACCAAAAGATGGAGAATTTTAACAGATTTTCAAAAATGTAAGCCTCATCTTTCTATCTAACTTAGATCTTGAGTTATACTAATTTTTGTGTTGATGCAGTAAAGATTTTTTGCCATTTTCCGAAGAAATCAGTAAGATTCCTTATGTTCCAAACTTTCCAACTCAATGAGTCATATACCAAAAGATGGAGAATTTTAACAGATTTTCAAAAATGTAAGCCTCATCTTTCTATCTAACTTAGATCTTGAGTTATACTAATTTTTGTGTTTGTGCATTGAAGATTTCTTGCCATTTTCAGAAGAAATCAGTTAGATTCCTTATGTTCCAAACTTTCCAACTCAATGAGTCATATACCAAAAAATGGAGAATTTTATCAGCTTTTTAAACATGTAAACCTCATCTTTCTATCTAACTTAGATCTTGAGTTATACTAATTTTTGTGTTTGTGCAGTGAAGATTTCTTGCCATTTTCAGAAGAAATCAGTAAGATTCCTCATGTTCCAAACTTTCCAACTCAAAGAGTCATATACCAAAAGATGTAGAATTTTAACAGCTTTTTAAAAATGTAAGCCTCATCTTTTTATCTAACTTAGAACTTGAGTTATACTAATTTTTGTGTTTGTGCAGTGAAGATTCCTTGCCATTTTCAGAAGAAATCAGTAAGATTCCTTATGTTCCAAACTTTCCAACTCAATGAGTCATATACCAAAAGATGGAGAATTTTAACAGCTTTTTAAAAATGTAAGCCTCATCTTTCTATCTAACTTAGATCTTGAGTTATACTAATCTTTGTGTTGGTGCAGTGAAAATTTTTTGCCATTTTCCGAAGAAATCAGTAAGATTCCTTATGTTCCAACCTTTCCAACTCAAAGAGTCATATACCAAAAGATGAAGAATTTTATCAGATTTTTAAAAATGAAAACCCCATCTTTCTACCTAACTTAGATCTTGAGTTAGACTAATTTTTGTGTTGGTGCAGTCTTGCCATTTTCAGAAGAAATCAGTTAGATTCCTTATGTTCCAAATTTTCCAACTTAATGAGTCATATACCAAAAGATGGAGAATTTTATCAGCTTTTTAAAAATGTAAACCTCATCTTTCTATCTAACTTAGATCTTGAGTTATACTAATTTTTGTGTTGGTGCAATAAAGATTTCTTGCCATTTTCAGAAGAAATCAGTTAGATTCCTTATGTTCCAAACTTTCCAACTCAAAGAGTCATATACCGAAAGATGGAGAATTTTATCAGCTTTTTAAAAATGAAAACCCCAACTTTCTACCTAACTTAGATCTTGAGTTAGACTAATTTTTGTGTTGGTGCAGTCTTGCCATTTTCAGAAGAAATCAGTTAGATTCCTTATGTTCCAAACCTTCCAACTCAATGAGTCATATACCAAAAGATGGAGAATTTTATCAGCTTTTTAAAAATAAAAACCCCATCTTTCTACCTAACTTAGATCTTGAGTTAGACTAATTTTTGTGTTGGTGCAGTGAAGATTTCTTGCCATTTTCAGAAGAAATCAGTTAGATTCCTTATGTTCCAAACTTTTCAACTCAAAGAGTCATATACCGAAAGATGGAGAATTTTATCAGCTTTTTAAAAATGAAAACCCCATCTTTCTACCTAACTTAGATCTTGAGTTAGACTAATTTTTGTGTTGGTGCAGTTTTGCCATTTTCAGAAGAAATCAGTTAGATTCCTTATGTTCCAAATTTTCCAACTCAATGAGTCATATACCAAAAGATGGAGAATTTTAACAGATTTTCAAAAATGTAAGCCTCATCTTTCTATCTAACTTAGATCTTGAGTTATACTAATTTTTGTGTTTGTGCAGTGAAGATTTCTTGCCATTTTCAGAAGAAATCAGTTAGATTCCTTATGTTCCAAACCTTCCAACTCAATGAGTCATAAACCAAAAGATGGAGAATTTCATCAGCTTTTTAAAAATGTAAACCTCATATTTCTATCTAACTTAGATCTTGAGGTATATTAATTTTTGTGTTGGTGCAATGAAGATTTCTTGCCATTTTTAGAAGAAATCAGTTAGATTCCTTATGTTCCAAACTTTCCAACTCAAAGAGTCATATACCGAAAGATGGAGAATTTTATCAGCTTTTTAAAAATAAAAACCATATCTTTCTACCTAACTTAGATCTTGAGTTAGACTAATTTTTGTGTTGGTGCAGTCTTGCCATTTTCAGAAGAAATCAGTTAGATTCCTTATGTTCCAAACCTTCCAACTCAATGAGTCATATACCAAAAGATGGAGAATTTTATCAGCTTTTTAAAAATAAAAACCCCATCTTTCTACCTAACTTAGATCTTGAGTTAGACTAATTTTTGTGTTGGTGCAGTGAAGATTTCTTGCCATTTTCAGAAGAAATCAGTTAGATTCCTTATGTTCCAAACTTTTCAACTCAAAGAGTCATATACCGAAAGATGGAGAATTTTATCAGCTTTTTAAAAATGAAAACCCCATCTTTCTACCTAACTTAGATCTTGAGTTAGACTAATTTTTGTGTTGGTGCAGTCTTGCCATTTTCAGAAAAAATCAGTTAGATTCCTTATGTTCCAAATTTTCCAATTCAATGAGTCATATACCAAAAGATGGAGAATTTTAACAGATTTTCAAAAATGTAAGCCTCATCTTTCTATCTAACTTAGATCTTGAGTTATACTAATTTTTGTGTTTGTGCAGTGAAGATTTTTTGCCATTTTCAGAAGAAATCAGTTAGATTCCTTATGTTCCAAACTTTCCAACTCAAAGAGTCATATACCGAAAGATGGAGAATTTTATCAGCTTTTTAAAAATGAAAACCCCATCTTTCTACCTAACTTAGATCTTGAGTTAGACTAATTTTTGTGTTGGTGCAGTCTTGCCATTTTCAGAAGAAATCAGTTAGATTCCTTATGTTCCAAACCTTCCAACTCAATGAGTCATATACCAAAAGATGGAGAATTTTATCAGCTTTTTAAAAATAAAAACCCCATCTTTCTACCTAACTTAGATCTTGAGTTAGACTAATTTTTGTGTTGGTGCAGTGAAGATTTCTTGCCATTTTCAGAAGAAATCAGTTAGATTCCTTATGTTCCAAACCTTCCAACTCAATGAGTCATATACCAAAAGATGGAGAATTTTATCAGCTTTTTAAAAATGTAAACCTCATCTTTCTATCTAACTTAGATCTTGAGTTATACTAATTTTTGTGTTGGTGCAGTGAAGATTTCTTGCCATTTTCAGAAGAAATCAGTTAGATTCCTTATGTTCCAAACTTTCCAATTTAAAGAGTCATATACCGAAAAATGGAGAATTTTATCAGCTTTTTAAAAATGAAAACTCCATTTTTCTACCTAACTTAGATCTTGAGTTAGACTAATTTTTGTGTTGGTGCAGTCTTGCCATTTTCAGAAGAAATCAGTTAGATTCCTTATGTTCCAAACCTTCCAACTCAATGAGTCATATACCAAAAGATGGAGAATTTTAACAGATTTTCAAAAATGTAAGCCTCATCTTTCTATCTAACTTAGATCTTGAGTTATACTAATTTTTGTGTTGATGCAGTAAAGATTTTTTGCCATTTTCCGAAGAAATCAGTAAGATTCCTTATGTTCCAAACTTTCCAACTCAATGAGTCATATACCAAAAGATGGAGAATTTTAACAGATTTTCAAAAATGTAAGCCTCATCTTTCTATCTAACTTAGATCTTGAGTTATACTAATTTTTGTGTTTGTGCATTGAAGATTTCTTGCCATTTTCAGAAGAAATCAGTTAGATTCCTTATGTTCCAAACTTTCCAACTCAATGAGTCATATACCAAAAAATGGAGAATTTTATCAGCTTTTTAAAAATGTAAACCTCATCTTTCTATCTAACTTAGATCTTGAGTTATACTAATTTTTGTGTTTGTGCAGTGAAGATTTCTTGCCATTTTCAGAAGAAATCAGTAAGATTCCTCATGTTCCAAACTTTCCAACTCAAAGAGTCATATACCAAAAGATGTAGAATTTTAACAGCTTTTTAAAAATGTAAGCCTCATCTTTTTATCTAACTTAGAACTTGAGTTATACTAATTTTTGTGTTTGTGCAGTGAAGATTCCTTGCCATTTTCAGAAGAAATCAGTTAGATTCCTTATGTTCCAAACTTTCCAACTCAAAGAGTCATATACCGAAAGATGGAGAATTTTATCAGCTTTTTAAAAATGAAAACCCCATCTTTCTACCTAACTTAGATCTTGAGTTAGACTAATTTTTGTGTTGGTGCAGTCTTGCCATTTTCAGAAGAAATCAGTTAGATTCCTTATGTTCCAAATTTTCCAACTTAATGAGTCATATACCAAAAGATGGAGAATTTTATCAGCTTTTTAAAAATGTAAACCTCATCTTTCTATCTAACTTAGATCTTGAGTTATACTAATTTTTGTGTTGGTGCAATAAAGATTTCTTGCCATTTTCAGAAGAAATCAGTTAGATTCCTTATGTTCCAAACTTTCCAACTCAAAGAGTCATATACCGAAAGATGGAGAATTTTATCAGCTTTTTAAAAATGAAAACCCCAACTTTCTACCTAACTTAGATCTTGAGTTAGACTAATTTTTGTGTTGGTGCAGTCTTGCCATTTTCAGAAGAAATCAGTTAGATTCCTTATGTTCCAAACCTTCCAACTCAATGAGTCATATACCAAAAGATGGAGAATTTTATCAGCTTTTTAAAAATAAAAACCCCATCTTTCTACCTAACTTAGATCTTGAGTTAGACTAATTTTTGTGTTGGTGCAGTGAAGATTTCTTGCCATTTTCAGAAGAAATCAGTTAGATTCCTTATGTTCCAAACTTTTCAACTCAAAGAGTCATATACCGAAAGATGGAGAATTTTATCAGCTTTTTAAAAATGAAAACCCCATCTTTCTACCTAACTTAGATCTTGAGTTAGACTAATTTTTGTGTTGGTGCAGTTTTGCCATTTTCAGAAGAAATCAGTTAGATTCCTTATGTTCCAAATTTTCCAACTCAATGAGTCATATACCAAAAGATGGAGAATTTTAACAGATTTTCAAAAATGTAAGCCTCATCTTTCTATCTAACTTAGATCTTGAGTTATACTAATTTTTGTGTTTGTGCACTGAAGATTTCTTGCCATTTTCAGAAGAAATCAGTTAGATTCCTTATGTTCCAAACTTTCCAACTCAAAGAGTCATATACCGAAAGATGGAGAATTTTATCAGCTTTTTAAAAATGAAAACCCCATCTTTCTACCTAACTTAGATCTTGAGTTAGACTAATTTTTGTGTTGGTGCAGTCTTGCAATTTTCAGAAGAATTCAGTTAGATTCCTTATGTTCCAAACTTTCCAACTCAATGAGTCATATCCCAAAAGATGGAGAATTTTATCAGCTTTTTAAAAATGTAAACCTCATCTTTCTATCTAACTTAGATCTTGAGTTATACTAATTTTTGTGTTGGTGCAATAAAGATTTCTTGCCATTTTCAGAAGAAATCAGTTAGATTCCTTATGTTCCAAACTTTCCAACTCAAAGAGTCATATACCGAAAGATGGAGAATTTTATCAGCTTTTTAAAAATGAAAACCCCAACTTTCTACCTAACTTAGATCTTGAGTTAGACTAATTTTTGTGTTGGTGCAGTCTTGCCATTTTCAGAAGAAATCAGTTAGATTCCTTATGTTCCAAACCTTCCAACTCAATGAGTCATATACCAAAAGATGGAGAATTTTATCAGCTTTTTAAAAATAAAAACCCCATCTTTCTACCTAACTTAGATCTTGAGTTAGACTAATTTTTGTGTTGGTGCAGTGAAGATTTCTTGCCATTTTCAGAAGAAATCAGTTAGATTCCTTATGTTCCAAACTTTTCAACTCAAAGAGTCATATACCGAAAGATGGAGAATTTTATCAGCTTTTTAAAAATGAAAACCCCATTTTTCTACCTAACTTAGATCTTGAGTTAGACTAATTTTTGTGTTGGTGCAGTTTTGCCATTTTCAGAAGAAATCAGTTAGATTCCTTATGTTCCAAATTTTCCAACTCAATGAGTCATATACCAAAAGATGGAGAATTTTAACAGATTTTCAAAAATGTAAGCCTCATCTTTCTATCTAACTTAGATCTTGAGTTATACTAATTTTTGTGTTTGTGCAGTGAAGATTTCTTGCCATTTTCAGAAGAAATCAGTTAGATTCCTTATGTTCCAAATCTTCCAACTCAATGAGTCATAAACCAAAAGATGGAGAATTCCATCAGCTTTTTAAAAATGTAAACCTCATATTTCTATCTAACTTAGATCTTGAGGTATATTAATTTTTGTGTTGGTGCAATGAAGATTTCTTGCCATTTTTAGAAGAAATCAGTTAGATTCCTTATGTTCCAAACTTTCCAACTCAAAGAGTCATATACCGAAAGATGGAGAATTTTATCAGCTTTTTAAAAATAAAAACCATATCTTTCTACCTAACTTAGATCTTGAGTTAGACTAATTTTTGTGTTGGTGCAGTCTTGCCATTTTCAGAAGAAATCAGTTAGATTCCTTATGTTCCAAATCTTCCAACTCAATGAGTCATATACCAAAAGATGGAGAATTTTATCAGCTTTTTAAAAATAAAAACCCCATCTTTCTACCTAACTTAGATCTTGAGTTAGACTAATTTTTGTGTTGGTGCAGTGAAGATTTCTTGCCATTTTCAGAAGAAATCAGTTAGATTCCTTATGTTCCAAACTTTTCAACTCAAAGAGTCATATACCGAAAGATGGAGAATTTTATCAGCTTTTTAAAAATGAAAACCCCATCTTTCTACCTAACTTAGATCTTGAGTTAGACTAATTTTTGTGTTGGTGCAGTTTTGCCATTTTCAGAAGAAATCAGTTAGATTCCTTATGTTCCAAATTTTCCAACTCAATGAGTCATATACCAAAAGATGGAGAATTTTAACAGATTTTCAAAAATGTAAGCCTCATCTTTCTATCTAACTTAGATCTTGAGTTATACTAATTTTTGTGTTTGTGCAGTGAAGATTTCTTGCCATTTTCAGAAGAAATCAGTTAGATTCCTTATGTTCCAAATCTTCCAACTCAATGAGTCATAAACCAAAAGATGGAGAATTCCATCAGCTTTTTAAAAATGTAAACCTCATATTTCTATCTAACTTAGATCTTGAGGTATATTAATTTTTGTGTTGGTGCAATAAAGATTTCTTGCCATTTTTAGAAGAAATCAGTTAGATTCCTTATGTTCCAAACTTTCCAACTCAAAGAGTCATATACCGAAAGATGGAGAATTTTATCAGCTTTTTAAAAATAAAAACCATATCTTTCTACCTAACTTAGATCTTGAGTTAGACTAATTTTTGTGTTGGTGCAGTCTTGCCATTTTCAGAAGAAATCAGTTAGATTCCTTATGTTCCAAATCTTCCAACTCAATGAGTCATATACCAAAAGATGGAGAATTTTATCAGCTTTTTAAAAATAAAAACCCCATCTTTCTACCTAACTTAGATCTTGAGTTAGACTAATTTTTGTGTTGGTGCAGTGAAGATTTCTTGCCATTTTCAGAAGAAATCAGTTAGATTCCTTATGTTCCAAACTTTTCAACTCAAAGAGTCATATACCGAAAGATGGAGAATTTTATCAGCTTTTTAAAAATGAAAACCCCATCTTTCTACCTAACTTAGATCTTGAGTTAGACTAATTTTTGTGTTGGTGCAGTCTTGCCATTTTCAGAAAAAATCAGTTAGATTCCTTATGTTCCAAATTTTCCAATTTAATGAGTCATATACCAAAAGATGGAGAATTTTAACAGATTTTCAAAAATGTAAGCCTCATCTTTCTATCTAACTTAGATCTTGAGTTATACTAATTTTTGTGTTTGTGCAGTGAAGATTTTTTGCCATTTTCAGAAGAAATCAGTTAGATTCCTTATGTTCCAAACTTTCCAACTCAAAGAGTCATATACCGAAAGATGGAGAATTTTATCAGCTTTTTAAAAATGAAAACCCCATCTTTCTACCTAACTTAGATCTTGAGTTAGACTAATTTTTGTGTTGGTGCAGTCTTGCCATTTTCAGAAGAAATCAGTTAGATTCCTTATGTTCCAAACCTTCCAACTCAATGAGTCATATACCAAAAGATGGAGAATTTCATCAGCTTTTTAAAAATGTAAACCTCATATTTCTATCTAACTTAGATCTTGAGTTATATTAATTTTTGTGTTGGTGCAATGAAGAATTCTTGCCATTTTTAGAAGAAATCAGTTAGATTCCTTATGTTCCAAACTTTCCAACTCAAAGAGTCATATACCGAAAGATGGAGAATTTTATCAGCTTTTTAAAAATAAAAACCATATCTTTCTACCTAACTTAGATCTTGAGTTAGACTAATTTTTGTGTTGGTGCAGTCTTGCCATTTTCAGAAGAAATCAGTTAGATTCCTTATGTTCCAAACTTTCCAACTCAAAGAGTCATATACCAAAAGATGGAGAATTTTATCAGCTTTTTAAAAATAAAAACCACAACTTTCTACCTGACTTAGTTCTTGAGTTAGACTAATTTTTGTGTTGGTGCAGTGAAGATTTCTTGCCATTTTCAGAAGAAATCAGTTAGATTCCTTATGTTCCAAACCTTCCAACTCAATGAGTCATATACCAAAAGATGGAGAATTTTATCAGCTTTTTAAAAATGTAAACCTCATCTTTCTATCTAACTTAGATCTTGAGTTATACTAATTTTTGTGTTGGTGCAGTGAAGATTTCTTGCCATTTTCAGAAGAAATCAGTTAGATTCCTTATGTTCCAAACTTTCCAATTTAAAGAGTCATATACCGAAAGATGGAGAATTTTATCAGCTTTTTAAAAATGAAAACTCCATTTTTCTACCTAACTTAGATCTTGAGTTAGACTAATTTTTGTGTTGGTGCAGTCTTGCCATTTTCAGAAGAAATCAGTTAGATTCCTTATGTTCCAAACCTTCCAACTCAATGAGTCATATACCAAAAAATGGAGTATTTTATCAGCTTTTAAAAAATGTAAACCTCATCTTTCTATCTAACTTAAATCTTGAGTTATACTAATTTTTGTGTTGATGCAGTAAAGATTTTTTGCCATTTTCCGAAGAAATCAGTAAGATTCCTTATGTTCCAAACTTTCCAACTTAATGAGCCATATACCAAAAGATGGAGAATTTTAACAGATTTTCAAAAATGTAAGCCTCATCTTTCTATCTAACTTAGATCTTGAGTTATACTAATTTTTGTGTTTGTGCATTGAAGATTTCTTGCCATTTTCAGAAGAAATCAGTTAGATTCCTTATGTTCCAAACTTTCCAACTCAATGAGTCATATACCAAAAAATGGAGAATTTTATCAGCTTTTTAAAAATGTAAGCCTCATCTTTTTATCTAACTTAGAACTTGAGTTATACTAATTTTTGTGTTTGTGCAGTGAAGATTCCTTGCCATTTTCAGAAGAAATCAGTAAGATTCCTTATGTTCCAAACTTTCCAACTCAATGAGTCACATACCAAAAGATGGAGAATTTTATCAGCTTTTTAAAAATGTAAACCTCATCTTTCTATCTAACTTAGATCTTGAGTTATACTAATCTTTGTGTTGGTGCAGTGAAAATTTTTTGCCATTTTCCGAAGAAATCAGTAAGATTCCTTATGTTCCAACCTTTCCAACTCAAAGAGTCATATACCAAAAGATGAAGAATTTTATCAGATTTTTAAAAATGAAAACCCCATCTTTCTACCTAACTTAGATCTTGAGTTAGACTAATTTTTGTGTTGGTGCAGTCTTGCCATTTTCAGAAGAAATCAGTTAGATTCCTTATGTTCCAAATTTTCCAACTTAATGAGTCATATACCAAAAGATGGAGAATTTTATCAGCTTTTTAAAAATGTAAACCTCATCTTTCTATCTAACTTAGATCTTGAGTTATACTAATTCTTGTGTTGGTGCAATAAAGATTTCTTGCCATTTTCAGAAGAAATCAGTTAGATTCCTTATGTTCCAAACTTTCCAACTCAAAGAGTCATATACCGAAAGATGGAGAATTTTATCAGCTTTTTAAAAATGAAAACCCCAACTTTCTACCTAACTTAGATCTTGAGTTAGACTAATTTTTGTGTTGGTGCAGTGAAGATTTCTTGCCATTTTCAGAAGAAATCAGTTAGATTCCTTATGTTCCAAACTTTTCAACTCAAAGAGTCATATACCGAAAGATGGAGAATTTTATCAGCTTTTTAAAAATGAAAACCCCATCTTTCTACCTAACTTAGATCTTGAGTTAGACTAATTTTTGTGTTGGTGCAGTTTTGCCATTTTCAGAAGAAATCAGTTAGATTCCTTATGTTCCAAATTTTCCAACTCAATGAGTCATATACCAAAAGATGGAGAATTTTAACAGATTTTCAAAAATGTAAGCCTCATCTTTCTATCTAACTTAGATCTTGAGTTATACTAATTTTTGTGTTTGTGCAGTGAAGATTCCTTGCCATTTTCAGAAGAAATCAGTAAGATTCCTTATGTTCCAAACTTTCCAACTCAATGAGTCACATACCAAAAGATGGAGAATTTTATCAGCTTTTTAAAAATGTAAACCTCATCTTTCTATCTAACTTAGATCTTGAGTTATACTAATCTTTGTGTTGGTGCAGTGAAAATTTTTTGCCATTTTCCGAAGAAATCAGTAAGATTCCTTATGTTCCAACCTTTCCAACTCAAAGAGTCATATACCAAAAGATGAAGAATTTTATCAGATTTTTAAAAATGAAAACCCCATCTTTCTACCTAACTTAGATCTTGAGTTAGACTAATTTTTGTGTTGGTGCAGTCTTGCCATTTTCAGAAGAAATCAGTTAGATTCCTTATGTTCCAAATTTTCCAACTTAATGAGTCATATACCAAAAGATGGAGAATTTTAACAGATTTTCAAGAATGTAAGCCTCATCTTTCTGTCTAACTTAGATCTTGAGTTATACTAATGTTTGTGTTTGTGCAGTGAAGATTTCTTGCCATTTTCAGAAGAAATCAGTTAGATTCCTTATGTTCCAAACTTTCCAACTCAAAGAGTCATATACCGAAAGATGGAGAATTTTATCAGCTTTTTAAAAATGAAAACCCCATCTTTCTACCTAACTTAGATCTTGAGTTAGACAAATTTTTGTGTTGGTGCAGTCTTGCCATTTTCAGAAGAAATCAGTTAGATTCCTTATGTTCCAAACTTTCCAACTCAATGAGTCATATACCAAAAAATGGAGAATTTTATCAGCTTTTTAAAAATGTAAACCTCATCTTTTTATCTAACTTAGATCTTGAGTTATACTAATTTTTGTGTTTGGGCAGTGAAGATTTCTTGCCATTTTCAGAAGAAATCAGTAAGATTCCTTATGTTCCAAACTTTCCAACTCAAAGAGTCATATACCAAGAGATGGAGAATTTTATCAGCTTTTTAAAAATGAAAACCCCATCTTTCTACCTAACTTAGATCTTGAGTTAGACTAATTTTTGTGTTGGTGCAGTCTTGCAATTTTCAGAAGAATTCAGTTAGATTCCTTATGTTCCAAACTTTCCAACTCAATGAGTCATATCCCAAAAGATGGAGAATTTTATCAGCTTTTTAAAAATGAAAACCCCATCTTTCTACCTAACTTAGATCTTGAGTTAGACTAATTTTTGTGTTGGTGCAGTTTTGCCATTTTCAGAAGAAATCAGTTAGATTCCTTATGTTCCAAATTTTCCAACTCAATGAGTCATATACCAAAAGATGGAGAATTTTATCAGCTTTTTAAAAATGTAAACCTCATCTTTTTATCTAACTTAGATCTTGAGTTATACTAATTTTTGTGTTTGGGCAGTGAAGATTTCTTGCCATTTTCAGAAGAAATCAGTAAGATTCCTTATGTTCCAAACTTTCCAACTCAAAGAGTCATATACCAAGAGATGGAGAATTTTATCAGCTTTTTAAAAATGAAAACCCCATCTTTCTACCTAACTTAGATCTTGAGTTAGACTAATTTTTGTGTTAGTGCAGTCTTGCAATTTTCAGAAGAATTCAGTTAGATTCCTTATGTTCCAAACTTTCCAACTCAATGAGTCATATCCCAAAAGATGGAGAATTTTATCAGCTTTTTAAAAATGTAAACCTCATCTTTCTATCTAACTTAGATCTTGAGTTATACTAATTTTTGTGTTGGTGCAATAAAGATTTCTTGCCATTTTCAGAAGAAATCAGTTAGATTCCTTATGTTCCAAACTTTCCAACTCAAAGAGTCATATACCGAAAGATGGAGAATTTTATCAGCTTTTTAAAAATGAAAACCCCATCTTTCTACCTAACTTAGATCTTGAGTTAGACTAATTTTTGTGTTGGTGCAGTGAAGATTTCTTGCCATTTTCAGAAGAAATCAGTTAGATTCCTTATGTTCCAAACTTTTCAACTTAAAGAGTCATATACCGAAAGATGGAGAATTTTATCAGCTTTTTAAAAATGAAAACCCCATCTTTCTACCTAACTTAGATCTTGAGTTAGACTAATTTTTGTGTTGGCGCAGTTTTGCCATTTTCAGAAGAAATCAGTTAGATTCCTTATGTTCCAAATTTTCCAACTCAATGAGTCATATACCAAAAGATGGAGAATTTTAACAGATTTTCAAAAATGTAAGCCTCATCTTTCTATCTAACTTAGATCTTGAGTTATACTAATTTTTGTGTTTGTGCAGTGAAGATTTCTTGCCATTTTCAGAAGAAATCAGTTAGATTCCTTATGTTCCAAACTTTCCAACTCAATGAGTCATAAACCAAAAGATGGAGAATTTCATCAGCTTTTTAAAAATGAAAACCCCATCTTTCTACCTAACTTAGATCTTGAGTTAGACAAATTTTTGTGTTGGTGCAGTCTTGCCATTTTCAGAAGAAATCAGTTAGATTCCTTATGTTCCAAACTTTCCAACTCAATGAGTCATATACCAAAAAATGGAGAATTTTATCAGCTTTTTAAAAATGTAAACCTCATCTTTTTATCTAACTTAGATCTTGAGTTATACTAATTTTTGTGTTTGGGCAGTGAAGATTTCTTGCCATTTTCAGAAGAAATCAGTAAGATTCCTTATGTTCCAAACTTTCCAACTCAAAGAGTCATATACCAAGAGATGGAGAATTTTATCAGCTTTTTAAAAATGAAAACCCCATCTTTCTACCTAACTTAGATCTTGAGTTAGACTAATTTTTGTGTTGGTGCAGTCTTGCAATTTTCAGAAGAATTCAGTTAGATTCCTTATGTTCCAAACTTTCCAACTCAATGAGTCATATCCCAAAAGATGGAGAATTTTATCAGCTTTTTAAAAATGAAAACCCCATCTTTCTACCTAACTTAGATCTTGAGTTAGACTAATTTTTGTGTTGGTGCAGTTTTGCCATTTTCAGAAGAAATCAGTTAGATTCCTTATGTTCCAAATTTTCCAACTCAATGAGTCATATACCAAAAGATGGAGAATTTTATCAGCTTTTTAAAAATGTAAACCTCATCTTTTTATCTAACTTAGATCTTGAGTTATACTAATTTTTGTGTTTGGGCAGTGAAGATTTCTTGCCATTTTCAGAAGAAATCAGTAAGATTCCTTATGTTCCAAACTTTCCAACTCAAAGAGTCATATACCAAGAGATGGAGAATTTTATCAGCTTTTTAAAAATGAAAACCCCATCTTTCTACCTAACTTAGATCTTGAGTTAGACTAATTTTTGTGTTGGTGCAGTCTTGCAATTTTCAGAAGAATTCAGTTAGATTCCTTATGTTCCAAACTTTCCAACTCAATGAGTCATATCCCAAAAGATGGAGAATTTTATCAGCTTTTTAAAAATGTAAACCTCATCTTTCTATCTAACTTAGATCTTGAGTTATACTAATTTTTGTGTTGGTGCAATAAAGATTTCTTGCCATTTTCAGAAGAAATCAGTTAGATTCCTTATGTTCCAAACTTTCCAACTCAAAGAGTCATATACCGAAAGATGGAGAATTTTATCAGCTTTTTAAAAATGAAAACCCCATCTTTCTACCTAACTTAGATCTTGAGTTAGACTAATTTTTGTGTTGGTGCAGTGAAGATTTCTTGCCATTTTCAGAAGAAATCAGTTAGATTCCTTATGTTCCAAACTTTTCAACTTAAAGAGTCATATACCGAAAGATGGAGAATTTTATCAGCTTTTTAAAAATGAAAACCCCATCTTTCTACCTAACTTAGATCTTGAGTTAGACTAATTTTTGTGTTGGCGCAGTTTTGCCATTTTCAGAAGAAATCAGTTAGATTCCTTATGTTCCAAATTTTCCAACTCAATGAGTCATATACCAAAAGATGGAGAATTTTAACAGATTTTCAAAAATGTAAGCCTCATCTTTCTATCTAACTTAGATCTTGAGTTATACTAATTTTTGTGTTTGTGCAGTGAAGATTTCTTGCCATTTTCAGAAGAAATCAGTTAGATTCCTTATGTTCCAAACTTTCCAACTCAATGAGTCATAAACCAAAAGATGGAGAATTTCATCAGCTTTTTAAAAATGTAAACCTCATATTTCTATCTAACTTAGATCTTGAGGTATATTAATTTTTGTGTTGGTGCAATGAAGATTTCTTGCCATTTTTAGAAGAAATCAGTTAGATTCCTTATGTTCCAAACTTTCCAACTCAAAGAGTCATATACCGAAAGATGGAGAATTTTATCAGCTTTTTAAAAATAAAAACCATATCTTTCTACCTAACTTAGATCTTGAGTTAGACTAATTTTTGTGTTGGTGCAGTCTTGCCATTTTCAGAAGAAATCAGTTAGATTCCTTATGTTCCAAACTTTCCAACTCAAAGAGTCATATACCAAAAGATGGAGAATTTTATCAGCTTTTTAAAAATGAAAACCACATCTTTCTACCTGACTTAGTTCTTGAGTTAGACTAATTTTTGTGTTGGTGCAGTGAAGATTTCTTGCCATTTTCAGAAGAAATCAGTTAGATTCCTTATGTTCCAAACCTTCCAACTCAATGAGTCATATACCAAAAGATGGAGAATTTTATCAGCTTTTTAAAAATGTAAACCTCATCTTTCTATCTAACTTAGATCTTGAGTTATACTAATTTTTGTGTTGGTGCAGTGAAGATTTCTTGCCATTTTCAGAAGAAATCAGTTAGATTCCTTATGTTCCAAACTTTCCAATTTAAAGAGTCATATACCGAAAGATGGAGAATTTTATCAGCTTTTTAAAAATGAAAACTCCATTTTTCTACCTAACTTAGATCTTGAGTTAGACTAATTTTTGTGTTGGTGCAGTCTTGCCATTTTCAGAAGAAATCAGTTAGATTCCTTATGTTCCAAACCTTCCAACTCAATGAGTCATATACCAAAAAATGGAGTATTTTATCAGCTTTTAAAAAATGTAAACCTCATCTTTCTATCTAACTTAAATCTTGAGTTATACTAATTTTTGTGTTGATGCAGTAAAGATTTTTTGCCATTTTCCGAAGAAATCAGTAAGATTCCTTATGTTCCAAACTTTCCAACTTAATGAGTCATATACCAAAAGATGGAGAATTTTAACAGATTTTCAAAAATGTAAGCCTCATCTTTCTATCTAACTTAGATCTTGAGTTATACTAATTTTTGTGTTTGTGCATTGAAGATTTCTTGCCATTTTCAGAAGAAATCAGTTAGATTCCTTATGTTCCAAACTTTCCAACTCAATGAGTCATATACCAAAAAATGGAGAATTTTATCAGCTTTTTAAAAATGTAAACCTCATCTTTCTATCTAACTTAGATCTTGAGTTATACTAATTTTTGTGTTTGTGCAGTGAAGATTTCTTGCCATTTTCAGAAGAAATCAGTAAGATTCCTCATGTTCCAAACTTTCCAACTCAAAGAGTCATATACCAAAAGATGGAGAATTTTAACAGCTTTTTAAAAATGTAAGCCTCATCTTTTTATCTAACTTAGAACTTGAGTTATACTAATTTTTGTGTTTGTGCAGTGAAGATTCCTTGCCATTTTCAGAAGAAATCAGTAAGATTCCTTATGTTCCAAACTTTCCAACTCAATGAGTCACATACCAAAAGATGGAGAATTTTATCAGCTTTTTAAAAATGTAAACCTCATCTTTCTATCTAACTTAGATCTTGAGTTATACTAATCTTTGTGTTGGTGCAGTGAAAATTTTTTGCCATTTTCCGAAGAAATCAGTAAGATTCCTTATGTTCCAACCTTTCCAACTCAAAGAGTCATATACCAAAAGATGAAGAATTTTATCAGATTTTTAAAAATGAAAACCCCATCTTTCTACCTAACTTAGATCTTGAGTTAGACTAATTTTTGTGTTGGTGCAGTCTTGCCATTTTCAGAAGAAATCAGTTAGATTCCTTATGTTCCAAATTTTCCAACTTAATGAGTCATATACCAAAAGATGGAGAATTTTATCAGCTTTTTAAAAATGTAAACCTCATCTTTCTATCTAACTTAGATCTTGAGTTATACTAATTTTTGTGTTGGTGCAATAAAGATTTCTTGCCATTTTCAGAAGAAATCAGTTAGATTCCTTATGTTCCAAACTTACCAACTCAAAGAGTCATATACCGAAAGATGGAGAATTTTATCAGCTTTTTAAAAATGAAAACCCCAACTTTCTACCTAACTTAGATCTTGAGTTAGACTAATTTTTGTGTTGGTGCAGTCTTGCCATTTTCAGAAGAAATCAGTTAGATTCCTTATGTTCCAAACCTTCCAACTCAATGAGTCATATACCAAAAGATGGAGAATTTTATCAGCTTTTTAAAAATAAAAACCCCATCTTTCTACCTAACTTAGATCTTGAGTTAGACTAATTTTTGTGTTGGTGCAGTGAAGATTTCTTGCCATTTTCAGAAGAAATCAGTTAGATTCCTTATGTTCCAAACTTTTCAACTCAAAGAGTCATATACCGAAAGATGGAGAATTTTATCAGCTTTTTAAAAATGAAAACCCCATCTTTCTACCTAACTTAGATCTTGAGTTAGACTAATTTTTGTGTTGGTGCAGTTTTGCCATTTTCAGAAGAAATCAGTTAGATTCCTTATGTTCCAAATTTTCCAACTCAATGAGTCATATACCAAAAGATGGAGAATTTTAACAGATTTTCAAAAATGTAAGCCTCATCTTTCTATCTAACTTAGATCTTGAGTTATACTAATTTTTGTGTTTGTGCAGTGAAGATTCCTTGCCATTTTCAGAAGAAATCAGTAAGATTCCTTATGTTCCAAACTTTCCAACTCAATGAGTCACATACCAAAAGATGGAGAATTTTATCAGCTTTTTAAAAATGTAAACCTCATCTTTCTATCTAACTTAGATCTTGAGTTATACTAATCTTTGTGTTGGTGCAGTGAAAATTTTTTGCCATTTTCCGAAGAAATCAGTAAGATTCCTTATGTTCCAACCTTTCCAACTCAAAGAGTCATATACCAAAAGATGAAGAATTTTATCAGATTTTTAAAAATGAAAACCCCATCTTTCTACCTAACTTAGATCTTGAGTTAGACTAATTTTTGTGTTGGTGCAGTCTTGCCATTTTCAGAAGAAATCAGTTAGATTCCTTATGTTCCAAATTTTCCAACTTAATGAGTCATATACCAAAAGATGGAGAATTTTAACAGATTTTCAAGAATGTAAGCCTCATCTTTCTGTCTAACTTAGATCTTGAGTTATACTAATGTTTGTGTTTGTGCAGTGAAGATTTCTTGCCATTTTCAGAAGAAATCAGTTAGATTCCTTATGTTCCAAACTTTCCAACTCAAAGAGTCATATACCGAAAGATGGAGAATTTTATCAGCTTTTTAAAAATGAAAACCCCATCTTTCTACCTAACTTAGATCTTGAGTTAGACAAATTTTTGTGTTGGTGCAGTCTTGCCATTTTCAGAAGAAATCAGTTAGATTCCTTATGTTCCAAACTTTCCAACTCAATGAGTCATATACCAAAAAATGGAGAATTTTATCAGCTTTTTAAAAATGTAAACCTCATCTTTTTATCTAACTTAGATCTTGAGTTATACTAATTTTTGTGTTTGGGCAGTGAAGATTTCTTGCCATTTTCAGAAGAAATCAGTAAGATTCCTTATGTTCCAAACTTTCCAACTCAAAGAGTCATATACCAAGAAATGGAGAATTTTATCAGCTTTTTAAAAATGAAAACCCCATCTTTCTACCTAACTTAGATCTTGAGTTAAACTAATTTTTGTGTTGGTGCAGTCTTGCAATTTTCAGAAGAATTCAGTTAGATTCCTTATGTTCCAAACTTTCCAACTCAATGAGTCATATCCCAAAAGATGGAGAATTTTATCAGCTTTTTAAAAATGTAAACCTCATCTTTCTATCTAACTTAGATCTTGAGTTATACTAATTTTTGTGTTGGTGCAATAAAGATTTCTTGCCATTTTCAGAAGAAATCAGTTAGATTCCTTATGTTCCAAACTTTCCAACTCAAAGAGTCATATACCGAAAGATGGAGAATTTTATCAGCTTTTTAAAAATGAAAACCCCAACTTTCTACCTAACTTAGATCTTGAGTTAGACTAATTTTTGTGTTGGTGCAGTCTTGCCATTTTCAGAAGAAATCAGTTAGATTCCTTATGTTCCAAACTTTCCAACTCAATGAGTCATATACCAAAAGATGGAGAATTTTATCAGCTTTTTAAAAATAAAAACCCCATCTTTCTACCTAACTTAGATCTTGAGTTAGACTAATTTTTGTGTTGGTGCAGTGAAGATTTCTTGCCATTTTCAGAAGAAATCAGTTAGATTCCTTATGTTCCAAACTTTTCAACTCAAAGAGTCATATACCGAAAGATGGAGAATTTTATCAGCTTTTTAAAAATGAAAACCCCATCTTTCTACCTAACTTAGATCTTGAGTTAGACTAATTTTTGTGTTGGTGCAGTTTTGCCATTTTCAGAAGAAATCAGTTAGATTCCTTATGTTCCAAATTTTCCAACTCAATGAGTCATATACCAAAAGATGGAGAATTTTATCAGCTTTTTAAAAATGTAAACCTCATCTTTTTATCTAACTTAGATCTTGAGTTATACTAATTTTTGTGTTTGGGCAGTAAAGATTTCTTGCCATTTTCAGAAGAAATCAGTAAGATTCCTTATGTTCCAAACTTTCCAACTCAAAGAGTCATATACCAAGAGATGGAGAATTTTATCAGCTTTTTAAAAATGAAAACCCCATCTTTCTACCTAACTTAGATCTTGAGTTAGACTAATTTTTGTGTTGGTGCAGTCTTGCAATTTTCAGAAGAATTCAGTTAGATTCCTTATGTTCCAAACTTTCCAACTCAATGAGTCATATCCCAAAAGATGGAGAATTTTACCAGCTTTTTAAAAATGTAAACCTCATCTTTCTATCTAACTTAGATCTTGAGTTATACTAATTTTTGTGTTGGTGCAATAAAGATTTCTTGCCATTTTCAGTAGAAATCAGTTAGATTCCTTATGTTCCAAACTTTCCAACTCAAAGAGTCATATACCGAAAGATGGAGAATTTTATCAGCTTTTTAAAAATGAAAACCCCATCTTTCTACCTAACTTAGATCTTGAGTTAGACTAATTTTTGTGTTGGTGCAGTGAAGATTTCTTGCCATTTTCAGAAGAAATCAGTTAGATTCCTTATGTTCCAAACTTTTCAACTTAAAGAGTCATATACCGAAAGATGGAGAATTTTATCAGCTTTTTAAAAATGAAAACCCCATCTTTCTACCTAACTTAGATCTTGAGTTAGACTAATTTTTGTGTTGGTGCAGTTTTGCCATTTTCAGAAGAAATCAGTTAGATTCCTTATGTTCCAAATTTTCCAACTCAATGAGTCATATACCAAAAGATGGAGAATTTTAACAGATTTTCAAAAATGTAAGCCTCATCTTTCTATCTAACTTAGATCTTGAGTTATACTAATTTTTGTGTTTGTGCAGTGAAGATTTCTTGCCATTTTCAGAAGAAATCAGTTAGATTCCTTATGTTCCAAACCTTCCAACTCAATGAGTCATAAACCAAAAGATGGAGAATTTCATCAGCTTTTTAAAAATGTAAACCTCATATTTCTATCTAACTTAGATCTTGAGGTATATTAATTTTTGTGTTGGTGCAATGAAGATTTCTTGCCATTTTTAGAAGAAATCAGTTAGATTCCTTATGTTCCAAACTTTCCAACTCAAAGAGTCATATACCGAAAGATGGAGAATTTTATCAGCTTTTTAAAAATAAAAACCATATCTTTCTACCTAACTTAGATCTTGAGTTAGACTAATTTTTGTGTTGGTGCAGTCTTGCCATTTTCAGAAGAAATCAGTTAGATTCCTTATGTTCCAAACCTTCCAACTCAATGAGTCATATACCAAAAGATGGAGAATTTTATCAGCTTTTTAAAAATAAAAACCCCATCTTTCTACCTAACTTAGATCTTGAGTTAGACTAATTTTTGTGTTGGTGCAGTGAAGATTTCTTGCCATTTTCAGAAGAAATCAGTTAGATTCCTTATGTTCCAAACTTTTCAACTCAAAGAGTCATATACCGAAAGATGGAGAATTTTATCAGCTTTTTAAAAATGAAAACCCCATCTTTCTACCTAACTTAGATCTTGAGTTAGACTAATTTTTGTGTTGGTGCAGTCTTGCCATTTTCAGAAAAAATCAGTTAGATTCCTTATGTTCCAAATTTTCCAATTCAATGAGTCATATACCAAAAGATGGAGAATTTTAACAGATTTTCAAAAATGTAAGCCTCATCTTTCTATCTAACTTAGATCTTGAGTTATACTAATTTTTGTGTTTGTGCAGTAAAGATTTTTTGCCATTTTCAGAAGAAATCAGTTAGATTCCTTATGTTCCAAACTTTCCAACTCAAAGAGTCATATACCGAAAGATGGAGAATTTTATCAGCTTTTTAAAAATGAAAACCCCATCTTTCTACCTAACTTAGATC
Source organism: Schizotus pectinicornis (assembly GCA_951805265.1). Lineage (NCBI taxonomy): Eukaryota > Metazoa > Arthropoda > Insecta > Coleoptera > Pyrochroidae > Schizotus > Schizotus pectinicornis. Next base: position 21,559,712 of record OX638204.1, on the reverse strand, counting down.
TTGAGTTAGACTAATTTTTGTGTTGGTGCAGTCTTGCCATTTTCAGAAGAAATCAGTTAGATTCCTTATGTTCCAAACCTTCCAACTCAATGAGTCATATACCAAAAGATGGAGAATTTTATCAGCTTTTTAAAAATAAAAACCCCATCTTTCTACCTAACTTAGATCTTGAGTTAGACTAATTTTTGTGTTGGTGCAGTGAAGATTTCTTGCCATTTTCAGAAGAAATCAGTTAGATTCCTTATGTTCCAAACCTTCCAACTCAATGAGTCATATACCAAAAGATGGAGAATTTTATCAGCTTTTTAAAAATGTAAACCTCATCTTTCTATCTAACTTAGATCTTGAGTTATACTAATTTTTGTGTTGGTGCAGTGAAGATTTCTTGCCATTTTCAGAAGAAATCAGTTAGATTCCTTATGTTCCAAACTTTCCAATTTAAAGAGTCATATACCGAAAAATGGAGAATTTTATCAGCTTTTTAAAAATGAAAACTCCATTTTTCTACCTAACTTAGATCTTGAGTTAGACTAATTTTTGTGTTGGTGCAGTCTTGCCATTTTCAGAAGAAATCAGTTAGATTCCTTATGTTCCAAACCTTCCAACTCAATGAGTCATATACCAAAAGATGGAGAATTTTAACAGATTTTCAAAAATGTAAGCCTCATCTTTCTATCTAACTTAGATCTTGAGTTATACTAATTTTTGTGTTGATGCAGTAAAGATTTTTTGCCATTTTCCGAAGAAATCAGTAAGATTCCTTATGTTCCAAACTTTCCAACTCAATGAGTCATATACCAAAAGATGGAGAATTTTAACAGATTTTCAAAAATGTAAGCCTCATCTTTCTATCTAACTTAGATCTTGAGTTATACTAATTTTTGTGTTTGTGCATTGAAGATTTCTTGCCATTTTCAGAAGAAATCAGTTAGATTCCTTATGTTCCAAACTTTCCAACTCAATGAGTCATATACCAAAAAATGGAGAATTTTATCAGCTTTTTAAAAATGTAAACCTCATCTTTCTATCTAACTTAGATCTTGAGTTATACTAATTTTTGTGTTTGTGCAGTGAAGATTTCTTGCCATTTTCAGAAGAAATCAGTAAGATTCCTCATGTTCCAAACTTTCCAACTCAAAGAGTCATATACCAAAAGATGTAGAATTTTAACAGCTTTTTAAAAATGTAAGCCTCATCTTTTTATCTAACTTAGAACTTGAGTTATACTAATTTTTGTGTTTGTGCAGTGAAGATTCCTTGCCATTTTCAGAAGAAATCAGTAAGATTCCTTATGTTCCAAACTTTCCAACTCAATGAGTCATATACCAAAAGATGGAGAATTTTAACAGCTTTTTAAAAATGTAAGCCTCATCTTTCTATCTAACTTAGATCTTGAGTTATACTAATCTTTGTGTTGGTGCAGTGAAAATTTTTTGCCATTTTCCGAAGAAATCAGTAAGATTCCTTATGTTCCAACCTTTCCAACTCAAAGAGTCATATACCAAAAGATGAAGAATTTTATCAGATTTTTAAAAATGAAAACCCCATCTTTCTACCTAACTTAGATCTTGAGTTAGACTAATTTTTGTGTTGGTGCAGTCTTGCCATTTTCAGAAGAAATCAGTTAGATTCCTTATGTTCCAAATTTTCCAACTTAATGAGTCATATACCAAAAGATGGAGAATTTTATCAGCTTTTTAAAAATGTAAACCTCATCTTTCTATCTAACTTAGATCTTGAGTTATACTAATTTTTGTGTTGGTGCAATAAAGATTTCTTGCCATTTTCAGAAGAAATCAGTTAGATTCCTTATGTTCCAAACTTTCCAACTCAAAGAGTCATATACCGAAAGATGGAGAATTTTATCAGCTTTTTAAAAATGAAAACCCCAACTTTCTACCTAACTTAGATCTTGAGTTAGACTAATTTTTGTGTTGGTGCAGTCTTGCCATTTTCAGAAGAAATCAGTTAGATTCCTTATGTTCCAAACCTTCCAACTCAATGAGTCATATACCAAAAGATGGAGAATTTTATCAGCTTTTTAAAAATAAAAACCCCATCTTTCTACCTAACTTAGATCTTGAGTTAGACTAATTTTTGTGTTGGTGCAGTGAAGATTTCTTGCCATTTTCAGAAGAAATCAGTTAGATTCCTTATGTTCCAAACTTTTCAACTCAAAGAGTCATATACCGAAAGATGGAGAATTTTATCAGCTTTTTAAAAATGAAAACCCCATCTTTCTACCTAACTTAGATCTTGAGTTAGACTAATTTTTGTGTTGGTGCAGTTTTGCCATTTTCAGAAGAAATCAGTTAGATTCCTTATGTTCCAAATTTTCCAACTCAATGAGTCATATACCAAAAGATGGAGAATTTTAACAGATTTTCAAAAATGTAAGCCTCATCTTTCTATCTAACTTAGATCTTGAGTTATACTAATTTTTGTGTTTGTGCACTGAAGATTTCTTGCCATTTTCAGAAGAAATCAGTTAGATTCCTTATGTTCCAAACTTTCCAACTCAAAGAGTCATATACCGAAAGATGGAGAATTTTATCAGCTTTTTAAAAATGAAAACCCCATCTTTCTACCTAACTTAGATCTTGAGTTAGACTAATTTTTGTGTTGGTGCAGTCTTGCCATTTTCAGAAGAAATCAGTTAGATTCCTTATGTTCCAAACCTTCCAACTCAATGAGTCATATACCAAAAGATGGAGAATTTTATCAGCTTTTTAAAAATGTAAACCTCATATTTCTATCTAACTTAGATCTTGAGTTATATTAATTTTTGTGTTTGTGCAGTGAAGATTCCTTGCCATTTTCAGAAGAAATCAGTAAGATTCCTTATGTTCCAAACTTTCCAACTCAATGAGTCACATACCAAAAGATGGAGAATTTTATCAGCTTTTTAAAAATGTAAACCTCATCTTTCTATCTAACTTAGATCTTGAGTTATACTAATCTTTGTGTTGGTGCAGTGAAAATTTTTTGCCATTTTCCGAAGAAATCAGTAAGATTCCTTATGTTCCAACCTTTCCAACTCAAAGAGTCATATACCAAAAGATGAAGAATTTTATCAGATTTTTAAAAATGAAAACCCCATCTTTCTACCTAACTTAGATCTTGAGTTAGACTAATTTTTGTGTTGGTGCAGTCTTGCCATTTTCAGAAGAAATCAGTTAGATTCCTTATGTTCCAAATTTTCCAACTTAATGAGTCATATACCAAAAGATGGAGAATTTTAACAGATTTTCAAGAATGTAAGCCTCATCTTTCTGTCTAACTTAGATCTTGAGTTATACTAATTTTTGTGTTTGTGCAGTGAAGATTTCTTGCCATTTTCAGAAGAAATCAGTTAGATTCCTTATGTTCCAAACTTTCCAACTCAAAGAGTCATATACCGAAAGATGGAGAATTTTATCAGCTTTTTAAAAATGAAAACCCCATCTTTCTACCTAACTTAGATCTTGAGTTAGACAAATTTTTGTGTTGGTGCAGTCTTGCCATTTTCAGAAGAAATCAGTTAGATTCCTTATGTTCCAAACTTTCCAACTCAATGAGTCATATACCAAAAAATGGAGAATTTTATCAGCTTTTTAAAAATGTAAACCTCATCTTTTTATCTAACTTAGATCTTGAGTTATACTAATTTTTGTGTTTGGGCAGTGAAGATTTTTTGCCATTTTCAGAAGAAATCAGTAAGATTCCTTATGTTCCAAACTTTTCAACTCAAAGAGTCATATACCAAGAGATGGAGAATTTTATCAGCTTTTTAAAAATGAAAACCCCATCTTTCTACCTAACTTAGATCTTGAGTTAGACTAATTTTTGTGTTGGTGCAGTCTTGCAATTTTCAGAAGAATTCAGTTAGATTCCTTATGTTCCAAACTTTCCAACTCAATGAGTCATATCCCAAAAGATGGAGAATTTTATCAGCTTTTTAAAAATGTAAACCTCATCTTTCTATCTAACTTAGATCTTGAGTTATACTAATTTTTGTGTTGGTGCAATAAAGATTTCTTGCCATTTTCAGAAGAAATCAGTTAGATTCCTTATGTTCCAAACTTTCCAACTCAAAGAGTCATATACCGAAAGATGGAGAATTTTATCAGCTTTTTAAAAATGAAAACCCCAACTTTCTACCTAACTTAGATCTTGAGTTAGACTAATTTTTGTGTTGGTGCAGTCTTGCCATTTTCAGAAGAAATCAGTTAGATTCCTTATGTTCCAAACCTTCCAACTCAATGAGTCATATACCAAAAGATGGAGAATTTTATCAGCTTTTTAAAAATAAAAACCCCATCTTTCTACCTAACTTAGATCTTGAGTTAGACTAATTTTTGTGTTGGTGCAGTGAAGATTTCTTGCCATTTTCAGAAGAAATCAGTTAGATTCCTTATGTTCCAAACTTTTCAACTCAAAGAGTCATATACCGAAAGATGGAGAATTTTATCAGCTTTTTAAAAATGAAAACCCCATCTTTCTGCCTAACTTAGATCTTGAGTTAGACTAATTTTTGTGTTGGTGCAGTTTTGCCATTTTCAGAAGAAATCAGTTAGATTCCTTATGTTCCAAATTTTCCAACTCAATGAGTCATATACCAAAAGATGGAGAATTTTATCAGCTTTTTAAAAATGTAAACCTCATCTTTTTATCTAACTTAGATCTTGAGTTATACTAATTTTTGTGTTTGGGCAGTGAAGATTTCTTGCCATTTTCAGAAGAAATCAGTAAGATTCCTTATGTTCCAAACTTTCCAACTCAAAGAGTCATATACCAAGAGATGGAGAATTTTATCAGCTTTTTAAAAATGAAAACCCCATCTTTCTACCTAACTTAGATCTTGAGTTAGACTAATTTTTGTGTTGGTGCAGTCTTGCAATTTTCAGAAGAATTCAGTTAGATTCCTTATGTTCCAAACTTTCCAACTCAATGAGTCATATCCCAAAAGATGGAGAATTTTATCAGCTTTTTAAAAATGTAAACCTCATCTTTCTATCTAACTTAGATCTTGAGTTATACTAATTTTTGTGTTGGTGCAATAAAGATTTCTTGCCATTTTCAGAAGAAATCAGTTAGATTCCTTATGTTCCAAACTTTCCAACTCAAAGAGTCATATACCGAAAGATGGAGAATTTTATCAGCTTTTTAAAAATGAAAACCCCAACTTTCTACCTAACTTAGATCTTGAGTTAGACTAATTTTTGTGTTGGTGCAGTCTTGCCATTTTCAGAAGAAATCAGTTAGATTCCTTATGTTTCAAACCTTCCAACTCAATGAGTCATATACCAAAAGATGGAGAATTTTATCAGCTTTTTAAAAATAAAAACCCCATCTTTCTACCTAACTTAGATCTTGAGTTAGACTAATTTTTGTGTTGGTGCAGTGAAGATTTCTTGCCATTTTCAGAAGAAATCAGTTAGATTCCTTATGTTCCAAACTTTTCAACTCAAAGAGTCATATACCGAAAGATGGAGAATTTTATCAGCTTTTTAAAAATGAAAACCCCATCTTTCTACCTAACTTAGATCTTGAGTTAGACTAATTTTTGTGTTGGTGCAGTTTTGCCATTTTCAGAAGAAATCAGTTAGATTCCTTATGTTCCAAATTTTCCAACTCAATGAGTCATATACCAAAAGATGGAGAATTTTAACAGATTTTCAAAAATGTAAGCCTCATCTTTCTATCTAACTTAGATCTTGAGTTATACTAATTTTTGTGTTTGTGCAGTGAAGATTTCTTGCCATTTTCAGAAGAAATCAGTTAGATTCCTTATGTTCCAAATCTTCCAACTCAATGAGTCATAAACCAAAAGATGGAGAATTTCATCAGCTTTTTAAAAATGTAAACCTCATATTTCTATCTAACTTAGATCTTGAGGTATATTAATTTTTGTGTTGGTGCAATGAAGATTTCTTGCCATTTTTAGAAGAAATCAGTTAGATTCCTTATGTTCCAAACTTTCCAACTCAAAGAGTCATATACCGAAAGATGGAGAATTTTATCAGCTTTTTAAAAATAAAAACCATATCTTTCTACCTAACTTAGATCTTGAGTTAGACTAATTTTTGTGTTGGTGCAGTCTTGCCATTTTCAGAAGAAATCAGTTAGATTCCTTATGTTCCAAATCTTCCAACTCAATGAGTCATATACCAAAAGATGGAGAATTTTATCAGCTTTTTAAAAATAAAAACCCCATCTTTCTACCTAACTTAGATCTTGAGTTAGACTAATTTTTGTGTTGGTGCAGTGAAGATTTCTTGCCATTTTCAGAAGAAATCAGTTAGATTCCTTATGTTCCAAACTTTTCAACTCAAAGAGTCATATACCGAAAGATGGAGAATTTTATCAGCTTTTTAAAAATGAAAACCCCATCTTTCTACCTAACTTAGATCTTGAGTTAGACTAATTTTTGTGTTGGTGCAGTCTTGCCATTTTCAGAAAAAATCAGTTAGATTCCTTATGTTCCAAATTTTCCAATTTAATGAGTCATATACCAAAAGATGGAGAATTTTAACAGATTTTCAAAAATGTAAGCCTCATCTTTCTATCTAACTTAGATCTTGAGTTATACTAATTTTTGTGTTTGTGCAGTGAAGATTTTTTGCCATTTTCAGAAGAAATCAGTTAGATTCCTTATGTTCCAAACTTTCCAACTCAAAGAGTCATATACCGAAAGATGGAGAATTTTATCAGCTTTTTAAAAATGAAAACCCCATCTTTCTACCTAACTTAGATCTTGAGTTAGACTAATTTTTGTGTTGGTGCAGTCTTGCCATTTTCAGAAGAAATCAGTTAGATTCCTTATGTTCCAAACCTTCCAACTCAATGAGTCATATACCAAAAGATGGAGAATTTCATCAGCTTTTTAAAAATGTAAACCTCATATTTCTATCTAACTTAGATCTTGAGTTATATTAATTTTTGTGTTGGTGCAATGAAGAATTCTTGCCATTTTTAGAAGAAATCAGTTAGATTCCTTATGTTCCAAACTTTCCAACTCAAAGAGTCATATACCAAAAGATGGAGAATTTTATCAGCTTTTTAAAAATAAAAACCATATCTTTCTACCTAACTTAGATCTTGAGTTAGACTAATTTTTGTGTTGGTGCAGTCTTGCCATTTTCAGAAGAAATCAGTTAGATTCCTTATGTTCCAAACTTTCCAACTCAAAGAGTCATATACCAAAAGATGGAGAATTTTATCAGCTTTTTAAAAATAAAAACCACATCTTTCTACCTGACTTAGTTCTTGAGTTAGACTAATTTTTGTGTTGGTGCAGTGAAGATTTCTTGCCATTTTCAGAAGAAATCAGTTAGATTCCTTATGTTCCAAACCTTCCAACTCAATGAGTCATATACCAAAAGATGGAGAATTTTATCAGCTTTTTAAAAATGTAAACCTCATCTTTCTATCTAACTTAGATCTTGAGTTATACTAATTTTTGTGTTGGTGCAGTGAAGATTTCTTGCCATTTTCAGAAGAAATCAGTTAGATTCCTTATGTTCCAAACTTTCCAATTTAAAGAGTCATATACCGAAAGATGGAGAATTTTATCAGCTTTTTAAAAATGAAAACTCCATTTTTCTACCTAACTTAGATCTTGAGTTAGACTAATTTTTGTGTTGGTGCAGTCTTGCCATTTTCAGAAGAAATCAGTTAGATTCCTTATGTTCCAAACCTTCCAACTCAATGAGTCATATACCAAAAAATGGAGTATTTTATCAGCTTTTAAAAAATGTAAACCTCATCTTTCTATCTAACTTAAATCTTGAGTTATACTAATTTTTGTGTTGATGCAGTAAAGATTTTTTGCCATTTTCCGAAGAAATCAGTAAGATTCCTTATGTTCCAAACTTTCCAACTTAATGAGCCATATACCAAAAGATGGAGAATTTTAACAGATTTTCAAAAATGTAAGCCTCATCTTTCTATCTAACTTAGATCTTGAGTTATACTAATTTTTGTGTTTGTGCATTGAAGATTTCTTGCCATTTTCAGAAGAAATCAGTTAGATTCCTTATGTTCCAAACTTTCCAACTCAATGAGTCATATACCAAAAAATGGAGAATTTTATCAGCTTTTTAAAAATGTAAGCCTCATCTTTTTATCTAACTTAGAACTTGAGTTATACTAATTTTTGTGTTTGTGCAGTGAAGATTCCTTGCCATTTTCAGAAGAAATCAGTAAGATTCCTTATGTTCCAAACTTTCCAACTCAATGAGTCACATACCAAAAGATGGAGAATTTTATCAGCTTTTTAAAAATGTAAACCTCATCTTTCTATCTAACTTAGATCTTGAGTTATACTAATCTTTGTGTTGGTGCAGTGAAAATTTTTTGCCATTTTCCGAAGAAATCAGTAAGATTCCTTATGTTCCAACCTTTCCAACTCAAAGAGTCATATACCAAAAGATGAAGAATTTTATCAGATTTTTAAAAATGAAAACCCCATCTTTCTACCTAACTTAGATCTTGAGTTAGACTAATTTTTGTGTTGGTGCAGTCTTGCCATTTTCAGAAGAAATCAGTTAGATTCCTTATGTTCCAAATTTTCCAACTTAATGAGTCATATACCAAAAGATGGAGAATTTTATCAGCTTTTTAAAAATGTAAACCTCATCTTTCTATCTAACTTAGATCTTGAGTTATACTAATTTTTGTGTTGGTGCAATAAAGATTTCTTGCCATTTTCAGAAGAAATCAGTTAGATTCCTTATGTTCCAAACTTTCCAACTCAAAGAGTCATATACCGAAAGATGGAGAATTTTATCAGCTTTTTAAAAATGAAAACCCCAACTTTCTACCTAACTTAGATCTTGAGTTAGACTAATTTTTGTGTTGGTGCAGTCTTGCCATTTTCAGAAGAAATCAGTTAGATTCCTTATGTTCCAAACCTTCCAACTCAATGAGTCATATACCAAAAGATGGAGAATTTTATCAGCTTTTTAAAAATAAAAACCCCATCTTTCTACCTAACTTAGATCTTGAGTTAGACTAATTTTTGTGTTGGTGCAGTGAAGATTTCTTGCCATTTTCAGAAGAAATCAGTTAGATTCCTTATGTTCCAAACTTTTCAACTCAAAGAGTCATATACCGAAAGATGGAGAATTTTATCAGCTTTTTAAAAATGAAAACCCCATCTTTCTACCTAACTTAGATCTTGAGTTAGACTAATTTTTGTGTTGGTGCAGTTTTGCCATTTTCAGAAGAAATCAGTTAGATTCCTTATGTTCCAAATTTTCCAACTCAATGAGTCATATACCAAAAGATGGAGAATTTTAACAGATTTTCAAAAATGTAAGCCTCATCTTTCTATCTAACTTAGATCTTGAGTTATACTAATTTTTGTGTTTGTGCAGTGAAGATTCCTTGCCATTTTCAGAAGAAATCAGTAAGATTCCTTATGTTCCAAACTTTCCAACTCAATGAGTCACATACCAAAAGATGGAGAATTTTATCAGCTTTTTAAAAATGTAAACCTCATCTTTCTATCTAACTTAGATCTTGAGTTATACTAATCTTTGTGTTGGTGCAGTGAAAATTTTTTGCCATTTTCCGAAGAAATCAGTAAGATTCCTTATGTTCCAACCTTTCCAACTCAAAGAGTCATATACCAAAAGATGAAGAATTTTATCAGATTTTTAAAAATGAAAACCCCATCTTTCTACCTAACTTAGATCTTGAGTTAGACTAATTTTTGTGTTGGTGCAGTCTTGCCATTTTCAGAAGAAATCAGTTAGATTCCTTATGTTCCAAATTTTCCAACTTAATGAGTCATATACCAAAAGATGGAGAATTTTAACAGATTTTCAAGAATGTAAGCCTCATCTTTCTGTCTAACTTAGATCTTGAGTTATACTAATGTTTGTGTTTGTGCAGTGAAGATTTCTTGCCATTTTCAGAAGAAATCAGTTAGATTCCTTATGTTCCAAACTTTCCAACTCAAAGAGTCATATACCGAAAGATGGAGAATTTTATCAGCTTTTTAAAAATGAAAACCCCATCTTTCTACCTAACTTAGATCTTGAGTTAGACAAATTTTTGTGTTGGTGCAGTCTTGCCATTTTCAGAAGAAATCAGTTAGATTCCTTATGTTCCAAACTTTCCAACTCAATGAGTCATATACCAAAAAATGGAGAATTTTATCAGCTTTTTAAAAATGTAAACCTCATCTTTTTATCTAACTTAGATCTTGAGTTATACTAATTTTTGTGTTTGGGCAGTGAAGATTTCTTGCCATTTTCAGAAGAAATCAGTAAGATTCCTTATGTTCCAAACTTTCCAACTCAAAGAGTCATATACCAAGAGATGGAGAATTTTATCAGCTTTTTAAAAATGAAAACCCCATCTTTCTACCTAACTTAGATCTTGAGTTAGACTAATTTTTGTGTTGGTGCAGTCTTGCAATTTTCAGAAGAATTCAGTTAGATTCCTTATGTTCCAAACTTTCCAACTCAATGAGTCATATCCCAAAAGATGGAGAATTTTATCAGCTTTTTAAAAATGAAAACCCCATCTTTCTACCTAACTTAGATCTTGAGTTAGACTAATTTTTGTGTTGGTGCAGTTTTGCCATTTTCAGAAGAAATCAGTTAGATTCCTTATGTTCCAAATTTTCCAACTCAATGAGTCATATACCAAAAGATGGAGAATTTTATCAGCTTTTTAAAAATGTAAACCTCATCTTTTTATCTAACTTAGATCTTGAGTTATACTAATTTTTGTGTTTGGGCAGTGAAGATTTCTTGCCATTTTCAGAAGAAATCAGTAAGATTCCTTATGTTCCAAACTTTCCAACTCAAAGAGTCATATACCAAGAGATGGAGAATTTTATCAGCTTTTTAAAAATGAAAACCCCATCTTTCTACCTAACTTAGATCTTGAGTTAGACTAATTTTTGTGTTGGTGCAGTCTTGCAATTTTCAGAAGAATTCAGTTAGATTCCTTATGTTCCAAACTTTCCAACTCAATGAGTCATATCCCAAAAGATGGAGAATTTTATCAGCTTTTTAAAAATGTAAACCTCATCTTTCTATCTAACTTAGATCTTGAGTTATACTAATTTTTGTGTTGGTGCAATAAAGATTTCTTGCCATTTTCAGAAGAAATCAGTTAGATTCCTTATGTTCCAAACTTTCCAACTCAAAGAGTCATATACCGAAAGATGGAGAATTTTATCAGCTTTTTAAAAATGAAAACCCCATCTTTCTACCTAACTTAGATCTTGAGTTAGACTAATTTTTGTGTTGGTGCAGTGAAGATTTCTTGCCATTTTCAGAAGAAATCAGTTAGATTCCTTATGTTCCAAACTTTTCAACTTAAAGAGTCATATACCGAAAGATGGAGAATTTTATCAGCTTTTTAAAAATGAAAACCCCATCTTTCTACCTAACTTAGATCTTGAGTTAGACTAATTTTTGTGTTGGTGCAGTTTTGCCATTTTCAGAAGAAATCAGTTAGATTCCTTATGTTCCAAATTTTCCAACTCAATGAGTCATATACCAAAAGATGGAGAATTTTAACAGATTTTCAAAAATGTAAGCCTCATCTTTCTATCTAACTTAGATCTTGAGTTATACTAATTTTTGTGTTTGTGCAGTGAAGATTTCTTGCCATTTTCAGAAGAAATCAGTTAGATTCCTTATGTTCCAAACCTTCCAACTCAATGAGTCATAAACCAAAAGATGGAGAATTTCATCAGCTTTTTAAAAATGTAAACCTCATATTTCTACCTAACTTAGATCTTGAGGTATATTAATTTTTGTGTTGGTGCAATGAAGATTTCTTGCCATTTTTAGAAGAAATCAGTTAGATTCCTTATGTTCCAAACTTTCCAACTCAAAGAGTCATATACCGAAAGATGGAGAATTTTATCAGCTTTTTAAAAATAAAAACCATATCTTTCTACCTAACTTAGATCTTGAGTTAGACTAATTTTTGTGTTGGTGCAGTCTTGCCATTTTCAGAAGAAATCAGTTAGATTCCTTATGTTCCAAACCTTCCAACTCAATGAGTCATATACCAAAAGATGGAGAATTTTATCAGCTTTTTAAAAATAAAAACCCCATCTTTCTACCTAACTTAGATCTTGAGTTAGACTAATTTTTGTGTTGGTGCAGTGAAGATTTCTTGCCATTTTCAGAAGAAATCAGTTAGATTCCTTATGTTCCAAACTTTTCAACTCAAAGAGTCATATACCGAAAGATGGAGAATTTTATCAGCTTTTTAAAAATGAAAACCCCATCTTTCTACCTAACTTAGATCTTGAGTTAGACTAATTTTTGTGTTGGTGCAGTCTTGCCATTTTCAGAAAAAATCAGTTAGATTCCTTATGTTCCAAATTTTCCAATTCAATGAGTCATATACCAAAAGATGGAGAATTTTAACAGATTTTCAAAAATGTAAGCCTCATCTTTCTATCTAACTTAGATCTTGAGTTATACTAATTTTTGTGTTTGTGCAGTGAAGATTTTTTGCCATTTTCAGAAGAAATCAGTTAGATTCCTTATGTTCCAAACTTTCCAACTCAAAGAGTCATATACCGAAAGATGGAGAATTTTATCAGCTTTTTAAAAATGAAAACCCCATCTTTCTACCTAACTTAGATCTTGAGTTAGACTAATTTTTGTGTTGGTGCAGTCTTGCCATTTTCAGAAGAAATCAGTTAGATTCCTTATGTTCCAAACCTTCCAACTCAATGAGTCATATACCAAAAGATGGAGAATTTTATCAGCTTTTTAAAAATAAAAACCCCATCTTTTTACCTAACTTAGATCTTGAGTTAGACTAATTTTTGTGTTGGTGCAGTGAAGATTTCTTGCCATTTTCAGAAGAAATCAGTTAGATTCCTTATGTTCCAAACCTTCCAACTCAATGAGTCATATACCAAAAGATGGAGAATTTTATCAGCTTTTTAAAAATGTAAACCTCATCTTTCTATCTAACTTAGATCTTGAGTTATACTAATTTTTGTGTTGGTGCAGTGAAGATTTCTTGCCATTTTCAGAAGAAATCAGTTAGATTCCTTATGTTCCAAACTTTCCAATTAAAAGAGTCATATACCGAAAAATGGAGAATTTTATCAGCTTTTTAAAAATGAAAACTCCATTTTTCTACCTAACTTAGATCTTGAGTTAGACTAATTTTTGTGTTGGTGCAGTCTTGCCATTTTCAGAAGAAATCAGTTAGATTCCTTATGTTCCAAACCTTCCAACTCAATGAGTCATATACCAAAAAATGGAGTATTTTATCAGCTTTTAAAAAATGTAAACCTCATCTTTCTATCTAACTTAAATCTTGAGTTATACTAATTTTTGTGTTGATGCAGTAAAGATTTTTTGCCATTTTCCGAAGAAATCAGTAAGATTCCTTATGTTCCAAACTTTCCAACTCAATGAGTCATATACCAAAAGATGGAGAATTTTAACAGATTTTCAAAAATGTAAGCCTCATCTTTCTATCTAACTTAGATCTTGAGTTATACTAATTTTTGTGTTTGTGCATTGAAGATTTCTTGCCATTTTCAGAAGAAATCAGTTAGATTCCTTATGTTCCAAACTTTCCAACTCAATGAGTCATATACCAAAAAATGGAGAATTTTATCAGCTTTTTAAAAATGTAAACCTCATCTTTCTATCTAACTTAGATCTTGAGTTATACTAATTTTTGTGTTTGTGCAGTGAAGATTTCTTGCCATTTTCAGAAGAAATCAGTAAGATTCCTCATGTTCCAAACTTTCCAACTCAAAGAGTCATATACCAAAAGATGTAGAATTTTAACAGCTTTTTAAAAATGTAAGCCTCATCTATTTATCTAACTTAGAACTTGAGTTATACTAATTTTTGTGTTTGTGCAGTGAAGATTCCTTGCCATTTTCAGAAGAAATCAGTAAGATTCCTTATGTTCCAAACTTTCCAACTCAATGAGTCACATACCAAAAGATGGAGAATTTTATCAGCTTTTTAAAAATGTAAACCTCATCTTTCTATCTAACTTAGATCTTGAGTTATACTAATCTTTGTGTTGGTGCAGTAAAAATTTTTTGCCATTTTCCGAAGAAATCAGTAAGATTCCTTATGTTCCAACCTTTCCAACTCAAAGAGTCATATACCAAAAGATGAAGAATTTTATCAGATTTTTAAAAATGAAAACCCCATCTTTCTACCTAACTTAGATCTTGAGTTAGACTAATTTTTGTGTTGGTGCAGTCTTGCCATTTTCAGAAGAAATCAGTTAGATTCCTTATGTTCCAAATTTTCCAACTTAATGAGTCATATACCAAAAGATGGAGAATTTTATCAGCTTTTTAAAAATGTAAACCTCATCTTTCTATCTAACTTAGATCTTGAGTTATACTAATTTTTGTGTTGGTGCAATAAAGATTTCTTGCCATTTTCAGAAGAAATCAGTTAGATTCCTTATGTTCCAAACTTTCCAACTCAAAGAGTCATATACCGAAAGATGGAGAATTTTATCAGCTTTTTAAAAATGAAAACCCCAACTTTCTACCTAACTTAGATCTTGAGTTAGACTAATTTTTGTGTTGGTGCAGTCTTGCCATTTTCAGAAGAAATCAGTTAGATTCCTTATGTTCCAAACCTTCCAACTCAATGAGTCATATACCAAAAGATGGAGAATTTTATCAGCTTTTTAAAAATGAAAACCCCATCTTTCTACCTAACTTAGATCTTGAGTTAGACTAATTTTTGTGTTGGTGCAGTGAAGATTTCTTGCCATTTTCAGAAGAAATCAGTTAGATTCCTTATGTTCCAAACCTTCCAACTCAATGAGTCATATACCAAAAGATGGAGAATTTTATCAGCTTTTTAAAAATGTAAACCTCATCTTTCTATCTAACTTAGATCTTGAGTTATACTAATTTTTGTGTTGGTGCAGTGAAGATTTCTTGCCATTTTCAGAAGAAATCAGTTAGATTCCTTATGTTCCAAACTTTCCAATTTAAAGAGTCATATACCGAAAAATGGAGAATTTTATCAGCTTTTTAAAAATGAAAACTCCATTTTTCTACCTAACTTAGATCTTGAGTTAGACTAATTTTTGTGTTGGTGCAGTCTTGCCATTTTCAGAAGAAATCAGTTAGATTCCTTATGTTCCAAACCTTCCAACTCAATGAGTCATATACCAAAAAATGGAGTATTTTATCAGCTTTTAAAAAATGTAAACCTCATCTTTCTATCTAACTTAGATCTTGAGTTATACTAATTTTTGTGTTTGTGCAGTGAAGATTTCTTGCCATTTTCAGAAGAAATCAGTTAGATTCCTTATGTTCCAAACCTTCCAACTCAATGAGTCATAAACCAAAAGATGGAGAATTTCATCAGCTTTTTAAAAATGTAAACCTCATATTTCTATCTAACTTAGATCTTGAGGTATATTAATTTTTGTGTTGGTGCAATGAAGATTTCTTGCCATTTTTAGAAGAAATCAGTTAGATTCCTTATGTTCCAAACTTTCCAACTCAAAGAGTCATATACCGAAAGATGGAGAATTTTATCAGCTTTTTAAAAATGAAAACCCCATCTTTCTACCTAACTTAGATCTTGAGTTAGACTAATTTTTGTGTTGGTGCAGTCTTGCCATTTTCAGAAGAAATCAGTTAGATTCCTTATGTTCCAAACCTTCCAACTCAATGAGTCATATACCAAAAGATGGAGAATTTCATCAGCTTTTTAAAAATGTAAACCTCATATTTCTATCTAACTTAGATCTTGAGTTATATTAATTTTTGTGTTGGTGCAATGAAGAATTCTTGCCATTTTTAGAAGAAATCAGTTAGATTCCTTATGTTCCAAACTTTCCAACTCAAAGAGTCATATACCGAAAGATGGAGAATTTTATCAGCTTTTTAAAAATAAAAACCATATCTTTCTACCTAACTTAGATCTTGAGTTAGACTAATTTTTGTGTTGGTGCAGTCTTGCCATTTTCAGAAGAAATCAGTTAGATTCCTTATGTTCCAAACTTTCCAACTCAAAGAGTCATATACCAAAAGATGAAGAATTTTATCAGCTTTTTAAAAATGAAAACCACATCTTTCTACCTGCCTTAGTTCTTGAGTTAGACTAATTTTTGTGTTGGTGCAGTGAAGATTTCTTGCCATTTTCAGAAGAAATCAGTTAGATTCCTTATGTTCCAAACTTTTCAACTCAAAGAGTCATATACCGAAAAATGGAGAATTTTATCAGCTTTTTAAAAATAAAAACCCCATCTTTCTACCTAACTTAGATCTTGAGTTAGACTAATTTTTGTGTTGGTGCAGTCTTGCCATTTTCAGAAAAAATCAGTTAGATTCCTTATGTTCCAAATTTTCCAACTCAATGAGTCATATACCAAAAGATGGAGAATTTTAACAGATTTTCAAAAATGTCAGCCTCATCTTTCTATCTAACTTAGATCTTGAGTTATACTAATTTTTGTGTTTGTGCAGTAAAGATTTTTTGCCATTTTCAGAAGAAATCAGTTAGATTCCTTATGTTCCAAACTTTCCAACTCAAAGAGTCATATACCGAAAGATGGAAAATTTTATCAGCTTTTTAAAAATGAAAACCCCATCTTTCTACCTAACTTAGATCTTGAGTTAGACTAATTTTTGTGTTGGTGCAGTCTTGCCATTTTCAGAAGAAATCAGTTAGATTCCTTATGTTCCAAACCTTCCAACTCAATGAGTCATATACCAAAAGATGGAGAATTTTATCAGCTTTTTAAAAATGTAAACCTCATATTTCTATCTAACTTAGATCTTGAGTTATATTAATTTTTGTGTTGGTGCAATGAAGATTTCTTGCCATTTTTAGAAGAAATCAGTTAGATTCCTTATGTTCCAAACTTTCCAACTCAAAGAGTCATATACGGAAAGATGGAGAATTTTATCAGCTTTTTAAAAATAAAAACCATATCTTTCTACCTAACTTAGATCTTGAGTTAGACTAATTTTTGTGTTGGTGCAGTCTTGCCATTTTCAGAAGAAATCAGTTAGATTCCTTATGTTCCAAACTTTCCAACTCAAAGAGTCATATACCAAAAGATGGAGAATTTTATCAGCTTTTTAAAAATGAAAACCCCATCTTTCTACCTAACTTAGATCTTGAGTTAGACTAATTTTTGTGTTGGTGCAGTTTTGCCATTTTTAGAAGAAATCAGTTAGATTCCTTATTTTCCAAACCTTCCAACTCAAAGAGTCATATACCGAAAGATGGAGAATTTTATCAGCTTTTTAAAAATAAAAACCATATCTTTCTACCTAACTTAGATCTTGAGTTAGACTAATTTTTGTGTTGGTGCAGTCTTGCCATTTTCAGAAGAAATCAGTTAGATTCCTTATGTTCCAAACTTTCCAACTCAAAGAGTCATATACCAAAAGATGGAGAATTTTATCAGCTTTTTAAAAATGAAAACCCCATCTTTCTACCTAACTTAGATCTTGAGTTAGACTAATTTTTGTGTTGGTGCAGTCTTGCAATTTTCAGAAGAATTCAGTTAGATTCCTTATGTTCCAAATTTTTCAACTCAATGAGTCATATACCAAAAGATGGAGAATTTTAACAGATTTTCAAAAATGTAAGCCTCATCTTTCTATCTAACTTAGATCTTGAGTTATACTAATTTTTGTGTTTGTGCAGTGAAGATTTCTTGCCATTTTCAGAAGAAATCAGTTAGATTCCTTATGTTCCAAATTTTCCAACTCAAAGAGTCATATACCGAAAGATGGAGAATTTTATCAGCTTTTTAAAAATGAAAACCCCATCTTTCTACCTAACTTAGATCTTGAGTTAGACTAATTTTTGTGTTGGTGCAGTCTTGCCATTTTCAGAAGAAATCAGTTAGATTCCTTATGTTCCAAACTTTCCAACTCAAAGAGTCATATACCAAAAGATGGAGAATTTTATCAGCTTTTCAAAAATGAAAACCACATCTTTCTACTTGACTTAGTTCTTGAGTTAGACTAATTTTTGTGTTGGTGCAGTCTTGCACTTTTCAGAAGAATTCAGTTAGATTCCTTATGTTTCAAACTCTACAACTCAATGAGTCATATCCCAAAAGATGGAAAATTTTATCAGCTTTTTAAAAATGTAAACCTCATCTTTCTATCTAACTTAGATCTTGAGTTATACTAATTTTTGTGTTGGTGCAATAAAGATTTCTTGCCATTTTTAGAAGAAATCAGTTAGATTCCTTATGTTCCAAACTTTCCAACTCAAAGAGTCATATACCGAAAGATGGAGAATTTTATCAGCTTTTTAAAAATGAAAACCCCATCTTTCTACCCAACTTAGATCTTGAGTTAGACTAATTTTTGTGTTGGTGCAGTCTTGCCATTTTCAGAAGAAATCAGTTAGATTCCTTATGTTCCAAACCTTCCAACTCAATGAGTCATATACCAAAAGATGGAGAATTTTATCAGCTTTTTAAAAATAAAAACCCCATCTTTCTACCTAACTTAGATCTTGAGTTATACTAATTTTTGTGTTGGTGCAGTGAAGATTTCTTGCCATTTTCAGAAGAAATCAGTTAGATTCCTTATGTTCCAAATTTTCCAACTCAAAGAGTCATATACCGAAGGATGGAGAATTTTATCAGCTTTTTAAAAATGAAAACCCCATCTTTCTACCTAACTTAGATCTTGAGTTAGACTAATTTTTGTGTTGGTGCAGTCTTGCCATTTTCAGAAGAAATCAGTTAGATTCCTTATGTTCCAAATTTTCCAACTCAATGAGTCATATACCAAAAGATGGAGAATTTTAACAGATTTTCAAAAATGTAAGCCTCATCTTTCTATCTAACTTAGATCTTGAGTTATACTAATTTTTGTGTTTGTGCAGTGAAGATTTCTTGCCATTTTCAGAAGAAATCAGTTAGATTCCTTATGTTCCAAACTTTCCAACTCAAAGAGTCATATACCGAAAGATGGAGAATTTTATCAGCTTTTTAAAAATGAAAACCCCATCTTTCTACCTAACTTAGATCTTGAGTTAGACTAATTTTTGTGTTGGTGCAGTCTTGCCATTTTCAGAAGAAATCAGTTAGATTCCTTATTTTCCAAACCTTCCAACTCAATGAGTCATATACCAAAAGATGGAGAATTTTATCGGCTTTTTAAAAATGTAAACCTCATATTTCTATCTAACTTAGATCTTGAGTTATATTAATTTTTGTGTTGGTGCAATGAAGATTTCTTGCCATTTTTAGAAGAAATCAGTTAGATTCCTTATTTTCCAAACCTTCCAACTCAAAGAGTCATATACCGAAAGATGGAGAATTTTATCAGCTTTTTAAAAATAAAAACCATATCTTTCTACCTAACTTAGATCTTGAGTTAGATTAATTTTTGTGTTGGTGCAGTCTTGCCATTTTCAGAAGAAATCAGTTAGATTCCTTATGTTCCAAACTTTCCAACTCAAAGAGTCATATACCAAAAGATGGAGAATTTTATCAGCTTTTTAAAAATGAAAACCCCATCTTTCTACCTAACTTAGATCTTGAGTTAGACTAATTTTTGTGTTGGTGCAGTCTTGCAATTTTCAGAAGAATTCAGTTAGATTCCTTATGTTCCAAATTTTTCAACTCAATGAGTCATATACCAAAAGATGGAGAATTTTAACAGATTTTCAAAAATGTAAGCCTCATCTTTCTATCTAACTTAGATCTTGAGTTATACTAATTTTTGTGTTTGTGCAGTGAAGATTTCTTGCCATTTTCAGAAGAAATCAGTTAGATTCCTTATGTTCCAAATTTTCCAACTCAAAGAGTCATATACCGAAAGATGGAGAATTTTATCAGCTTTTTAAAAATGAAAACCCCATCTTTCTACCTAACTTAGATCTTGAGTTAGACTAATTTTTGTGTTGGTGCAGTCTTGCCATTTTCAGAAGAAATCAGTTAGATTCCTTATTTTCCAAACCTTCCAACTCAATGAGTCATATACCAAAAGATGGAGAATTTTATCAGCTTTTTAAAAATGTAAACCTCATATTTCTATCTAACTTAGATCTTGAGTTATATTAATTTTTGTGTTGGTGCAATGAAGATTTCTTGCCATTTTTAGAAGAAATCAGTTAGATTCCTTATTTTCCAAACTTTCCAACTCAAAGAGTCATATACCGAAAGATGGAGAATTTTATCAGCTTTTTAAAAATAAAAACCATATCTTTCTACCTAACTTAGATCTTGAGTTAGACTAATTTTTGTGTTGGTGCAGTCTTGCCATTTTCAGAAGAAATCAGTTAGATTCCTTATGTTCCAAACTTTCCAACTCAAAGAGTCATATACCAAAAGATGGAGAATTTTATCAGCTTTTTAAAAATGAAAACCCCATCTTTCTACCTAACTTAGATCTTGAGTTAGACTAATTTTTGTGTTGGTGCAGTCTTGCAATTTTCAGAAGAATTCAGTTAGATTCCTTATGTTCCAAACTTTCCAACTCAATGAGTCATATCCCAAAAGATGGAGAATTTTATCAGCTTTTTAAAAATGTAAACCTCATCTTTCTATCTAACTTAGATCTTGAGTTATACTAATTTTTGTGTTGGTGCAATAAAAATTTCTTGCCATTTTTAGAAGAAATCAGTTAGATTCCTTATGTTCCAAACTTTCCAACTCAAAGAGTCATATACCGAAAGATGGAGAATTTTATCAGCTTTTTAAAAATGAAAACCCCATCTTTCTACCTAACTTAGATCTTGAGTTAGACTAATTTTTGTGTTGGTGCAGTCTTGCCATTTTCAGAAGAAATCAGTTAGATTCCTTATGTTCCAAACCTTCCAACTCATTGAGTCAAATACCAAAAGATAGAGAATTTTATCAGCTTTTTAAAAATAAAAACCCCATCTTTCTACCTAACTTAGGTCTTGAGTTAGACTAATTTTTGTGTTGGTGCAGTGAAGATTTCTTGCCATTTTCAGAAGAAATCAGTTAGATTCCTTATGTTCCAAACTTTCCAACTCAAAGGGTCATATACCGAAAGATGGAGAATTTTATCAGCTTTTTAAAAATGAAAACCCCATCTTTCTACCTAACTTAGATCTTGAGTTAGACTAATTTTTGTGTTGGTGCAGTCTTGTTATTTTCAGAAGAAATCAGTTAGATTCCTTATGTTCCAAATTTTCCAACTTAATGAGTCATATACCAAAAGATGGAGAATTTTAACAGATTTTCAAAAATGTAAGCCTCATCTTTCTATCTAACTTAGATCTTGAGTTATACTAATTTTTGTGTTTGTGCAGTGAAGATTTCTTGCCATTTTCAGAAGAAATCAGTTAGATTCCTTATGTTCCAAACTTTCCAACTCAAAGAGTCATATACCGAAAGATGGAGAATTTTATCAGCTTTTTAAAAATGAAAACCCCATCTTTCTACCTAACTTAGATCTTGAGTTAGACTAATTTTTGTGTTGGTGCAGTCTTGCCATTTTCAGAAGAAATCAGTTAGATTCCTTATGTTCCAAACCTTCCAACTCAATGAGTCATATACCAAAAGATGGAGAATTTTATCAGCTTTTTAAAAATGTAAACCTCATATTTCTATCTAACTTAGATCTTGAGTTATATTAATTTTTGTGTTGGTGCAATGAAGATTTCTTGCCATTTTTAGAAGAAATCAGTTAGATTCCTTATGTTCCAAACTTTCCAACTCAAAGAGTCATATACCGAAAAATGGAGAATTTTATCAGCTTTTTAAAAATAAAAACCATATCTTTCTACCTAACTTAGATCTTGAGTTAGACTAATTTTTGTGTTGGTGCAGTTTTGCCATTTTCAGAAGAAATCAGTTAGATTCCTTATGTTCCAAACCTTCCAACTCAATGAGTCATATACCAGAAGATGGAGAATTTTATCAGCTTTTTAAAAATGTAAACCTCATCTTTCTATCTAACTTAGATCTTGAGTTATACTAATTTTTGTGTTGGTGCAGTGAAGATTTCTTGCCATTTTCAGAAGAAATCAGTTAGATTCCTTATGTTCCAAACTTTCCAACTCAAAGGTTCATATACCGAAAGATGGAGAATTTTATCAGCTTTTTAAAAATGAAAACCCCATCTTTCTACCTAACTTAGATCTTGAGTTAGACTAATTTTTGTGTTGGTGCAGTCTTGCCATTTTCAGAAGAAATCAGTTAAATTCCTTATGTTCCAAACCTTCCAACTCAATGAGTCATATACCAAAAAATGGAGTATTTTATCAGCTTTTTAAAAATGTAAACTTCATCTTTCTATCTAACTTAAATCTTGAGTTATACTAATTTTTGTGTTGATGCAGTAAAGATTTCTTGCCATTTTCCGAAGAAATCAGTAAGATTCCTTATGTTCCAAACTTTCCAACTCAATGAGTCATATACCAGAAGATGGAGAATTTTATCAGCTTTTTAAAAATGTAAACCTCATCTTTCTATCTAACTTAGATCTTGAGTTATACTAATTCTTGTGTTTGTGCAGTGGAGATTTCTTGCCATTTTCAGAAGAAATCAGTTAGATTCCTCATGTTCCAAACTTTCCAACTCAATGAGTCATATACCAAAAGATGGAAAATTTTATCAGCTTTTTAAAAATGGAAGCCTCATCTTTCTACCTAACTTAGATCTTGAGTTATACTAATTTTTGTGTTGGTGCAGTCTTGCCATTTTCAGAAGAAATCAGTTAGATTCCTTATGTTCCAAACTTTCCAACTCAATGAGTCATATACCAAAAGATGGAGAATTTTATCAGCTTTTTAAAAATGTAAACCTCATCTTTCTACCTAACTTAGATCTTGAGTTATACTAATCTTTGTGTTGGTGCAGTGAAGATTTCTTGCCATTTTCCGAAGAAATCAGTAAGATTCCTTATGTTCCAAACTTTCCAACTTAAAGAGTCATATACCAAAAGATGAGGAATTTTATCAGCTTTTTAAAAATGTAAACCTCATCTTTCTATCTAACTTAAATCTTGAGTTATACTAATTTTTGTGTTGGTGCAGTAAAGATTTCTTGCCATTTTCCAAAGAAATCAGTAAGATTCCTTATGTTCCAAAATTTCCAACTCAATGAATCATATACTAGAAGATGGAGAATTTTATCAGATTTTTAAAAATGAAAACCCCATCTTTCTACCTAACTTAGATCTTGAGTTAGACTAATTTTTGTGTTGGTGCAGTCTTGCCATTTTCAGAAGAAATCAGTTAGATTCCTTATGTTCCAAATTTTCCAACTTAATGAGTCATATACCAAAAGATGATAAATTTTATCAGTTTTTTAAAAATGTAAACCTCATCTTTCTATCTAACTTAGATCTTGAGTTATACTAATTTTTGTGTTGGTGCAATAAAGATTTCTTGCCATTTTCAGAAGAAATCAGTTAGATTCCTTATGTTCCAAACTTTCCAACTCAAAGAGTCATATACCGAAAGATGGAGAATTTTATCAGCTTTTTAAAAATGAAAACCCCAACTTTCTACCTAACTTAGATCTTGAGTTAGACTAATTTTTGTGTTGGTGCAGTCTTGCCATTTTCAGAAGAAATCAGTTAGATTCCTTATGTTCCAAACCTTCCAACTCAATGAGTCATATACCAAAAGATGGAGAATTTTATCAGCTTTTTTAAAATAAAAACCCCATCTTTCTACCTAACTTAGATCTTGAGTTAGACTAATTTTTGTGTTGGTGCAGTGAAGATTTCTTGCCATTTTCAGAAGAAATCAGTTAGATTCCTTATGTTCCAAACTTTTCAACTCAAAGAGTCATATACCGAAAGATGGAGAATTTTATCAGCTTTTTAAAAATGAAAACCCCATCTTTCTACCTAACTTAGATCTTGAGTTAGACTAATTTTTGTGTTGGTGCAGTTTTGCCATTTTCAGAAAAAATCAGTTAGATTCCTTATGTTCCAAATTTTCCAACTCAATGAGTCATATACCAAAAGATGGAGAATTTTAACAGATTTTCAAAAATGTAAGCCTCATCTTTCTATCTAACTTAGATCTTGAGTTATACTAATTTTTGTGTTTGTGCAGTGAAGATTTCTTGCTATTTTCAGAAGAAATCAGTTAGATTCCTTATGTTCCAAACTTTCCAACTTAAAGAGTCATATACCGAAAGATGGAGAATTTTATCAGCTTTTTAAAAATGAAAACCCCATCTTTCTACCTAACTTAGATCTTGAGTTAGACTAATTTTTGTGTTGGTGCAGTCTTGCCATTTTCAGAAGAAATCAGTTAGATTCCTTATGTTCCAAACCTTCCAACTCAATGAGTCATATACCAAAAGATGGAGAATTTTATCAGCTTTTTAAAAATGTAAACCTCATATTTCTATCTAACTTAGATCTTGAGTTATATTAATTTTTGTGTTTGTGCAGTGAAGATTCCTTGCCATTTTCAGAAGAAATCAGTAAGATTCCTTATGTTCCAAACTTTCCAACTCAATGAGTCACATACCAAAAGATGGAGAATTTTATCAGCTTTTTAAAAATGTAAACCTCATCTTTCTATCTAACTTAGATCTTGAGTTATACTAATCTTTGTGTTGGTGCAGTGAAAATTTTTTGCCATTTTTCGAAGAAATCAGTAAGATTCCTTATGTTCCAACCTTTCCAACTCAAAGAGTCATATACCAAAAGATGAAGAATTTTATCAGATTTTTAAAAATGAAAACCCCATCTTTCTACCTAACTTAGATCTTGAGTTAGACTAATTTTTGTGTTGGTGCAGTCTTGCCATTTTCAGAAGAAATCAGTTAGATTCCTTATGTTCCAAATTTTCCAACTTAATGAGTCATATACCAAAAGATGGAGAATTTTAACAGATTTTCAAGAATGTAAGCCTCATCTTTCTGTCTAACTTAGATCTTGAGTTATACTAATTTTTGTGTTTGTGCAGTGAAGATTTCTTGCCATTTTCAGAAGAAATCAGTTAGATTCCTTATGTTCCAAACTTTCCAACTCAAAGAGTCATATACCGAAAGATGGAGAATTTTATCAGCTTTTTAAAAATGAAAACCCCATCTTTCTACCTAACTTAGATCTTGAGTTAGACAAATTTTTGTGTTGGTGCAGTCTTGCCATTTTCAGAAGAAATCAGTTAGATTCCTTATGTTTCAAACTTTCCAACTCAATGAGTCATATACCAAAAAATGGAGAATTTTATCAGCTTTTTAAAAATGTAAACCTCATCTTTTTATCTAACTTAGATCTTGAGTTATACTAATTTTTGTGTTTGGGCAGTGAAGATTTCTTGCCATTTTCAGAAGAAATCAGTAAGATTCCTTATGTTCCAAACTTTCCAACTCAATGAGTCATATACCAGAAGATGGAGAATTTTATCAGCTTTTTAAAAATGTAAACCTCATCTTTCTATCTAACTTAGATCTTGAGTTATACTAATTCTTGTGTTTGTGCAGTGGAGATTTCTTGCCATTTTCAGAAGAAATCAGTTAGATTCCTCATGTTCCAAACTTTCCAACTCAATGAGTCATATACCAAAAGATGGAAAATTTTATCAGCTTTTTAAAAATGGAAGCCTCATCTTTCTACCTAACTTAGATCTTGAGTTATACTAATTTTTGTGTTGGTGCAGTCTTGCCATTTTCAGAAGAAATCAGTTAGATTCCTTATGTTCCAAACTTTCCAACTCAATGAGTCATATACCAAAAGATGGAGAATTTTATCAGCTTTTTAAAAATGTAAACCTCATCTTTCTACCTAACTTAGATCTTGAGTTATACTAATCTTTGTGTTGGTGCAGTGAAGATTTCTTGCCATTTTCCGAAGAAATCAGTAAGATTCCTTATGTTCCAAACTTTCCAACTTAAAGAGTCATATACCAAAAGATGAGGAATTTTATCAGCTTTTTAAAAATGTAAACCTCATCTTTCTATCTAACTTAAATCTTGAGTTATACTAATTTTTGTGTTGGTGCAGTAAAGATTTCTTGCCATTTTCCAAAGAAATCAGTAAGATTCCTTATGTTCCAAAATTTCCAACTCAATGAATCATATACTAAAAGATGGAGAATTTTATCAGATTTTTAAAAATGAAAACCCCATCTTTCTACCTAACTTAGATCTTGAGTTAGACTAATTTTTGTGTTGGTGCAGTCTTGCCATTTTCAGAAGAAATCAGTTAGATTCCTTATGTTCCAAATTTTCCAACTTAATGAGTCATATACCAAAAGATGATAAATTTTATCAGTTTTTTAAAAATGTAAACCTCATCTTTCTATCTAACTTAGATCTTGAGTTATACTAATTTTTGTGTTGGTGCAATAAAGATTTCTTGCCATTTTCAGAAGAAATCAGTTAGATTCCTTATGTTCCAAACTTTCCAACTCAAAGAGTCATATACCGAAAGATGGAGAATTTTATCAGCTTTTTAAAAATGAAAACCCCAACTTTCTACCTAACTTAGATCTTGAGTTAGACTAATTTTTGTGTTGGTGCAGTCTTGCCATTTTCAGAAGAAATCAGTTAGATTCCTTATGTTCCAAACCTTCCAACTCAATGAGTCATATACCAAAAGATGGAGAATTTTATCAGCTTTTTAAAAATAAAAACCCCATCTTTCTACCTAACTTAGATCTTGAGTTAGACTAATTTTTGTGTTGGTGCAGTGAAGATTTCTTGCCATTTTCAGAAGAAATCAGTTAGATTCCTTATGTTCCAAACTTTTCAACTCAAAGAGTCATATACCGAAAGATGGAGAATTTTATCAGCTTTTTAAAAATGAAAACCCCATCTTTCTACCTAACTTAGATCTTGAGTTAGACTAATTTTTGTGTTGGTGCAGTTTTGCCATTTTCAGAAAAAATCAGTTAGATTCCTTATGTTCCAAATTTTCCAACTCAATGAGTCATATACCAAAAGATGGAGAATTTTAACAGATTTTCAAAAATGTAAGCCTCATCTTTCTATCTAACTTAGATCTTGAGTTATACTAATTTTTGTGTTTGTGCAGTGAAGATTTCTTGCCATTTTCAGAAGAAATCAGTTAGATTCCTTATGTTCCAAACTTTCCAACTCAAAGAGTCATATACCGAAAGATGGAGAATTTTATCAGCTTTTTAAAAATGAAAACCCCATCTTTCTACCTAACTTAGATCTTGAGTTAGACTAATTTTTGTGTTGGTGCAGTCTTGCCATTTTCAGAAGAAATCAGTTAGATTCCTTATGTTCCAAACCTTCCAACTCAATGAGTCATATACCAAAAGATGGAGAATTTTATCAGCTTTTTAAAAATGTAAACCTCATATTTCTATCTAACTTAGATCTTGAGTTATATTAATTTTTGTGTTTGTGCAGTGAAGATTCCTTGCCATTTTCAGAAGAAATCAGTAAGATTCCTTATGTTCCAAACTTTCCAACTCAATGAGTCACATACCAAAAGATGGAGAATTTTATCAGCTTTTTAAAAATGTAAACCTCATCTTTCTATCTAACTTAGATCTTGAGTTATACTAATCTTTGTGTTGGTGCAGTGAAAATTTTTTGCCATTTTTCGAAGAAATCAGTAAGATTCCTTATGTTCCAACCTTTCCAACTCAAAGAGTCATATACCAAAAGATGAAGAATTTTATCAGATTTTTAAAAATGAAAACCCCATCTTTCTACCTAACTTAGATCTTGAGTTAGACTAATTTTTGTGTTGGTGCAGTCTTGCCATTTTCAGAAGAAATCAGTTAGATTCCTTATGTTCCAAATTTTCCAACTTAATGAGTCATATACCAAAAGATGGAGAATTTTAACAGATTTTCAAGAATGTAAGCCTCATCTTTCTGTCTAACTTAGATCTTGAGTTATACTAATTTTTGTGTTTGTGCAGTGAAGATTTCTTGCCATTTTCAGAAGAAATCAGTTAGATTCCTTATGTTCCAAACTTTCCAACTCAAAGAGTCATATACCGAAAGATGGAGAATTTTATCAGCTTTTTAAAAATGAAAACCCCATCTTTCTACCTAATTTAGATCTTGAGTTAGACAAATTTTTGTGTTGGTGCAGTCTTGCCATTTTCAGAAGAAATCAGTTAGATTCCTTATGTTCCAAACTTTCCAACTCAATGAGTCATATACCAAAAAATGGAGAATTTTATCAGCTTTTTAAAAATGTAAACCTCATCTTTTTATCTAACTTAGATCTTGAGTTATACTAATTTTTGTGTTTGGGCAGTGAAGATTTCTTGCCATTTTCAGAAGAAATCAGTAAGATTCCTTATGTTCCAAACTTTCCAACTCAAAGAGTCATATACCAAGAGATGGAGAATTTTATCAGCTTTTTAAAAATGAAAACCCCATCTTTCTACCTAACTTAGATCTTGAGTTAGACTAATTTTTGTGTTGGTGCAGTCTTGCAATTTTCAGAAGAATTCAGTTAGATTCCTTATGTTCCAAACTTTCCAACTCAATGAGTCATATCCCAAAAGATGGAGAATTTTATCAGCTTTTTAAAAATGTAAACCTCATCTTTCTATCTAACTTAGATCTTGAGTTATACTAATTTTTGTGTTGGTGCAATAAAGA
Source organism: Schizotus pectinicornis (assembly GCA_951805265.1). Lineage (NCBI taxonomy): Eukaryota > Metazoa > Arthropoda > Insecta > Coleoptera > Pyrochroidae > Schizotus > Schizotus pectinicornis. Next base: position 21,531,219 of record OX638204.1, on the reverse strand, counting down.
TTTCTTGCCATTTTCAGAAGAAATCAGTTAGATTCCTTATGTTCCAAATTTTCCAACTTAATGAGTCATATACCAAAAGATGGAGAATTTTAACAGATTTTCAAGAATGTAAGCCTCATCTTTCTGTCTAACTTAGATCTTGAGTTATACTAATTTTTGTGTTTGTGCAGTGAAGATTTCTTGCCATTTTCAGAAGAAATCAGTTAGATTCCTTATGTTCCAAACTTTCCAACTCAAAGAGTCATATACCGAAAGATGGAGAATTTTATCAGCTTTTTAAAAATGAAAACCCCATCTTTCTACCTAACTTAGATCTTGAGTTAGACAAATTTTTGTGTTGGTGCAGTCTTGCCATTTTCAGAAGAAATCAGTTAGATTCCTTATGTTCCAAACTTTCCAACTCAATGAGTCATATACCAAAAAATGGAGAATTTTATCAGCTTTTTAAAAATGTAAACCTCATCTTTTTATCTAACTTAGATCTTGAGTTATACTAATTTTTGTGTTTGGGCAGTGAAGATTTCTTGCCATTTTCAGAAGAAATCAGTAAGATTCCTTATGTTCCAAACTTTCCAACTCAAAGAGTCATATACCAAGAGATGGAGAATTTTATCAGCTTTTTAAAAATAAAAACCCCATCTTTCTACCTAACTTAGATCTTGAGTTAGACTAATTTTTGTGTTGGTGCAGTCTTGCAATTTTCAGAAGAATTCAGTTAGATTCCTTATGTTCCAAACTTTCCAACTCAATGAGTCATATCCCAAAAGATGGAGAATTTTATCAGCTTTTTAAAAATGTAAACCTCATCTTTCTATCTAACTTAGATCTTGAGTTATACTAATTTTTGTGTTGGTGCAATAAAGATTTCTTGCCATTTTCAGAAGAAATCAGTTAGATTCCTTATGTTCCAAACTTTCCAACTCAAAGAGTCATATACCGAAAGATGGAGAATTTTATCAGCTTTTTAAAAATGAAAACCCCAACTTTCTACCTAACTTAGATCTTGAGTTAGACTAATTTTTGTGTTGGTGCAGTCTTGCCATTTTCAGAAGAAATCAGTTAGATTCCTTATGTTCCAAACCTTCCAACTCAATGAGTCATATACCAAAAGATGGAGAATTTTATCAGCTTTTTAAAAATAAAAACCCCATCTTTCTACCTAACTTAGATCTTGAGTTAGACTAATTTTTGTGTTGGTGCAGTGAAGATTTCTTGCCATTTTCAGAAGAAATCAGTTAGATTCCTTATGTTCCAAACTTTTCAACTCAAAGAGTCATATACCGAAAGATGGAGAATTTTATCAGCTTTTTAAAAATGAAAACCCCATCTTTCTACCTAACTTAGATCTTGAGTTAGACTAATTTTTGTGTTGGTGCAGTTTTGCCATTTTCAGAAGAAATCAGTTAGATTCCTTATGTTCCAAATTTTCCAACTCAATGAGTCATATACCAAAAGATGGAGAATTTTATCAGCTTTTTAAAAATGTAAACCTCATCTTTTTATCTAACTTAGATCTTGAGTTATACTAATTTTTGTGTTTGGGCAGTGAAGATTTCTTGCCATTTTCAGAAGAAATCAGTAAGATTCCTTATGTTCCAAACTTTCCAACTCAAAGAGTCATATACCAAGAGATGGAGAATTTTATCAGCTTTTTAAAAATGAAAACCCCATCTTTCTACCTAACTTAGATCTTGAGTTAGACTAATTTTTGTGTTGGTGCAGTCTTGCAATTTTCAGAAGAATTCAGTTAGATTCCTTATGTTCCAAACTTTCCAACTCAATGAGTCATATCCCAAAAGATGGAGAATTTTATCAGCTTTTTAAAAATGTAAACCTCATCTTTCTATCTAACTTAGATCTTGAGTTATACTAATTTTTGTGTTGGTGCAATAAAGATTTCTTGCCATTTTCAGAAGAAATCAGTTAGATTCCTTATGTTCCAAACTTTCCAACTCAAAGAGTCATATACCGAAAGATGGAGAATTTTATCAGCTTTTTAAAAATGAAAACCCCATCTTTCTACCTAACTTAGATCTTGAGTTAGACTAATTTTTGTGTTGGTGCAGTGAAGATTTCTTGCCATTTTCAGAAGAAATCAGTTAGATTCCTTATGTTCCAAACTTTTCAACTTAAAGAGTCATATACCGAAAGATGGAGAATTTTATCAGCTTTTTAAAAATGAAAACCCCATCTTTCTACCTAACTTAGATCTTGAGTTAGACTAATTTTTGTGTTGGTGCAGTTTTGCCATTTTCAGAAGAAATCAGTTAGATTCCTTATGTTCCAAATTTTCCAACTCAATGAGTCATATACCAAAAGATGGAGAATTTTAACAGATTTTCAAAAATGTAAGCCTCATCTTTCTATCTAACTTAGATCTTGAGTTATACTAATTTTTGTGTTTGTGCAGTGAAGATTTCTTGCCATTTTCAGAAGAAATCAGTTAGATTCCTTATGTTCCAAACCTTCCAACTCAATGAGTCATAAACCAAAAGATGGAGAATTTCATCAGCTTTTTAAAAATGTAAACCTCATATTTCTATCTAACTTAGATCTTGAGGTATATTAATTTTTGTGTTGGTGCAATGAAGATTTCTTGCCATTTTTAGAAGAAATCAGTTAGATTCCTTATGTTCCAAACTTTCCAACTCAAAGAGTCATATACCGAAAGATGGAGAATTTTATCAGCTTTTTAAAAATAAAAACCATATCTTTCTACCTAACTTAGATCTTGAGTTAGACTAATTTTTGTGTTGGTGCAGTCTTGCCATTTTCAGAAGAAATCAGTTAGATTCCTTATGTTCCAAACCTTCCAACTCAATGAGTCATATACCAAAAGATGGAGAATTTTATCAGCTTTTTAAAAATAAAAACCCCATCTTTCTACCTAACTTAGATCTTGAGTTAGACTAATTTTTGTGTTGGTGCAGTGAAGATTTCTTGCCATTTTCAGAAGAAATCAGTTAGATTCCTTATGTTCCAAACTTTTCAACTCAAAGAGTCATATACCGAAAGATGGAGAATTTTATCAGCTTTTTAAAAATGAAAACCCCATCTTTCTACCTAACTTAGATCTTGAGTTAGACTAATTTTTGTGTTGGTGCAGTCTTGCCATTTTCAGAAAAAATCAGTTAGATTCCTTATGTTCCAAATTTTCCAATTCAATGAGTCATATACCAAAAGATGGAGAATTTTAACAGATTTTCAAAAATGTAAGCCTCATCTTTCTATCTAACTTAGATCTTGAGTTATACTAATTTTTGTGTTTGTGCAGTGAAGATTTTTTGCCATTTTCAGAAGAAATCAGTTAGATTCCTTATGTTCCAAACTTTCCAACTCAAAGAGTCATATACCGAAAGATGGAGAATTTTATCAGCTTTTTAAAAATAAAAACCCCATCTTTCTACCTAACTTAGATCTTGAGTTAGACTAATTTTTGTGTTGGTGCAGTGAAGATTTCTTGCCATTTTCAGAAGAAATCAGTTAGATTCCTTATGTTCCAAACCTTCCAACTCAATGAGTCATATACCAAAAGATGGAGAATTTTATCAGCTTTTTAAAAATGTAAACCTCATCTTTCTATCTAACTTAGATCTTGAGTTATACTAATTTTTGTGTTGGTGCAGTGAAGATTTCTTGCCATTTTCAGAAGAAATCAGTTAGATTCCTTATGTTCCAAACTTTCCAATTTAAAGAGTCATATACCGAAAAATAGAGAATTTTATCAGCTTTTTAAAAATGAAAACTCCATTTTTCTACCTAACTTAGATCTTGAGTTAGACTAATTTTTGTGTTGGTGCAGTCTTGCCATTTTCAGAAGAAATCAGTTAGATTCCTTATGTTCCAAACCTTCCAACTCAATGAGTCATATACCAAAAAATGGAGTATTTTATCAGCTTTTAAAAAATGTAAACCTCATCTTTCTATCTAACTTAGATCTTGAGTTATACTAATTTTTGTGTTTGTGCAGTGAAGATTTCTTGCCATTTTCAGAAGAAATCAGTTAGATTCCTTATGTTCCAAACCTTCCAACTCAATGAGTCATAAACCAAAAGATGGAGAATTTCATCAGCTTTTTAAAAATGTAAACCTCATATTTCTATCTAACTTAGATCTTGAGGTATATTAATTTTTGTGTTGGTGCAATGAAGATTTCTTGCCATTTTTAGAAGAAATCAGTTAGATTCCTTATGTTCCAAACTTTCCAACTCAAAGAGTCATATACCGAAAGATGGAGAATTTTATCAGCTTTTTAAAAATAAAAACCATATCTTTCTACCTAACTTAGATCTTGAGTTAGACTAATTTTTGTGTTGGTGCAGTCTTGCCATTTTCAGAAGAAATCAGTTAGATTCCTTATGTTCCAAACCTTCCAACTCAATGAGTCATAAACCAAAAGATGGAGAATTTTATCAGCTTTTTAAAAATAAAAACCCCATCTTTCTACCTAACTTAGATCTTGAGTTAGACTAATTTTTGTGTTGGTGCAGTGAAGATTTCTTGCCATTTTCAGAAGAAATCAGTTAGATTCCTTATGTTCCAAACTTTTCAACTCAAAGAGTCATATACCGAAAGATGGAGAATTTTATCAGCTTTTTAAAAATGAAAACCCCATCTTTCTACCTAACTTAGATCTTGAGTTAGACTAATTTTTGTGTTGGTGCAGTCTTGCCATTTTCAGAAAAAATCAGTTAGATTCCTTATGTTCCAAATTTTCCAATTCAATGAGTCATATACCAAAAGATGGAGAATTTTAACAGATTTTCAAAAATGTAAGCCTCATCTTTCTATCTAACTTAGATCTTGAGTTATACTAATTTTTGTGTTTGTGCAGTGAAGATTTTTTGCCATTTTCAGAAGAAATCAGTTAGATTCCTTATGTTCCAAACTTTCCAACTCAAAGAGTCATATACCGAAAGATGGAGAATTTTATCAGCTTTTTAAAAATAAAAACCCCATCTTTCTACCTAACTTAGATCTTGAGTTAGACTAATTTTTGTGTTGGTGCAGTGAAGATTTCTTGCCATTTTCAGAAGAAATCAGTTAGATTCCTTATGTTCCAAACCTTCCAACTCAATGAGTCATATACCAAAAGATGGAGAATTTTATCAGCTTTTTAAAAATGTAAACCTCATCTTTCTATCTAACTTAGATCTTGAGTTATACTAATTTTTGTGTTGGTGCAGTGAAGATTTCTTGCCATTTTCAGAAGAAATCAGTTAGATTCCTTATGTTCCAAACTTTCCAATTTAAAGAGTCATATACCGAAAAATAGAGAATTTTATCAGCTTTTTAAAAATGAAAACTCCATTTTTCTACCTAACTTAGATCTTGAGTTAGACTAATTTTTGTGTTGGTGCAGTCTTGCCATTTTCAGAAGAAATCAGTTAGATTCCTTATGTTCCAAACCTTCCAACTCAATGAGTCATATACCAAAAAATGGAGTATTTTATCAGCTTTTAAAAAATGTAAACCTCATCTTTCTATCTAACTTAGATCTTGAGTTATACTAATTTTTGTGTTTGTGCAGTGAAGATTTCTTGCCATTTTCAGAAGAAATCAGTTAGATTCCTTATGTTCCAAACCTTCCAACTCAATGAGTCATAAACCAAAAGATGGAGAATTTCATCAGCTTTTTAAAAATGTAAACCTCATATTTCTATCTAACTTAGATCTTGAGGTATATTAATTTTTGTGTTGGTGCAATGAAGATTTCTTGCCATTTTTAGAAGAAATCAGTTAGATTCCTTATGTTCCAAACTTTCCAACTCAAAGAGTCATATACCGAAAGATGGAGAATTTTATCAGCTTTTTAAAAATGAAAACCCCATCTTTCTACCTAACTTAGATCTTGAGTTAGACTAATTTTTGTGTTGGTGCAGTCTTGCCATTTTCAGAAGAAATCAGTTAGATTCCTTATGTTCCAAACCTTCCAACTCAATGAGTCATATACCAAAAGATGGAGAATTTCATCAGCTTTTTAAAAATGTAAACCTCATATTTCTATCTAACTTAGATCTTGAGTTATATTAATTTTTGTGTTGGTGCAATGAAGAATTCTTGCCATTTTTAGAAGAAATCAGTTAGATTCCTTATGTTCCAAACTTTCCAACTCAAAGAGTCATATACCGAAAGATGGAGAATTTTATCAGCTTTTTAAAAATAAAAACCATATCTTTCTACCTAACTTAGATCTTGAGTTAGACTAATTTTTGTGTTGGTGCAGTCTTGCCATTTTCAGAAAAAATCAGTTAGATTCCTTATGTTCCAAATTTTCCAATTCAATGAGTCATATACCAAAAGATGGAGAATTTTAACAGATTTTCAAAAATGTAAGCCTCATCTTTCTATCTAACTTAGATCTTGAGTTATACTAATTTTTGTGTTTGTGCAGTGAAGATTTTTTGCCATTTTCAGAAGAAATCAGTTAGATTCCTTATGTTCCAAACTTTCCAACTCAAAGAGTCATATACCGAAAGATGGAGAATTTTATCAGCTTTTTAAAAATAAAAACCCCATCTTTCTACCTAACTTAGATCTTGAGTTAGACTAATTTTTGTGTTGGTGCAGTGAAGATTTCTTGCCATTTTCAGAAGAAATCAGTTAGATTCCTTATGTTCCAAACCTTCCAACTCAATGAGTCATATACCAAAAAATGGAGAATTTTATCAGCTTTTTAAAAATGTAAACCTCATCTTTCTATCTAACTTAGATCTTGAGTTATACTAATTTTTGTGTTGGTGCAGTGAAGATTTCTTGCCATTTTCAGAAGAAATCAGTTAGATTCCTTATGTTCCAAACTTTCCAATTTAAAGAGTCATATACCGAAAAATGGAGAATTTTATCAGCTTTTTAAAAATGAAAACTCCATTTTTCTACCTAACTTAGATCTTGAGTTAGACTAATTTTTGTGTTGGTGCAGTCTTGCCATTTTCAGAAGAAATCAGTTAGATTCCTTATGTTCCAAACCTTCCAACTCAATGAGTCATATACCAAAAAATGGAGTATTTTATCAGCTTTTAAAAAATGTAAACCTCATCTTTCTATCTAACTTAGATCTTGAGTTATACTAATTTTTGTGTTTGTGCAGTGAAGATTTCTTGCCATTTTCAGAAGAAATCAGTTAGATTCCTTATGTTCCAAACCTTCCAACTCAATGAGTCATAAACCAAAAGATGGAGAATTTCATCAGCTTTTTAAAAATGTAAACCTCATATTTCTATCTAACTTAGATCTTGAGGTATATTAATTTTTGTGTTGGTGCAATGAAGATTTCTTGCCATTTTTAGAAGAAATCAGTTAGATTCCTTATGTTCCAAACTTTCCAACTCAAAGAGTCATATACCGAAAGATGGAGAATTTTATCAGCTTTTTAAAAATGAAAACCCCATCTTTCTACCTAACTTAGATCTTGAGTTAGACTAATTTTTGTGTTGGTGCAGTCTTGCCATTTTCAGAAGAAATCAGTTAGATTCCTTATGTTCCAAACCTTCCAACTCAATGAGTCATATACCAAAAGATGGAGAATTTCATCAGCTTTTTAAAAATGTAAACCTCATATTTCTATCTAACTTAGATCTTGAGTTATATTAATTTTTGTGTTGGTGCAATGAAGAATTCTTGCCATTTTTAGAAGAAATCAGTTAGATTCCTTATGTTCCAAACTTTCCAACTCAAAGAGTCATATACCGAAAGATGGAGAATTTTATCAGCTTTTTAAAAATAAAAACCATATCTTTCTACCTAACTTAGATCTTGAGTTAGACTAATTTTTGTGTTGGTGCAGTCTTGCCATTTTCAGAAGAAATCAGTTAGATTCCTTATGTTCCAAACTTTCCAACTCAAAGAGTCATATACCAAAAGATGGAGAATTTTATCAGCTTTTTAAAAATGAAAACCACATCTTTCTACCTGCCTTAGTTCTTGAGTTAGACTAATTTTTGTGTTGGTGCAGTGAAGATTTCTTGCCATTTTCAGAAGAAATCAGTTAGATTCCTTATGTTCCAAACTTTTCAACTCAAAGAGTCATATACCGAAAAATGGAGAATTTTATCAGCTTTTTAAAAATAAAAACCCCATCTTTCTACCTAACTTAGATCTTGAGTTAGACTAATTTTTGTGTTGGTGCAGTCTTGCCATTTTCAGAAAAAATCAGTTAGATTCCTTATGTTCCAAATTTTCCAACTCAATGAGTCATATACCAAAAGATGGAGAATTTTAACAGATTTTCAAAAATGTCAGCCTCATCTTTCTATCTAACTTAGATCTTGAGTTATACTAATTTTTGTGTTTGTGCAGTAAAGATTTTTTGCCATTTTCAGAAGAAATCAGTTAGATTCCTTATGTTCCAAACTTTCCAACTCAAAGAGTCATATACCGAAAGATGGAGAATTTTATCAGCTTTTTAAAAATGAAAACCCCATCTTTCTACCTAACTTAGATCTTGAGTTAGACTAATTTTTGTGTTGGTGCAGTCTTGCCATTTTCAGAAGAAATCAGTTAGATTCCTTATGTTCCAAACCTTCCAACTCAATGAGTCATATACCAAAAGATGGAGAATTTTATCAGCTTTTTAAAAATGTAAACCTCATATTTCTATCTAACTTAGATCTTGAGTTATATTAATTTTTGTGTTGGTGCAATGAAGATTTCTTGCCATTTTTAGAAGAAATCAGTTAGATTCCTTATGTTCCAAACTTTCCAACTCAAAGAGTCATATACGGAAAGATGGAGAATTTTATCAGCTTTTTAAAAATAAAAACCATATCTTTCTACCTAACTTAGATCTTGAGTTAGACTAATTTTTGTGTTGGTGCAGTCTTGCCATTTTCAGAAGTAATCAGTTAGATTCCTTATGTTCCAAACTTTCCAACTCAAAGAGTCATATACCAAAAGATGGAGAATTTTATCAGCTTTTTAAAAATGAAAACCCCATCTTTCTACCTAACTTAGATCTTGAGTTAGACTAATTTTTGTGTTGGTGCAGTTTTGCCATTTTCAGAAGAAATCAGTTAGATTCCTTATGTTCCAAATTTTCCAACTCAATGAGTCATATACCAAAAGATGGAGAATTTTAACAGATTTTCAAAAATGTAAGCCTCATCTTTCTATCTAACTTAGATCTTGAGTTATACTAATTTTTGTGTTTGTGCAGTGAAGATTTCTTGCCATTTTCAGAAGAAATCAGTTAGATTCCTTATGTTCCAAACCTTCCAACTCAATGAGTCATAAACCAAAAGATGGAGAATTTCATCAGCTTTTTAAAAATGTAAACCTCATATTTCTATCTAACTTAGATCTTGAGGTATATTAATTTTTGTGTTGGTGCAATGAAGATTTCTTGCCATTTTTAGAAGAAATCAGTTAGATTCCTTATGTTCCAAACTTTCCAACTCAAAGAGTCATATACCGAAAGATGGAGAATTTCATCAGCTTTTTAAAAATAAAAACCATATCTTTCTACCTAACTTAGATCTTGAGTTAGACTAATTTTTGTGTTGGTGCAGTCTTGCCATTTTCAGAAGAAATCAGTTAGATTCCTTATGTTCCAAACTTTCCAACTCAAAGAGTCATATACCAAAAAATGGAGTATTTTATCAGCTTTTTAAAAATGTAAACCTCATCTTTCTATCTAACTTAAATCTTGAGTTATACTAATTTTTGTGTTGATGCAGTAAAGATTTCTTGCCATTTTTAGAAGAAATCAGTTAGATTCCTTATGTTCCAAACTTTCCAACTCAAAGAGTCATACACCGAAAGATGGAGAATTTTATCAGCTTTTTAAAAATAAAAACCATATCTTTCTACCTAACTTAGATCTTGAGTTAGACTAATTTTTGTGTTGGTGCAGTCTTGCCATTTTCAGAAGAAATCAGTTAGATTCCTTATGTTTCAAATTTTCCAACTCAATGAGTCATATACCAAAAGATGGAGAATTTTAACAGATTTTTAAAAATGAAAACCCCATCTTTCTACCTAACTTAGATCTTGAGTTAGACTAATTTTTGTGTTGGTGCAGTCTTGCCATTTTCAGAAGAAATCAGTTAGATTCCTTATGTTCCAAACCTTCCAACTCAATGAGTCATATACCAAAAGATGGAGAATTTCATCAGCTTTTTAAAAATGTAAACCTCATATTTCTATCTAACTTAGATCTTGAGTTATATTAATTTTTGTGTTGGTGCAATGAAGATTTCTTGCCATTTTTAGAAGAAATCAGTTAGATTCCTTATGTTCCAAACTTTCCAACTCAAAAAGTCATATACCGAAAGATGGAGAATTTTATCAGCTTTTTAAAAATAAAAACCATATCTTTCTACCTAACTTAGATCTTGAGTTAGACTAATTTTTGTGTTGGTGCAGTCTTGCCATTTTCAGAAGAAATCAGTTAGATTCCTTATGTTCCAAACTTTCCAACTCAAAGAGTCATATACCAAAAGATGGAGAATTTTATCAGCTTTTCAAAAATGAAAACCACATCTTTCTACCTGACTTAGTTCTTGAGTTAGACTAATTTTTGTGTTGGTGCAGTCTTGCACTTTTCAGAAGAATTCAGTTAGATTCCTTATGTTTCAAACTTTACAACTCAATGAGTCATATCCCAAAAGATGGAAAATTTTATCAGCTTTTTAAAAATGTAAACCTCATCTTTCTATCTAACTTAGATCTTGAGTTATACTAATTTTTGTGTTGGTGCAATAAAGATTTCTTGCCATTTTTAGAAGAAATCAGTTAGATTCCTTATGTTCCAAACTTTCCAACTCAAAGAGTCATATACCGAAAGATGGAGAATTTTATCAGCTTTTTAAAAATGAAAACCCCATCTTTCTACCCAACTTAGATCTTGAGTTAGACTAATTTTTGTGTTGGTGCAGTCTTGCCATTTTCAGAAGAAATCAGTTAGATTCCTTATGTTCCAAACCTTCCAACTCAATGAGTCATATACCAAAAGATGGAGAATTTTATCAGCTTTTTAAAAATAAAAACCCCATCTTTCTACCTAACTTAGATCTTGAGTTATACTAATTTTTGTGTTGGTGCAGTGAAGATTTCTTGCCATTTTCAGAAGAAATCAGTTAGATTCCTTATGTTCCAAACTTTCCAACTCAAAGAGTCATATACCGAAGGATGGAGAATTTTATCAGCTTTTTAAAAATGAAAACCCCATCTTTCTACCTAACTTAGATCTTGAGTTAGACTAATTTTTGTGTTGGTGCAGTCTTGCCATTTTCAGAAGAAATCAGTTAGATTCCTTATGTTCCAAATTTTCCAACTCAATGAGTCATATACCAAAAGATGGAGAATTTTAACAGATTTTCAAAAATGTAAGCCTCATCTTTCTATCTAACTTAGATCTTGAGTTATACTAATTTTTGTGTTTGTGCAGTGAAGATTTCTTGCCATTTTCAGAAGAAATCAGTTAGATTCCTTATGTTCCAAACTTTCCAACTCAAAGAGTCATATACCGAAAGATGGAGAATTTTATCAGCTTTTTAAAAATGAAAACCCCATCTTTCTACCTAACTTAGATCTTGAGTTAGACTAATTTTTGTGTTGGTGCAGTCTTGCCATTTTCAGAAGAAATCAGTTAGATTCCTTATTTTCCAAACCTTCCAACTCAATGAGTCATATACCAAAAGATGGAGAATTTTATCAGCTTTTTAAAAATGTAAACCTCATATTTCTATCTAACTTAGATCTTGAGTTATATTAATTTTTGTGTTGGTGCAATGAAGATTTCTTGCCATTTTTAGAAGAAATCAGTTAGATTCCTTATTTTCCAAACCTTCCAACTCAAAGAGTCATATACCGAAAGATGGAGAATTTTATCAGCTTTTTAAAAATAAAAACCATATCTTTCTACCTAACTTAGATCTTGAGTTAGACTAATTTTTGTGTTGGTGCAGTCTTGCCATTTTCAGAAGAAATCAGTTAGATTCCTTATGTTCCAAACTTTCCAACTCAAAGAGTCATATACCAAAAGATGGAGAATTTTATCAGCTTTTCAAAAATGAAAACCCCATCTTTCTACCTAACTTAGATCTTGAGTTAGACTAATTTTTGTGTTGGTGCAGTCTTGCAATTTTCAGAAGAATTCAGTTAGATTCCTTATGTTCCAAATTTTTCAACTCAATGAGTCATATACCAAAAGATGGAGAATTTTAACAGATTTTCAAAAATGTAAGCCTCATCTTTCTATCTAACTTAGATCTTGAGTTATACTAATTTTTGTGTTTGTGCAGTGAAGATTTCTTGCCATTTTCAGAAGAAATCAGTTAGATTCCTTATGTTCCAAATTTTCCAACTCAAAGAGTCATATACCGAAAGATGGAGAATTTTATCAGCTTTTTAAAAATGAAAACCCCATCTTTCTACCTAACTTAGATCTTGAGTTAGACTAATTTTTGTGTTGGTGCAGTCTTGCCATTTTCAGAAGAAATCAGTTAGATTCCTTATTTTCCAAACCTTCCAACTCAATGAGTCATATACCAAAAGATGGAGAATTTTATCAGCTTTTTAAAAATGTAAACCTCATATTTCTATCTAACTTAGATCTTGAGTTATATTAATTTTTGTGTTGGTGCAATGAAGATTTCTTGCCATTTTTAGAAGAAATCAGTTAGATTCCTTATTTTCCAAACCTTCCAACTCAAAGAGTCATATACCGAAAGATGGAGAATTTTATCAGCTTTTTAAAAATAAAAACCATATCTTTCTACCTAACTTAGATCTTGAGTTAGACTAATTTTTGTGTTGGTGCAGTCTTGCCATTTTCAGAAGAAATCAGTTAGATTCCTTATGTTCCAAACTTTCCAACTCAAAGAGTCATATACCAAAAGATGGAGAATTTTATCAGCTTTTTAAAAATGAAAACCCCATCTTTCTACCTAACTTAGATCTTGAGTTAGACTAATTTTTGTGTTGGTGCAGTCTTGCAATTTTCAGAAGAATTCAGTTAGATTCCTTATGTTCCAAACTTTCCAACTCAATGAGTCATATCCCAAAAGATGGAGAATTTTATCAGCTTTTTAAAAATGTAAACCTCATCTTTCTATCTAACTTAGATCTTGAGTTATACTAATTTTTGTGTTGGTGCAATAAAAATTTCTTGCCATTTTTAGAAGAAATCAGTTAGATTCCTTATGTTCCAAACTTTCCAACTCAAAGAGTCATATACCGAAAGATGGAGAATTTTATCAGCTTTTTAAAAATGAAAACCCCATCTTTCTACCTAACTTAGATCTTGAGTTAGACTAATTTTTGTGTTGGTGCAGTCTTGCCATTTTCAGAAGAAATCAGTTAGATTCCTTATGTTCCAAACCTTCCAACTCAATGAGTCAAATACCAAAAGATAGAGAATTTTATCAGCTTTTTAAAAATAAAAACCCCATCTTTCTACCTAACTTAGGTCTTGAGTTAGACTAATTTTTGTGTTGGTGCAGTGAAGATTTCTTGCCATTTTCAGAAGAAATCAGTTAGATTCCTTATGTTCCAAACTTTTCAACTCAAAGAGTCATATACCGAAAGATGGAGAATTTTATCAGCTTTTTAAAAATGAAAACCCCATCTTTCTACCTAACTTAGATCTTGAGTTAGACTAATTTTTGTGTTGGTGCAGTCTTGTTATTTTCAGAAGAAATCAGTTAGATTCCTTATGTTCCAAATTTTCCAACTTAATGAGTCATATACCAAAAGATGGAGAATTTTAACAGATTTTCAAAAATGTAAGCCTCATCTTTCTATCTAACTTAGATCTTGAGTTATACTAATTTTTGTGTTTGTGCAGTGAAGATTTCTTGCCATTTTCAGAAGAAATCAGTTAGATTCCTTATGTTCCAAACTTTCCAACTCAAAGAGTCATATACCGAAAGATGGAGAATTTTATCAGCTTTTTAAAAATGAAAACCCCATCTTTCTACCTAACTTAGATCTTGAGTTAGACTAATTTTTGTGTTGGTGCAGTCTTGCCATTTTCAGAAGAAATCAGTTAGATTCCTTATGTTCCAAACCTTCCAACTCAATGAGTCATATACCAAAAGATGGAGAATTTTATCAGCTTTTTAAAAATGTAAACCTCATATTTCTATCTAACTTAGATCTTGAGTTATATTAATTTTTGTGTTGGTGCAATGAAGATTTCTTGCCATTTTTAGAAGAAATCAGTTAGATTCCTTATGTTCCAAACTTTCCAACTCAAAGAGTCATATACCGAAAAATGGAGAATTTTATCAGCTTTTTAAAAATAAAAACCATATCTTTCTACCTAACTTAGATCTTGAGTTAGACTAATTTTTGTGTTGGTGCAGTCTTGCCATTTTCAGAAGAAATCAGTTAGATTCCTTATGTTCCAAACCTTCCAACTCAATGAGTCATATACCAAAAGATGGAGAATTTTATCAGCTTTTTAAAAATGTAAACCTCATCTTTCTATCTAACTTAGATCTTGAGTTATACTAATTTTTGTGTTGGTGCAGTGAAGATTTCTTGCCATTTTCAGAAGAAATCAGTTAGATTCCTTATGTTCCAAACTTTCCAACTCAAAGGTTCATATACCGAAAGATGGAGAATTTTATCAGCTTTTTAAAAATGAAAACCCCATCTTTCTACCTAACTTAGATCTTGAGTTAGACTAATTTTTGTGTTGGTGCAGTCTTGCCATTTTCAGAAGAAATCAGTTAAATTCCTTATGTTCCAAACCTTCCAACTCAATGAGTCATATACCAAAAAATGGAGTATTTTATCAGCTTTTTAAAAATGTAAACCTCATCTTTCTATCTAACTTAAATCTTGAGTTATACTAATTTTTGTGTTGATGCAGTAAAGATTTCTTGCCATTTTCCGAAGAAATCAGTAAGATTCCTTATGTTCCAAACTTTCCAACTCAATGAGTCATATACCAGAAGATGGAGAATTTTATCAGCTTTTTAAAAATGTAAACCTCATCTTTCTATCTAACTTAGATCTTGAGTTATACTAATTCTTGTGTTTGTGCAGTGGAGATTTCTTGCCATTTTCAGAAGAAATCAGTTAGATTCCTCATGTTCCAAACTTTCCAACTCAATGAGTCATATACCAAAAGATGGAAAATTTTATCAGCTTTTTAAAAATGGAAGCCTCATCTTTCTACCTAACTTAGATCTTGAGTTATACTAATTTTTGTGTTGGTGCAGTCTTGCCATTTTCAGAAGAAATCAGTTAGATTCCTTATGTTCCAAACTTTCCAACTCAATGAGTCATATACCAAAAGATGGAGAATTTTATCAGCTTTTTAAAAATGTAAACCTCATCTTTCTACCTAACTTAGATCTTGAGTTATACTAATCTTTGTGTTGGTGCAGTGAAGATTTCTTGCCATTTTCCGAAGAAATCAGTAAGATTCCTTATGTTCCAAACTTTCCAACTTAAAGAGTCATATACCAAAAGATGAGGAATTTTATCAGCTTTTTAAAAATGTAAACCTCATCTTTCTATCTAACTTAAATCTTGAGTTATACTAATTTTTGTGTTGGTGCAGTAAAGATTTCTTGCCATTTTCCAAAGAAATCAGTAAGATTCCTTATGTTCCAAAACTTCCAACTCAATGAATCATATACTAAAAGATGGAGAATTTTATCAGATTTTTAAAAATGAAAACCCCATCTTTCTACCTAACTTAGATCTTGAGTTAGACTAATTTTTGTGTTGGTGCAGTCTTGCCATTTTCAGAAGAAATCAGTTAGATTCCTTATGTTCCAAATTTTCCAACTTAATGAGTCATATACCAAAAGATGATAAATTTTATCAGTTTTCTAAAAATGTAAACCTCATCTTTCTATCTAACTTAGATCTTGAGTTATACTAATTTTTGTGTTGGTGCAATAAAGATTTCTTGCCATTTTCAGAAGAAATCAGTTAGATTCCTTATGTTCCAAACTTTCCAACTCAAAGAGTCATATACCGAAAGATGGAGAATTTTATCAGCTTTTTAAAAATGAAAACCCCAACTTTCTACCTAACTTAGATCTTGAGTTAGACTAATTTTTGTGTTGGTGCAGTCTTGCCATTTTCAGAAGAAATCAGTTAGATTCCTTATGTTCCAAACCTTCCAACTCAATGAGTCATATACCAAAAGATGGAGAATTTTATCAGCTTTTTAAAAATAAAAACCCCATCTTTCTACCTAACTTAGATCTTGAGTTAGACTAATTTTTGTGTTGGTGCAGTGAAGATTTCTTGCCATTTTCAGAAGAAATCAGTTAGATTCCTTATGTTCCAAACTTTTCAACTCAAAGAGTCATATACCGAAAGATGGAGAATTTTATCAGCTTTTTAAAAATGAAAACCCCATCTTTCTACCTAACTTAGATCTTGAGTTAGACTAATTTTTGTGTTGGTGCAGTTTTGCCATTTTCAGAAAAAATCAGTTAGATTCCTTATGTTCCAAATTTTCCAACTCAATGAGTCATATACCAAAAGATGGAGAATTTTAACAGATTTTCAAAAATGTAAGCCTCATCTTTCTATCTAACTTAGATCTTGAGTTATACTAATTTTTGTGTTTGTGCAGTGAAGATTTCTTGCCATTTTCAGAAGAAATCAGTTAGATTCCTTATGTTCCAAACTTTCCAACTCAAAGAGTCATATACCGAAAGATGGAGAATTTTATCAGCTTTTTAAAAATGAAAACCCCATCTTTCTACCTAACTTAGATCTTGAGTTAGACTAATTTTTGTGTTGGTGCAGTCTTGCCATTTTCAGAAGAAATCAGTTAGATTCCTTATGTTCCAAACCTTCCAACTCAATGAGTCATATACCAAAAGATGGAGAATTTTATCAGCTTTTTAAAAATGTAAACCTCATATTTCTATCTAACTTAGATCTTGAGTTATATTAATTTTTGTGTTTGTGCAGTGAAGATTCCTTGCCATTTTCAGAAGAAATCAGTAAGATTCCTTATGTTCCAAGCTTTCCAACTCAATGAGTCACATACCAAAAGATGGAGAATTTTATCAGCTTTTTAAAAATGTAAACCTCATCTTTCTATCTAACTTAGATCTTGAGTTATACTAATCTTTGTGTTGGTGCAGTGAAAATTTTTTGCCATTTCTCGAAGAAATCAGTAAGATTCCTTATGTTCCAACCTTTCCAACTCAAAGAGTCATATACCGAAAGATGGAGAATTTTATCAGCTTTTTAAAAATGAAAACCCCATCTTTCTACCTAACTTAGATCTTGAGTTAGACAAATTTTTGTGTTGGTGCAGTCTTGCCATTTTCAGAAGAAATCAGTTAGATTCCTTATGTTTCAAACTTTCCAACTCAATGAGTCATATACCAAAAGATGGAGAATTTTATCAGCTTTTTAAAAATGTAAACCTCATCTTTTTATCTAACTTAGATCTTGAGTTATACTAATTTTTGTGTTTGGGCAGTGAAGATTTCTTGCCATTTTCAGAAGAAATCAATAAGATTCCTTATGTTCCAAACTTTCCAACTCAATGAGTCATATACCAGAAGATGGAGAATTTTATCAGCTTTTTAAAAATGTAAACCTCATCTTTCTATCTAACTTAGATCTTGAGTTATACTAATTCTTGTGTTTGTGCAGTGGAGATTTCTTGCCATTTTCAGAAGAAATCAGTTAGATTCCTCATGTTCCAAACTTTCCAACTCAATGAGTCATATACCAAAAGATGGAAAATTTTATCGGCTTTTTAAAAATGGAAGCCTCATCTTTCTACCTAACTTAGATCTTGAGTTATACTAATTTTTGTGTTGGTGCAGTCTTGCCATTTTCAGAAGAAATCAGTTAGATTCCTTATGTTCCAAACTTTCCAACTCAATGAGTCATATACCAAAAGATGGAGAATTTTATCAGCTTTTTAAAAATGTAAACCTCATCTTTCTACCTAACTTAGATCTTGAGTTATACTAATCTTTGTGTTGGTGCAGTGAAGATTTCTTGCCATTTTCCGAAGAAATCAGTAAGATTCCTTATGTTCCAAACTTTCCAACTTAAAGAGTCATATACCAAAAGATGAGGAATTTTATCAGCTTTTTAAAAATGTAAACCTCATCTTTCTATCTAACTTAAATCTTGAGTTATACTAATTTTTGTGTTGGTGCAGTAAAGATTTCTTGCCATTTTCCAAAGAAATCAGTAAGATTCCTTATGTTCCAAAATTTCCAACTCAATGAATCATATACTAAAAGATGGAGAATTTTATCAGATTTTTAAAAATGAAAACCCCATCTTTCTACCTAACTTAGATCTTGAGTTAGACTAATTTTTGTGTTGGTGCAGTCTTGCCATTTTCAGAAGAAATCAGTTAGATTCCTTATGTTCCAAATTTTCCAACTTAATGAGTCATATACCAAAAGATGATAAATTTTATCAGTTTTTTAAAAATGTAAACCTCATCTTTCTATCTAACTTAGATCTTGAGTTATACTAATTTTTGTGTTGGTGCAATAAAGATTTCTTGCCATTTTCAGAAGAAATCAGTTAGATTCCTTATGTTCCAAACTTTCCAACTCAAAGAGTCATATACCGAAAGATGGAGAATTTTATCAGCTTTTTAAAAATGAAAACCCCAACTTTCTACCTAACTTAGATCTTGAGTTATATTAATTTTTGTGTTGGTGCAATGAAGATTTTTTGCCATTTTTAGAAGAAATCAGTTAGATTCCTTATGTTCCAAACTTTCCAACTCAAAGAGTCATATACCGAAAAATGGAGAATTTTATCAGCTTTTTAAAAATAAAAACCATATCTTTCTACCTAACTTAGATCTTGAGTTAGACTAATTTTTGTGTTGGTGCAGTCTTGCCATTTTCAGAAGAAATCAGTTAGATTCCTTATGTTCCAAACCTTCCAACTCAATGAGTCATATACCAAAAGATGGAGAATTTTATCAGCTTTTTAAAAATGTAAACCTCATCTTTCTATCTAACTTAGATCTTGAGTTATACTAATTTTTGTGTTGGTGCAGTGAAGATTTCTTGCCATTTTCAGAAGAAATCAGTTAGATTCCTTATGTTCCAAACTTTCCAACTCAAAGGTTCATATACCGAAAGATGGAGAATTTTATCAGCTTTTTAAAAATGAAAACCCCATCTTTCTACCTAACTTAGATCTTGAGTTAGACTAATTTTTGTGTTGGTGCAGTCTTGCCATTTTCAGAAGAAATCAGTTAAATTCCTTATGTTCCAAACCTTCCAACTCAATGAGTCATATACCAAAAAATGGAGTATTTTATCAGCTTTTTAAAAATGTAAACCTCATCTTTCTATCTAACTTAAATCTTGAGTTATACTAATTTTTGTGTTGATGCAGTAAAGATTTCTTGCCATTTTCCGAAGAAATCAGTAAGATTCCTTATGTTCCAAACTTTCCAACTCAATGAGTCATATACCAGAAGATGGAGAATTTTATCAGCTTTTTAAAAATGTAAACCTCATCTTTCTATCTAACTTAGATCTTGAGTTATACTAATTCTTGTGTTTGTGCAGTGGAGATTTCTTGCCATTTTCAGAAGAAATCAGTTAGATTCCTCATGTTCCAAACTTTCCAACTCAATGAGTCATATACCAAAAGATGGAAAATTTTATCAGCTTTTTAAAAATGGAAGCCTCATCTTTCTACCTAACTTAGATCTTGAGTTATACTAATTTTTGTGTTGGTGCAGTCTTGCCATTTTCAGAAGAAATCAGTTAGATTCCTTATGTTCCAAACTTTCCAACTCAATGAGTCATATACCAAAAGATGGAGAATTTTATCAGCTTTTTAAAAATGTAAACCTCATCTTTCTACCTAACTTAGATCTTGAGTTATACTAATCTTTGTGTTGGTGCAGTGAAGATTTCTTGCCATTTTCCGAAGAAATCAGTAAGATTCCTTATGTTCCAAACTTTCCAACTTAAAGAGTCATATACCAAAAGATGAGGAATTTTATCAGCTTTTTAAAAATGTAAACCTCATCTTTCTATCTAACTTAAATCTTGAGTTATACTAATTTTTGTGTTGGTGCAGTAAAGATTTCTTGCCATTTTCCAAAGAAATCAGTAAGATTCCTTATGTTCCAAAATTTCCAACTCAATGAATCATATACTAAAAGATGGAGAATTTTATCAGATTTTTAAAAATGAAAACCCCATCTTTCTACCTAACTTAGATCTTGAGTTAGACTAATTTTTGTGTTGGTGCAGTCTTGCCATTTTCAGAAGAAATCAGTTAGATTCCTTATGTTCCAAATTTTCCAACTTAATGAGTCATATACCAAAAGATGATAAATTTTATCAGTTTTTTAAAAATGTAAACCTCATCTTTCTATCTAACTTAGATCTTGAGTTATACTAATTTTTGTGTTGGTGCAATAAAGATTTCTTGCCATTTTCAGAAGAAATCAGTTAGATTCCTTATGTTCCAAACTTTCCAACTCAAAGAGTCATATACCGAAAGATGGAGAATTTTATCAGCTTTTTAAAAATAAAAACCCCATCTTTCTACCTAACTTAGATCTTGAGTTAGACTAATTTTTGTGTTGGTGCAGTGAAGATTTCTTGCCATTTTCAGAAGAAATCAGTTAGATTCCTTATGTTCCAAACCTTCCAACTCAATGAGTCATATACCAAAAGATGGAGAATTTTATCAGCTTTTTAAAAATAAAAACCCCATCTTTCTACCTAACTTAGATCTTGAGTTAGACTAATTTTTGTGTTGGTGCAGTGAAGATTTCTTGCCATTTTCAGAAGAAATCAGTTAGATTCCTTATGTTCCAAACTTTTCAACTCAAAGAGTCATATACCGAAAGATGGAGAATTTTATCAGCTTTTTAAAAATGAAAACCCCATCTTTCTACCTAACTTAGATCTTGAGTTAGACTAATTTTTGTGTTGGTGCAGTTTTGCCATTTTCAGAAAAAATCAGTTAGATTCCTTATGTTCCAAATTTTCCAACTCAATGAGTCATATACCAAAAGATGGAGAATTTTAACAGATTTTCAAAAATGTAAGCCTCATCTTTCTATCTAACTTAGATCTTGAGTTATACTAATTTTTGTGTTTGTGCAGTGAAGATTTCTTGCCATTTTCAGAAGAAATCAGTTAGATTCCTTATGTTCCAAACTTTCCAACTCAAAGAGTCATATACCGAAAGATGGAGAATTTTATCAGCTTTTTAAAAATGAAAACCCCATCTTTCTACCTAACTTAGATCTTGAGTTAGACTAATTTTTGTGTTGGTGCAGTCTTGCCATTTTCAGAAGAAATCAGTTAGATTCCTTATGTTCCAAACCTTCCAACTCAATGAGTCATATACCAAAAGATGGAGAATTTTATCAGCTTTTTAAAAATGTAAACCTCATATTTCTATCTAACTTAGATCTTGAGTTATATTAATTTTTGTGTTTGTGCAGTGAAGATTCCTTGCCATTTTCAGAAGAAATCAGTAAGATTCCTTATGTTCCAAACTTTCCAACTCAATGAGTCACATACCAAAAGATGGAGAATTTTATCAGCTTTTTAAAAATGTAAACCTCATCTTTCTATCTAACTTAGATCTTGAGTTATACTAATCTTTGTGTTGGTGCAGTGAAAATTTTTTGCCATTTTTCGAAGAAATCAGTAAGATTCCTTATGTTCCAACCTTTCCAACTCAAAGAGTCATATACCGAAAGATGGAGAATTTTATCAGCTTTTTAAAAATGAAAACCCCATCTTTCTACCTAACTTAGATCTTGAGTTAGACAAATTTTTGTGTTGGTGCAGTCTTGCCATTTTCAGAAGAAATCAGTTAGATTCCTTATGTTTCAAACTTTCCAACTCAATGAGTCATATACCAAAAAATGGAGAATTTTATCAGCTTTTTAAAAATGTAAACCTCATCTTTTTATCTAACTTAGATCTTGAGTTATACTAATTTTTGTGTTTGGGCAGTGAAGATTTCTTGCCATTTTCAGAAGAAATCAATAAGATTCCTTATGTTCCAAACTTTCCAACTCAATGAGTCATATACCAAAAGATGGAAAATTTTATCAGCTTTTTAAAAATGTAAACCTCATCTTTCTATCTAACTTAGATCTTGAGTTATACTAATTCTTGTGTTTGTGCAGTGGAGATTTCTTGCCATTTTCAGAAGAAATCAGTTAGATTCCTCATGTTCCAAACTTTCCAACTCAATGAGTCATATACCAAAAGATGGAAAATTTTATCAGCTTTTTAAAAATGGAAGCCTCATCTTTCTACCTAACTTAGATCTTGAGTTATACTAATTTTTGTGTTGGTGCAGTCTTGCCATTTTCAGAAGAAATCAGTTAGATTCCTTATGTTCCAAACTTTCCAACTCAATGAGTCATATACCAAAAGATGGAGAATTTTATCAGCTTTTTAAAAATGTAAACCTCATCTTTCTACCTAACTTAGATCTTGAGTTATACTAATCTTTGTGTTGGTGCAGTGAAGATTTCTTGCCATTTTCCGAAGAAATCAGTAAGATTCCTTATGTTCCAAACTTTCCAACTTAAAGAGTCATATACCAAAAGATGAGGAATTTTATCAGCTTTTTAAAAATGTAAACCTCATCTTTCTATCTAACTTAAATCTTGAGTTATACTAATTTTTGTGTTGGTGCAGTAAAGATTTCTTGCCATTTTCCAAAGAAATCAGTAAGATTCCTTATGTTCCAAAATTTCCAACTCAATGAATCATATACTAAAAGATGGAGAATTTTATCAGATTTTTAAAAATGAAAACCCCATCTTTCTACCTAACTTAGATCTTGAGTTAGACTAATTTTTGTGTTGGTGCAGTCTTGCCATTTTCAGAAGAAATCAGTTAGATTCCTTATGTTCCAAATTTTCCAACTTAATGAGTCATATACCAAAAGATGATAAATTTTATCAGTTTTTTAAAAATGTAAACCTCATCTTTCTATCTAACTTAGATCTTGAGTTATACTAATTTTTGTGTTGGTGCAATAAAGATTTCTTGCCATTTTCAGAAGAAATCAGTTAGATTCCTTATGTTCCAAACTTTCCAACTCAAAGAGTCATATACCGAAAGATGGAGAATTTTATCAGCTTTTTAAAAATGAAAACCCCAACTTTCTACCTAACTTAGATCTTGAGTTAGACTAATTTTTGTGTTGGTGCAGTCTTGCCATTTTCAGAAGAAATCAGTTAGATTCCTTATGTTCCAAACCTTCCAACTCAATGAGTCATATACCAAAAGATGGAGAATTTTATCAGCTTTTTAAAAATAAAAACCCCATCTTTCTACCTAACTTAGATCTTGAGTTAGACTAATTTTTGTGTTGGTGCAGTGAAGATTTCTTGCCATTTTCAGAAGAAATCAGTTAGATTCCTTATGTTCCAAACTTTTCAACTCAAAGAGTCATATACCGAAAGATGGAGAATTTTATCAGCTTTTTAAAAATGAAAACCCCATCTTTCTACCTAACTTAGATCTTGAGTTAGACTAATTTTTGTGTTGGTGCAGTTTTGCCATTTTCAGAAAAAATCAGTTAGATTCCTTATGTTCCAAATTTTCCAACTCAATGAGTCATATACCAAAAGATGGAGAATTTTAACAGATTTTCAAAAATGTAAGCCTCATCTTTCTATCTAACTTAGATCTTGAGTTATACTAATTTTTGTGTTTGTGCAGTGAAGATTTCTTGCCATTTTCAGAAGAAATCAGTTAGATTCCTTATGTTCCAAACTTTCCAACTCAAAGAGTCATATACCAAAAGATGGAGTATTTTATCAGCTTTTTAAAAATGAAAACCCCATCTTTCTACCTAACTTAGATCTTGAGTTAGACTAATTTTTGTGTTGGTGCAGTCTTGCCATTTTCAGAAGAAATCAGTTAGATTCCTTATGTTCCAAACCTTCCAACTCAATGAGTCATATACCAAAAGATGGAGAATTTTATCAGCTTTTTAAAAATGTAAACCTCATATTTCTATCTAACTTAGATCTTGAGTTATATTAATTTTTGTGTTTGTGCAGTGAAGATTCCTTGCCATTTTCAGAAGAAATCAGTAAGATTCCTTATGTTCCAAACTTTCCAACTCAATGAGTCACATACCAAAAGATGGAGAATTTTATCAGCTTTTTAAAAATGTAAACCTCATCTTTCTATCTAACTTAGATCTTGAGTTATACTAATCTTTGTGTTGGTGCAGTGAAAATTTTTTGCCATTTTTCGAAGAAATCAGTAAGATTCCTTATGTTCCAACCTTTCCAACTCAAAGAGTCATATACCAAAAGATGAAGAATTTTATCAGATTTTTAAAAATGAAAACCCCATCTTTCTACCTAACTTAGATCTTGAGTTAGACTAATTTTTGTGTTGGTGCAGTCTTGCCATTTTCAGAAGAAATCAGTTAGATTCCTTATGTTCCAAATTTTCCAACTTAATGAGTCATATACCAAAAGATGGAGAATTTTAACAGATTTTCAAGAATGTAAGCCTCATCTTTCTGTCTAACTTAGATCTTGAGTTATACTAATTTTTGTGTTTGTGCAGTGAAGATTTCTTGCCATTTTCAGAAGAAATCAGTTAGATTCCTTATGTTCCAAACTTTCCAACTCAAAGAGTCATATACCGAAAGATGGAGAATTTTATCAGCTTTTTAAAAATGAAAACCCCATCTTTCTACCTAACTTAGATCTTGAGTTAGACAAATTTTTGTGTTGGTGCAGTCTTGCCATTTTCAGAAGAAATCAGTTAGATTCCTTATGTTCCAAACTTTCCAACTCAATGAGTCATATACCAAAAAATGGAGAATTTTATCAGCTTTTTAAAAATGTAAACCTCATCTTTTTATCTAACTTAGATCTTGAGTTATACTAATTTTTGTGTTTGGGCAGTGAAGATTTCTTGCCATTTTCAGAAGAAATCAGTAAGATTCCTTATGTTCCAAACTTTCCAACTCAAAGAGTCATATACCAAGAGATGGAGAATTTTATCAGCTTTTTAAAAATGAAAACCCCATCTTTCTACCTAACTTAGATCTTGAGTTAGACTAATTTTTGTGTTGGTGCAGTCTTGCAATTTTCAGAAGAATTCAGTTAGATTCCTTATGTTCCAAACTTTCCAACTCAATGAGTCATATCCCAAAAGATGGAGAATTTTATCAGCTTTTTAAAAATGTAAACCTCATCTTTCTATCTAACTTAGATCTTGAGTTATACTAATTTTTGTGTTGGTGCAATAAAGATTTCTTGCCATTTTCAGAAGAAATCAGTTAGATTCCTTATGTTCCAAACTTTCCAACTCAAAGAGTCATATACCGAAAGATGGAGAATTTTATCAGCTTTTTAATAATGAAAACCCCAACTTTCTACCTAACTTAGATCTTGAGTTAGACTAATTTTTGTGTTGGTGCAGTGAAGATTTCTTGCCATTTTCAGAAGAAATCAGTTAGATTCCTTATGTTCCAAACTTTTCAACTCAAAGAGTCATATACCGAAAGATGGAGAATTTTATCAGCTTTTTAAAAATGAAAACCCCATCTTTCTACCTAACTTAGATCTTGAGTTAGACTAATTTTTGTGTTGGTGCAGTTTTGCCATTTTCAGAAAAAATCAGTTAGATTCCTTATGTTCCAAATTTTCCAACTCAATGAGTCATATACCAAAAGATGGAGAATTTTAACAGATTTTCAAAAATGTAAGCCTCATCTTTCTATCTAACTTAGATCTTGAGTTATACTAATTTTTGTGTTTGTGCAGTGAAGATTTCTTGCCATTTTCAGAAGAAATCAGTTAGATTCCTTATGTTCCAAACTTTCCAACTCAAAGAGTCATATACCGAAAGATGGAGAATTTTATCAGCTTTTTAAAAATGAAAACCCCATCTTTCTACCTAACTTAGATCTTGAGTTAGACTAATTTTTGTGTTGGTGCAGTCTTGCCATTTTCAGAAGAAATCAGTTAGATTCCTTATGTTCCAAACCTTCCAACTCAATGAGTCATATACCAAAAGATGGAGAATTTTATCAGCTTTTTAAAAATGTAAACCTCATATTTCTATCTAACTTAGATCTTGAGTTATATTAATTTTTGTGTTTGTGCAGTGAAGATTCCTTGCCATTTTCAGAAGAAATCAGTAAGATTCCTTATGTTCCAAACTTTCCAACTCAATGAGTCACATACCAAAAGATGGAGAATTTTATCAGCTTTTTAAAAATGTAAACCTCATCTTTCTATCTAACTTAGATCTTGAGTTATACTAATCTTTGTGTTGGTGCAGTGAAAATTTTTTGCCATTTTTCGAAGAAATCAGTAAGATTCCTTATGTTCCAACCTTTCCAACTCAAAGAGTCATATACCAAAAGATGAAGAATTTTATCAGATTTTTAAAAATGAAAACCCCATCTTTCTACCTAACTTAGATCTTGAGTTAGACTAATTTTTGTGTTGGTGCAGTCTTGCCATTTTCAGAAGAAATCAGTTAGATTCCTTATGTTCCAAATTTTCCAACTTAATGAGTCATATACCAAAAGATGGAGAATTTTAACAGATTTTCAAGAATGTAAGCCTCATCTTTCTGTCTAACTTAGATCTTGAGTTATACTAATTTTTGTGTTTGTGCAGTGAAGATTTCTTGCCATTTTCAGAAGAAATCAGTTAGATTCCTTATGTTCCAAACTTTCCAACTCAAAGAGTCATATACCGAAAGATGGAGAATTTTATCAGCTTTTTAAAAATGAAAACCCCATCTTTCTACCTAACTTAGATCTTGAGTTAGACAAATTTTTGTGTTGGTGCAGTCTTGCCATTTTCAGAAGAAATCAGTTAGATTCCTTATGTTCCAAACTTTCCAACTCAATGAGTCATATACCAAAAAATGGAGAATTTTATCAGCTTTTTAAAAATGTAAACCTCATCTTTTTATCTAACTTAGATCTTGAGTTATACTAATTTTTGTGTTTGGGCAGTGAAGATTTCTTGCCATTTTCAGAAGAAATCAGTAAGATTCCTTATGTTCCAAACTTTCCAACTCAAAGAGTCATATACCAAGAGATGGAGAATTTTATCAGCTTTTTAAAAATGAAAACCCCATCTTTCTACCTAACTTAGATCTTGAGTTAGACTAATTTTTGTGTTGGTGCAGTCTTGCAATTTTCAGAAGAATTCAGTTAGATTCCTTATGTTCCAAACTTTCCAACTCAATGAGTCATATCCCAAAAGATGGAGAATTTTATCAGCTTTTTAAAAATGTAAACCTCATCTTTCTATCTAACTTAGATCTTGAGTTATACTAATTTTTGTGTTGGTGCAATAAAGATTTCTTGCCATTTTCAGAAGAAATCAGTTAGATTCCTTATGTTCCAAACTTTCCAACTCAAAGAGTCATATACCAAAAGATGGAGAATTTTATCAGCTTTTTAAAAATGTAAACCTCATATTTCTATCTAACTTAGATCTTGAGTTATATTAATTTTTGTGTTTGTGCAGTGAAGATTCCTTGCCATTTTCAGAAGAAATCAGTAAGATTCCTTATGTTCCAAACTTTCCAACTCAATGAGTCACATACCAAAAGATGGAGAATTTTATCAGCTTTTTAAAAATGTAAACCTCATCTTTCTATCTAACTTAGATCTTGAGTTATACTAATCTTTGTGTTGGTGCAGTGAAAATTTTTTGCCATTTTTCGAAGAAATCAGTAAGATTCCTTATGTTCCAACCTTTCCAACTCAAAGAGTCATATACCAAAAGATGAAGAATTTTATCAGATTTTTAAAAATGAAAACCCCATCTTTCTACCTAACTTAGATCTTGAGTTAGACTAATTTTTGTGTTGGTGCAGTCTTGCCATTTTCAGAAGAAATCAGTTAGATTCCTTATGTTCCAAATTTTCCAACTTAATGAGTCATATACCAAAAGATGGAGAATTTTAACAGATTTTCAAGAATGTAAGCCTCATCTTTCTGTCTAACTTAGATCTTGAGTTATACTAATTTTTGTGTTTGTGCAGTGAAGATTTCTTGCCATTTTCAGAAGAAATCAGTTAGATTCCTTATGTTCCAAACTTTCCAACTCAAAGAGTCATATACCGAAAGATGGAGAATTTTATCAGCTTTTTAAAAATGAAAACCCCATCTTTCTACCTAACTTAGATCTTGAGTTAGACAAATTTTTGTGTTGGTGCAGTCTTGCCATTTTCAGAAGAAATCAGTTAGATTCCTTATGTTCCAAACTTTCCAACTCAATGAGTCATATACCAAAAAATGGAGAATTTTATCAGCTTTTTAAAAATGTAAACCTCATCTTTTTATCTAACTTAGATCTTGAGTTATACTAATTTTTGTGTTTGGGCAGTGAAGATTTCTTGCCATTTTCAGAAGAAATCAGTAAGATTCCTTATGTTCCAAACTTTCCAACTCAAAGAGTCATATACCAAGAGATGGAGAATTTTATCAGCTTTTTAAAAATGAAAACCCCATCTTTCTACCTAACTTAGATCTTGAGTTAGACTAATTTTTGTGTTGGTGCAGTCTTGCAATTTTCAGAAGAATTCAGTTAGATTCCTTATGTTCCAAACTTTCCAACTCAATGAGTCATATCCCAAAAGATGGAGAATTTTATCAGCTTTTTAAAAATGTAAACCTCATCTTTCTATCTAACTTAGATCTTGAGTTATACTAATTTTTGTGTTGGTGCAATAAAGATTTCTTGCCATTTTCAGAAGAAATCAGTTAGATTCCTTATGTTCCAAACTTTCCAACTCAAAGAGTCATATACCGGAAGATGGAGAATTTTATCAGCTTTTTAATAATGAAAACCCCAACTTTCTACCTAACTTAGATCTTGAGTTAGACTAATTTTTGTGTTGGTGCAGTCTTGCCATTTTCAGAAGAAATCAGTTAGATTCCTTATGTTCCAAACCTTCCAACTCAATGAGTCATATACCAAAAGATGGAGAATTTTATCAGCTTTTTAAAAATAAAAACCCCATCTTTCTACCTAACTTAGATCTTGAGTTAGACTAATTTTTGTGTTGGTGCAGTGAAGATTTCTTGCCATTTTCAGAAGAAATCAGTTAGATTCCTTATGTTCCAAACTTTTCAACTCAAAGAGTCATATACCGAAAGATGGAGAATTTTATCAGCTTTTTAAAAATGAAAACCCCATCTTTCTACCTAACTTAGATCTTGAGTTAGACTAATTTTTGTGTTGGTGCAGTTTTGCCATTTTCAGAAGAAATCAGTTAGATTCCTTATGTTCCAAATTTTCCAACTCAATGAGTCATATACCAAAAGATGGAGAATTTTATCAGCTTTTTAAAAATGTAAACCTCATCTTTTTATCTAACTTAGATCTTGAGTTATACTAATTTTTGTGTTTGGGCAGTGAAGATTTCTTGCCATTTTCAGAAGAAATCAGTAAGATTCCTTATGTTCCAAACTTTCCAACTCAAAGAGTCATATACCAAGAGATGGAGAATTTTATCAGCTTTTTAAAAATGAAAACCCCATCTTTCTACCTAACTTAGATCTTGAATTAGACTAATTTTTGTGTTGGTGCAGTCTTGCAATTTTCAGAAGAATTCAGTTAGATTCCTTATGTTCCAAACTTTCCAACTCAATGAGTCATATCCCAGAAGATGGAGAATTTTATCAGCTTTTTAAAAATGTAAACCTCATCTTTCTATCTAACTTAGATCTTGAGTTATACTAATTTTTGTGTTGGTGCAATAAAGATTTCTTGCCATTTTCAGAAGAAATCAGTTAGATTTCTTATGTTCCAAACTTTCCAACTTAAAGAGTCATATACCGAAAGATGGAGAATTTTATCAGCTTTTTAAAAATGAAAACCCCAACTTTCTACCTAACTTAGATCTTGAGTTAGACTAATTTTTGTGTTGGTGCAGTCTTGCCATTTTCAGAAGAAATCAGTTAGATTCCTTATGTTCTAAACCTTCCAACTCAATGAGTCATATACCAAAAGATGGAGAATTTTATCAGCTTTTTAAAAATAAAAACCTCATCTTTCTACCTAACTTAGATCTTGAGTTAGACTAATTTTTGTGTTGGTGCAGTGAAGATTTCTTGCCATTTTCAGAAGAAATCAGTTAGATTCCTTATGTTCCAAACTTTTCAACTCAAAGAGTCATATACCGAAAGATGGAGAATTTTATCAGCTTTTTAAAAATGAAAACCCCATCTTTCTACCTAACTTAGATCTTGAGTTAGACTAATTTTTGTGTTGGTGCAGTTTTGCCATTTTCAGAAGAAATCAGTTAGATTCCTTATGTTCCAAATTTTCCAACTCAATGAGTCATATACCAAAAGATGGAGAATTTTAACAGATTTTCAAAAATGTAAGCCTCATCTTTCTATCTAACTTAGATCTTGAGTTATACTAATTTTTGTGTTTGTGCAGTAAAGATTTCTTGCCATTTTCAGAAGAAATCAGTTAGATTCCTTATGTTCCAAACCTTCCAACTCAATGAGTCATAAACCAAAGGATGGAGAATTTCATCAGCTTTTTAAAAATGTAAACCTCATATTTCTATCTAACTTAGATCTTGAGGTATATTAATTTTTGTGTTGGTGCAATGAAGATTTCTTGCCATTTTTAGAAGAAATCAGTTAGATTCCTTATGTTCCAAACTTTCCAACTCAAAGAGTCATATACCGAAAGATGGAGAATTTTATCAGCTTTTTAAAAATAAAAACCATATCTTTCTACCTAACTTAGATCTTGAGTTAGACTAATTTTTGTGTTGGTGCAGTCTTGCCATTTTCAGAAGAAATCAGTTAGATTCCTTATGTTCCAAACTTTCCAACTCAAAGAGTCATATACCAAAAGATGGAGAATTTTATCAGCTTTTTAAAAATGAAAACCCCATCTTTCTACCTGACTTAGATCTTGAGTTAGACTAATTTTTGTGTTGGTGCAGTCTTGCACTTTTCAGAAGAATTCAGTTAGATTCCTTATGTTTCAAACTTTCCAACTCAATGAGTCATATCCCAAAAGATGGAGAATTTTATCAGCTTTTTAAAAATGTAAACCTCATCTTTCTATCTAACTTAGATCTTGAGTTATACTAATTTTTGTGTTGGTGCAATAAAGATTTCTTGCCATTTTTAGAAGAAATCAGTTAGATTCCTTATGTTCCAAACTTTCCAACTCAAAGAGTCATATACCGAAAGATGGAGAATTTTATCAGCTTTTTAAAAATGAAAACCCCATCTTTCTACCTAACTTAGATCTTGAGTTAAACTAATTTTTGTGTTGGTGCAGTCTTGCCATTTTCAGAAGAAATCAGTTAGATTCCTTATGTTCCAAACCTTCCAACTCAATGAGTCATACACCAAAAGATGGAGAATTTTATCAGCTTTTTAAAAATAAAAACCCCATCTTTCTACCTAACTTAGATCTTGAGTTAGACTAATTTTTGTGTTGGTGCAGTGAAGATTTCTTGCCATTTTCAGAAGAAATCAGTTAGATTCCTTATGTTCCAAACTTTTCAACTCAAAGAGTCATATACCGAAAGATGGAGAATTTTATCAGCTTTTTAAAAATGAAAACCCCATCTTTTTACCTAACTTAGATCTTGAGTTAGACTAATTTTTGTGTTGGTGCAGTCTTGCCATTTTCAGAAAAAATCAGTTAGATTCCTTATGTTCCAAATTTTCCAACTCAATGAGTCATATACCATAAGATGGAGAATTTTAACAGATTTTCAAAAATGTAAGCCTCATCTTTCTATCTAACTTAGATCTTGAGTTATACTAATTTTTGTGTTTGTGCAGTGAAGATTTTTTGCCATTTTCAGAAGAAATCAGTTAGATTCCTTATGTTCCAAACTTTCCAACTCAAAGAGTCATATACCGAAAGATGGAGAATTTTATCAGCTTTTTAAAAATGAAAACCCCATCTTTCTACCTAACTTAGATCTTGAGTTAGACTAATTTTTGTGTTGGTGCAGTCTTGCCATTTTCAGAAGAAATCAGTTAGGTTCCTTATGTTCCAAACCTTCCAACTCAATGAGTCATATACCAAAAGATGGAGAATTTCATCAGCTTTTAAAAAATGTAAACCTCATATTTCTATCTAACTTAGATCTTGAGTTATATTAATTTTTGTGTTGGTGCAATGAAGAATTCTTGCCATTTTTAGAAGAAATCAGTTAGATTCCTTATGTTCCAAACTTTCCAACTCAAAGAGTCATATACCGAAAGATGGAGAATTTTATCAGCTTTTTAAAAATAAAAACCATATCTTTCTACCTAACTTAGATCTTGAGTTAGACTAATTTTTGTGTTGGTGCAGTCTTGCCATTTTCAGAAGAAATCAGTTAGATTCCTTATGTTCCAAACTTTCCAACTCAAAGAGTCATATACCAAAAGATGGAGAATTTTATCAGCTTTTTAAAAATGAAAACCACATCTTTCTACCTGACTTAGTTCTTGAGTTAGACTAATTTTTGTGTTGGTGCAGTGAAGATTTCTTGCCATTTTCAGAAGAAATCAGTTAGATTCCTTATGTTCCAAACTTTTCAACTCAAAGAGTCATATACCGAAAGATGGAGAATTTTATCAGCTTTTAAAAATGAAAACCCCATCTTTCTACCTAACTTAGATCTTGAGTTAGACTAATTTTTGTGTTGGTGCAGTCTTGCCATTTTCAGAAAAAATCAGTTAGATTCCTTATGTTCCAAATTTTCCAACTCAATGAGTCATATACCAAAAGATGGAGAATTTTAACAGATTTTCAAAAATGTCAGCCTCATCTTTCTATCTAACTTAGATCTTGAGTTATACTAATTTTTGTGTTTGTGCAGTGAAGATTTTTTGCCATTTTCAGAAGAAATCAGTTAGATTCCTTATGTTCCAAACTTTCCAACTCAAAGAGTCATATACCGAAAGATGGAGAATTTTATCAGCTTTTTAAAAATGAAAACCCCATCTTTCTATCTAACTTAGATCTTGAGTTAGACTAATTTTTGTGTTGGTGCAGTCTTGCCATTTTCAGAAGAAATCAGTTAGATTCCTTATGTTCCAAACTTTCCAACTCAAAGAGTCATATACCAAAAGATGGAGAATTTTATCAGCTTTTTAAAAATGAAAACCCCATCTTTCTACCTAACTTAGATCTTGAGTTAGACTAATTTTTGTGTTGGTGCAGTTTTGCCATTTTCAGAAGAAATCAGTTAGATTCCTTATGTTCCAAATTTTCCAACTCAATGAGTCATATACCAAAAGATGGAGAATTTTAACAGATTTTCAAAAATGTCAGCCTCATCTTTCTATCTAACTTAGATCTTGAGTTATATTAATTTTTGTGTTAGTGCAATGAAGATTTCTTGCCATTTTTAGAAGAAATCAGTTAGATTCCTTATGTTCCAAACTTTCCAACTCAAAGAGTCATATACCGAAAGATGGAGAATTTTATCAGCTTTTTAAAAATAAAAACCATATCTTTCTACCTAACTTAGATCTTGAGTTAGACTAATTTTTGTGTTGGTGCAGTCTTGCCATTTTCAGAAGAAATCAGTTAGATTCCTTATGTTCCAAACTTTCCAACTCAAAGAGTCATATACCAAAAGATGGAGAATTTTATCAGCTTTTTAAAAATGAAAACCCCATCTTTCTACCTAACTTAGATCTTGAGTTAGACTAATTTTTGTGTTGGTGCAGTTTTGCCATTTTCAGAAGAAATCAGTTAGATTCCTTATGTTCCAAATTTTCCAACTCAATGAGTCATATACCAAAAGATGGAGAATTTTAACAGATTTTCAAAAATGTAAGCCTCATCTTTCTATCTAACTTAGATCTTGAGTTATACTAATTTTTGTGTTTGTGCAGTGAAGATTTCTTGCCATTTTCAGAAGAAATCAGTTAGATTCCTTATGTTCCAAACCTTCCAACTCAATGAGTCATAAACCAAAAGATGGAGAATTTCATCAGCTTTTTAAAAATGTAAACCTCATATTTCTATCTAACTTAGATCTTGAGGTATATTAATTTTTGTGTTGGTGCAATGAAGATTTCTTGCCATTTTTAGAAGAAATCAGTTAGATTCCTTATGTTCCAAACTTTCCAACTCAAAGAGTCATATACCGAAAGATGGAGAATTTTATCAGCTTTTTAAAAATAAAAACCATATCTTTCTACCTAACTTAGATCTTGAGTTAGACTAATTTTTGTGTTGGTGCAGTCTTGCCATTTTCAGAAGAAATCAGTTAGATTCCTTATGTTCCAAACTTTCCAACTCAAAGAGTCATATACCAAAAAATGGAGTATTTTATCAGCTTTTTAAAAATGTAAACCTCATCTTTCTATCTAACTTAAATCTTGAGTTATACTAATTTTTGTGTTGATGCAGTAAAGATTTCTTGCCATTTTTAGAAGAAATCAGTTAGATTCCTTATGTTCCAAACTTTCCAACTCAAAGAGTCATACACCGAAAGATGGAGAATTTTATCAGCTTTTTAAAAATAAAAACCATATCTTTCTACCTAACTTAGATCTTGAGTTAGACTAATTTTTGTGTTGGTGCAGTCTTGCCATTTTCAGAAGAAATCAGTTAGATTCCTTATGTTCCAAACTTTCCAACTCAAAGAGTCATATACCAAAAGATGGAGAATTTTATCAGCTTTTTAAAAATGAAAACTCCATCTTTCTACCTAACTTAGATCTTGAGTTAGACTAATTTTTGTGTTGGTGCAGTTTTGCCATTTTCAGAAGAAATCAGTTAGATT
Organism: Schizotus pectinicornis; assembly: GCA_951805265.1. Lineage (NCBI taxonomy): Eukaryota > Metazoa > Arthropoda > Insecta > Coleoptera > Pyrochroidae > Schizotus > Schizotus pectinicornis. The sequence continues at coordinate 21,496,522 of OX638204.1, read as the reverse complement.
CCTTATGTTTCAAATTTTCCAACTCAATGAGTCATATACCAAAAGATGGAGAATTTTAACAGATTTTTAAAAATGAAAACCCCATCTTTCTACCTAACTTAGATCTTGAGTTAGACTAATTTTTGTGTTGGTGCAGTCTTGCCATTTTCAGAAGAAATCAGTTAGATTCCTTATGTTCCAAACCTTCCAACTCAATGAGTCATATACCAAAAGATGGAGAATTTCATCAGCTTTTTAAAAATGTAAACCTCATATTTCTATCTAACTTAGACCTTGAGTTATATTAATTTTTGTGTTGGTGCAATGAAGATTTCTTGCCATTTTTAGAAGAAATCAGTTAGATTCCTTATGTTCCAAACTTTCCAACTCAAAGAGTCATATACCGAAAGATGGAGAATTTTATCAGCTTTTTAAAAATAAAAACCATATCTTTCTACCTAACTTAGATCTTGAGTTAGACTAATTTTTGTGTTGGTGCAGTCTTGCCATTTTCAGAAGAAATCAGTTAGATTCCTTATGTTCCAAACTTTCCAACTCAAAGAGTCATATACCAAAAGATGGAGAATTTTATCAGCTTTTCAAAAATGAAAACCACATCTTTCTACCTGACTTAGTTCTTGAGTTAGACTAATTTTTGTGTTGGTGCAGTCTTGCACTTTTCAGAAGAATTCAGTTAGATTCCTTATGTTTCAAACTTTCCAATTCAATGAGTCATATCCCAAAAGATGGAGAATTTTATCAGCTTTTTAAAAATGTAAACCTCATCTTTCTATCTAACTTAGATCTTGAGTTATACTAATTTTTGTGTTGGTGCAATAAAGATTTCTTGCCATTTTTAGAAGAAATCAGTTAGATTCCTTATGTTCCAAACTTTCCAACTCAAAGAGTCATATACCGAAAGATGGAGAATTTTATCAGCTTTTTAAAAATGAAAACCCCATCTTTCTACCCAACTTAGATCTTGAGTTAGACTAATTTTTGTGTTGGTGCAGTCTTGCCATTTTCAGAAGAAATCAGTTAGATTCCTTATGTTCCAAACCTTCCAACTCAATGAGTGATATACCAAAAGATGGAGAATTTTATCAGCTTTTTAAAAATAAAAACCCCATCTTTCTACCTAACTTAGATCTTGAGTTAGACTAATTTTTGTGTTGGTGCAGTGAAGATTTCTTGCCATTTTCAGAAGAAATCAGTTAGATTCCTTATGTTCCAAACTTTTCAACTCAAAGAGTCATATACCGAAAGATGGAGAATTTTATCAGCTTTTTAAAAATGAAAACCCCATCTTTCTACCTAACTTAGATCTTGAGTTAGACTAATTTTTGTGTTGGTGCAGTCTTGCCATTTTCAGAAGAAATCAGTTAGATTCCTTATGTTCCAAATTTTCCAACTCAATGAGTCATATACCAAAAAATGGAGAATTTTAACAGATTTTCAAAAATGTAAGCCTCATCTTTCTATCTAACTTAGATCTTGAGTTATACTAATTTTTGTGTTTGTGCAGTGAAGATTTCTTGCCATTTTCAGAAGAAATCAGTAAGATTCCTCATGTTCCAAACTTTCCAACTCAAAGAGTCATATACCAAAAGATGGAGAATTTTACCAGCTTTTTAAAAATGAAAACCCCATCTTTCTACCTAACTTAGATCTTGAGTTAGACTAATTTTTGTGTTGGTGCAGTCTTGCCATTTTCAGAAGAAATCAGTTAGATTCCTTATGTTCCAAACCTTCCAACTCAATGAGTCATATACCGAAAGATGGAGAATTTTATCAGCTTTTTAAAAATGAAAACCCCATCTTTCTACCTAAGTTAGATCTTGAGTTAGACTAATTTTTGTGTTGGTGCAGTTTTGCCATTTTCAGAAGAAATCAGTTAGATTCCTAATGTTCCAAACTTTCCAACTCAATGAGTCATATACCAAAAAATGGAGAATTTTATCAGCTTTTTAAAAATGTAAACCTCATCTTTCTATCTAACTTAGATCTTGAGTTATACTAATTTTTGTGTTTGTGCAGTGAAGATTTCTTGCCATTTTCAGAAGAAATCAGTAAGATTCCTCATGTTCCAAACTTTCCAACTCAAAGAGTCATATACCAAAAGATGGAGAATTTTAACAGCTTTTTAAAAATGTAAGCCTCATCTTTCTATCTAACTTAGAACTTGAGTTATACTAATTTTTGTGTTTGTGCAGTGAAGATTCCTTGCCATTTTCAGAAGAAATCAGTAAGATTCCTTATGTTCCAAACTTTCCAACTCAAAGAGTCATATACCGAAAGATGGAGAATTTTATCAGCTTTTTAAAAATGAAAACCCCATCTTTCTACCTAACTTAGATCTTGAGTTATACTAATTTTTGTGTTTGTGCAGTGAAGATTTCTTGCCATTTTCAGAAGAAATCAGTAAGATTCCTTATGTTCCAAACTTTCCAACTCAAAGAGTCATATACCAAAAGATGGAGAATTTTATCAGCTTTTTAAAAATAAAAACCCCATCTTTCTACCTAACTTAGATCTTGAGTTATACTAATCTTTGTGTTGGTGCAGTGAAGATTTCTTGCCATTTTCCGAAGAAATCAGTAAGATTCCTTATGTTCCAAACTTTCCAACTCAAAGAGTCATATACCAGAAGATGAGGGATTTTATCAGCTTTTTAAAAATGTAAACCTCATCTTTCTATCTAACTTAAATCTTGAGTTATACTAATTTTTGTGTTGGTGCAGTAAAGATTTCTTGCCATTTTCCAAAGAAATCAGTAAGATTCCTTATGTTCCAAAATTTCCAACTCAATGAATCATATACTAAAAGATGGAGAACTTTATCAGCTTTTTAAAAATGTAAACCTCATCTTTCTGCCTAACTTAGATCTTGAGTTATACTAATCTATGTGTTGGTGCAGTGAAGATTTCTTGCCATTTTCAGAAGAAATCAGTAAGATTCCTCATGTTCCAAACTTTCCAACTCAATGAGTCATATACCAAAAGATGAAGAATTTTATCAGCTTTTTAAAAATAAAATCCCCATTTTTCTACCTAACTTAGATCTTGAGTTAGACTAATTTTTGTGTTGGTGCAGTCTTGCCATTTTCAGAAGAAATCAGTTAGATTCCTTATGTTCCAAACTTTCCAACTCAATGAGTCATATACCAAAAGATGGAGAATTTTATCAGCTTTTTAAAAATGTAAACCTCATCTTTCTATCTAACTTAGATCTTGAGTTATACTAATTTTTGTGTTGGTGCAGTGAAGATTTCTTGCCATTTTCAGAAGAAATCAGTTAGATTCCTTATGTTCCAAACTTTCCAACTCAATGAGTCATATACCGAAAGATGGAGAATTTTATCAGCTTTTTAAAAATGAAAACCCCATCTTTCTACCTAACTTAGATCTTGAGTTAGACTAATTTTTGTGTTGGTGCAGTCTTGCCATTTTCAGAAGAAATCAGTTAGATTCCTTATGTTCCAAATTTTCCAACTCAATGAGTCAAATACCAAAAGATGGAGAATTTTAACAGATTTTCAAAAATGTAAGCCTCATCTTTCTATCTAACTTAGATCTTGAGTTATACTAATTTTTGTGTTTGTGCATTGAAGATTTCTTGCCATTTTCAGAAGAAATCAGTTAGATTCCTTATGTTCCAAACTTTCCAACTCAATGAGTCATATACCAAAAAATGGAGAATTTTATCAGCTTGTTAAAAATGTAAACCTCATCTTTCCATCTAACTTAGATCTTGAGTTATACTAATCTATGTGTTGGTGCAGTGAAGATTTCTTGCCATTTTCAGAAGAAATCAGTAAGATTCCTCATGTTCCAGACTTTCCAACTCAATGAGTCATATACCAAAAGATGAAGAATTTTATCAGCTTTTTAAAAATGAAATCCCCATTTTTCTACCTAACTTAGATCTTGAGTTAGACTAATTTTTGTGTTGGTGCAGTCTTGCCATTTTCAGAAGAAATCAGTTAGATTCCTTATGTTCCAAACCTTCCAACTCAATGAGTCATATACCAAAAGACGGAGAATTTTATCAGCTTTTTAAAAATGTAAACCTCATCTTTCTATCCAACTTAGATCTTGAGTTATACTAATTTTTGTGTTGGTGCAGTGAAGATTTCTTGCCATTTTCAGAAGAAATCAGTTAGATTCCTTATGTTCCAAACTTTCCAACTCAAAGAGTCATATACCGAAAGATGGAGAATTTTATCAGCTTTTTAAAAATGAAAACCCCATCTTTCTACCTAACTTAGATCTTGAGTTAGACTAATTTTTGTGTTGGTGCAGTCTTGTTATTTTCAGAAGAAATCAGTTAGATTCCTTATGTTCCAAACCTTCCAACTCAATGAGTCATATACCGAAAGATGGAGAATTTTATCAGCTTTTTAAAAATGAAAACCCCATCTTTCTACCTAACTTAGATCTTGAGTTAGACTAATTTTTGTGTTGGTGCAGTCTTGCCATTTTCAGAAGAAATCAGTTAGATTCCTTATGTTCCAAATTTTCCAACTCAATGAGTCATATACCAAAAGATGGAGAATTTTAACAGATTTTCAAAAATGTAAGCCTCATCTTTCTATCTAACTTAGATCTTGAGTTATACTAATTTTTGTGTTTGTGCATTGAAGATTTCTTGCCATTTTCAGAAGAAATCAGTTAGATTCCTTATGTTCCAAACTTTCCAACTCAATGAGTCATATACCAAAAAATGGAGAATTTTATCAGCTTGTTAAAAATGTAAACCTCATCTTTCCATCTAACTTAGATCTTGAGTTATACTAATTTTTGTGTTTGTGCAGTGAAGATTTCTTGCCATTTTCAGAAGAAATCAGTAAGATTCCTCATGTTCCAAACTTTCCAACTCAAAGAGTCATATACCAAAAGATGGAGAATTTTACCAGCTTTTTAAAAATGAAAACCCCATCTTTCTACCTAACTTAGATCTTGAGTTAGACTAATTTTTGTGTTGGTGCAGTCTTGCCATTTTCAGAAGAAATCAGTTAGATTCCTTATGTTCCAAACCTTCCAACTCAATGAGTCATATACCGAAAGATGGAGAATTTTATCAGCTTTTTAAAAATGAAAACCCCATCTTTCTACCTAACTTAGATCTTGAGTTAGACTAATTTTTGTGTTGGTGCAGTCTTGCCATTTTCAGAAGAAATCAGTTAGATTCCTTATGTTCCAAACTTTCCAACTCAATGAGTCATATACCAAAAAATGGAGAATTTTATCAGCTTTTTAAAAATGTAAACCTCATCTTTCTATCTAACTTAGATCTTGAGTTATACTAATTTTTGTGTTTGTGCAGTGAAGATTTCTTGCCATTTTCAGAAGAAATCAGTAAGATTCCTCATGTTCCAAACTTTCCAACTCAATGAGTCATATACCAAAAGATGAAGAATTTTATCAGCTTTTTAAAAATGAAATCCCCATTTTTCTACCTAACTTAGATCTTGAGTTAGACTAATTTTTGTGTTGGTGCAGTCTTGCCATTTTCAGAAGAAATCAGTTAGATTCCTTATGTTCCAAACTTTCCAACTCAATGAGTCATATACCAAAAGATGGAGAATTTTATCAGCTTTTTAAAAATGTAAACCTCATCTTTCTATCTAACTTAGATCTTGAGTTATACTAATTTTTGTGTTGGTGCAGTGAAGATTTCTTGCCATTTTCAGAAGAAATCAGTTAGATTCCTTATGTTCCAAACTTTCCAACTCAATGAGTCATATACCGAAAGATGGAGAATTTTATCAGCTTTTTAAAAATGAAAACCCCATCTTTCTACCTAACTTAGATCTTGAGTTAGACTAATTTTTGTGTTGGTGCAGTCTTGCCATTTTCAGAAGAAATCAGTTAGATTCCTTATGTTCCAAATTTTCCAACTCAATGAGTCATATACCAAAAGATGGAGATTTTTAACAGATTTTCAAAAATGTAAGCCTCATCTTTCTATCTAACTTAGATCTTGAGTTATACTAATTTTTGTGTTTGTGCATTGAAGATTTCTTGCCATTTTCAGAAGAAATCAGTTAGATTCCTTATGTTCCAAACTTTCCAACTCAATGAGTCATATACCAAAAAATGGAGAATTTTATCAGCTTGTTAAAAATGTCAACCTCATCTTTCCATCTAACTTAGATCTTGAGTTATACTAATCTATGTGTTGGTGCAGTGAAGATTTCTTGCCATTTTCAGAAGAAATCAGTAAGATTCCTCATGTTCCAAACTTTCCAACTCAATGAGTCATATACCAAAAGATGAAGAATTTTATCAGCTTTTTAAAAATGAAATCCCCATTTTTCTACCTAACTTAGATCTTGAGTTAGACTAATTTTTGTGTTGGTGCAGTCTTGCCATTTTCAGAAGAAATCAGTTAGATTCCTTATGTTCCAAACCTTCCAACTCAATGAGTCATATACCAAAAGACGGAGAATTTTATCAGCTTTTTAAAAATGTAAACCTCATCTTTCTATCCAACTTAGATCTTGAGTTATACTAATTTTTGTGTTGGTGCAGTGAAGATTTCTTGCCATTTTCAGAAGAAATCAGTTAGATTCCTTATGTTCCAAACTTTCCAACTCAAAGAGTCATATATCGAAAGATGGAGAATTTTATCAGCTTTTTAAAAATGAAAACCCCATCTTTCTACCTAACTTAGATCTTGAGTTAGACTAATTTTTGTGTTGGTGCAGTCTTGTTATTTTCAGAAGAAATCAGTTAGATTCCTTATGTTCCAAACCTTCCAACTCAATGAGTCATATACCGAAAGATGGAGAATTTTATCAGCTTTTCAAAAATGAAAACCCCATCTTTCTACCTAACTTAGATCTTGAGTTAGACTAATTTTTGTGTTGGTGCAGTCTTGCCATTTTCAGAAGAAATCAGTTAGATTCCTTATGTTCCAAATTTTCCAACTCAATGAGTCATATACCAAAAGATGGAGAATTTTAACAGATTTTTAAAAATGGAAGCCTCATCTTTCTATCTAACTTAGATCTTGAGTTATACTAATTTTTGTGTTTGTGCATTGAAGATTTCTTGCCATTTTCAGAAGAAATCAGTTAGATTCCTTATGTTCCAAACTTTCCAACTCAATGAGTCATATACCAAAAAATGGAAAATTTTATCAGCTTGTTAAAAATGTAAACCTCATCTTTCCATCTAACTTAGATCTTGAGTTATACTAATTTTTGTGTTTGTGCAGTGAAGATTTCTTGCCATTTTCAGAAGAAATCAGTAAGATTCCTCATGTTCCAAACTTTCCAACTCAAAGATTCATATACCGAAAGATGGAGAATTTTATCAGCTTTTTAAAAATAAAAACCCCATCTTTCTACCTAACTTAGATCTTGAGTTAGACTAATTTTTGTGTTGGTGCAGTCTTGCCATTTTCAGAAGAAATCAGTTAAATTCCTTATGTTCCAAACCTTCCAACTCAATGAGTCATATACCAAAAAATGGAGTATTTTATCAGCTTTTTAAAAATGTAAACCTCATCTTTCTATCTAACTTAAATCTTGAGTTATACTAATTTTTGTGTTGATGCAGTAAAGATTTCTTGCCATTTTCCGAAGAAATCAGTAAGATTCCTTATGTTATAAACTTTCCAACTCAATGAGTCATATACCAGAAGATGGAGAATTTTATCAGCTTTTTAAAAATGTAAACCTCATCTTTCTATCTAACTTAGATCTTGAGTTATACTAATTCTTGTGTTTGTGCAGTGGAGATTTCTTGCCATTTTCAGAAGAAATCAGTTAGATTCCTCATGTTCCAAACTTTCCAACTTAATGAGTCATATACCAAAAGATAGAAAATTTTATCAGCTTTTTAAAAATGGAAGCCTCATCTTTCTACCTAACTTAGATCTTGAGTTATACTAATTTTTGTGTTGGTGCAGTCTTGCCATTTTCAGAAGAAATCAGTTAGATTCCTTATGTTCCAAACTTTCCAACTCAATGAGTCATATACCAAAAGATGGAGAATTTTATCAGCTTTTTAAAAATGTAAACCTCATCTTTCTACCTAACTTAGATCTTGAGTTATACTAATCTTTGTGTTGGTGCAGTGAAGATTTCTTGCCATTTTCCGAAGAAATCAGTAAGATTCCTTATGTTCCAAACTTTCCAACTCAAAGAGTCATATACCAAAAGATGGAGAATTTTACCAGCTTTTTAAAAATGAAAACCCCATCTTTCTACCTAACTTAGATCTTGAGTTAGACTAATTTTTGTGTTGGTGCAGTCTTTCCATTTTCAGAAGAAATCAGTTAGATTCCTTATGTTCCAAACCTTCCAACTCAATGAGTCATATACCGAAAGATGGAGAATTTTATCAGCTTTTTAAAAATGAAAACCCCATCTTTCTACCTAACTTAGATCTTGAGTTAGACTAATTTTTGTGTTGGTGCAGTCTTGCCATTTTCAGAAGAAATCAGTTAGATTCCTTATGTTCCAAACTTTCCAACTCAATGAGTCATATACCAAAAAATGGAGAATTTTATCAGCTTTTTAAAAATGTAAACCTCATCTTTCTATCTAACTTAGATCTTAAGTTATACTAATTTTTGTGTTTGTGCAGTGAAGATTTCTTGCCATTTTCAGAAGAAATCAGTAAGATTCCTCATGTTCCAAACTTTCCAACTCAAAGAGTCATATACCAAAAGATGGAGAATTTTAACAGCTTTTTAAAAATGTAAGCCTCATCTTTCTATCTAACTTAGAACTTGAGTTATACTAATTTTTGTGTTTGTGCAGTGAAGATTCCTTGCCATTTTCAGAAGAAATCAGTAAGATTCCTTATGTTCCAAACTTTCCAACTCAAAGAGTCATATACCGAAAGATGGAGAATTTTATCAGCTTTTTAAAAATGAAAACCCCATCTTTCTACCTAACTTAGATCTTGAGTTATACTAATTTTTGTGTTTGTGCAGTGAAGATTTCTTGCCATTTTCAGAAGAAATCAGTAAGATTCCTTATGTTCCAAACTTTCCAACTCAAAGAGTCATATACCAAAAGATGGAGAATTTTATCAGCTTTTTAAAAATGAAAACCCCATCTTTCTACCTAACTTAGATCTTGAGTTAGACTAATTTTTGTGTTGGTGCAGTCTTGCAATTTTCAGAAGAATTCAGTTAGATTCCTTATGTTCCAAACTTTCCAACTCAATGAGTCATATCCCAAAAGATGGAGAATTTTATCAGCTTTTTAAAAATGTAAATCTCATCTTTCTATCTAACTTAGATCTTGAGTTATACTAATTTTTGTGTTGGTGCAATAAAGATTTCTTGCCATTTTCAGAAGAAATCAGTTAGATTCCTTATGTTCCAAACTTTCCAACTCAAAGAGTCATATACCGAAAGATGGAAAATTTTATCAGCTTTTTAAAAATGAAAACCCCATCTTTCTACCTAACTTAGATCTTGAGTTAGACTAATTTTTGTGTTGGTGCAGTCTTGCCATTTTCAGAAGAAATCAGTTAGATTCCTTATGTTCCAAACCTTCCAACTCAATGAGTCATATACCAAAAGATGGAGAATTTTATCAGCTTTTTAAAAATAAAAACCCCATCTTTCTACCTAACTTAGATCTTGAGTTAGACTAATTTTTGTGTTGGTGCAGTGAAGATTTCTTGCCATTTTCAGAAGAAATCAGTTAGATTCCTTATGTTCCAAACTTTTCAACTCAAAGAGTCATATACCGAAAGATGGAGAATTTTATCAGCTTTTTAAAAATGTAAACCTCATATTTCTATCTAACTTAGATCTTGAGTTATACTAATTTTTGTGTTTGTGCAGTGAAGATTTCTTGCCATTTTCAGAAGAAATCAGTTAGATTCCTTATGTTCCAAACTTTCCAACTCAAAGAGTCATATACCGAAAGATGGAGAATTTTATCAGCTTTTTAAAAATGAAAACCCCATCTTTCTACCTAACTTAGATCTTGAGTTAGACTAATTTTTGTGTTGGTGCAGTCTTGCCATTTTCAGAAGAAATCAGTTAGATTCCTTATGTTCCAAACCTTCCAACTCAATGAGTCAGATACCAAAAGATGGAGAATTTTATCGGCTTTTTAAAAATGTAAACCTCATATTTCTATCTAACTTAGATCTTGAGTTATATTAATTTTTGTGTTGGTGCAATGAAGATTTCTTGCCATTTTCAGAAGAAATCAGTTAGATTCCTTATGTTCCAAACTTTCCAACTCAAAGAGTCATATACCGAAAGATGGAGAATTTTATCAGCTTTTTAAAAATAAAAACCATATCTTTCTACCTAACTTAGATCTTGAGTTAGACTAATTTTTGTGTTGGTGCAGTCTTGCCATTTTCAGAAGAAATCAGTTAGATTCCTTATGTTCCAAACCTTCCAACTCAATGAGTCATATACCGAAAGATGGAGAATTTTATCAGCTTTTTAAAAATGAAAACCCCATCTTTCTACCTAACTTAGATCTTGAGTTAGACTAATTTTTGTGTTGGTGCAGTCTTGCAATTTTCAGAAGAAATCAGTTAGATTCCTTATGTTCCAAATTTTCCAACTCAATGAGTCATATACCAAAAGATGAAGAATTTTATCAGCTTTTTAGAAATGAAATCCCCATTTTTCTACCTAACTTAGATCTTGAGTTAGACTAATTTTTGTGTTGGTGCAGTCTTGCCATTTTCAGAAGAAATCAGTTAGATTCCTTATGTTCCAAACCTTCCAACTCAATGAGTCATATACCAAAAGACGGAGAATTTTATCAGCTTTTTAAAAATGTAAACCTCATCTTTCTATCCAACTTAGATCTTGAGTTATACTAATTTTTGTGTTGGTGCAGTGAAGATTTCTTGCCATTTTCAGAAGAAATCAGTTAGATTCCTTATGTTCCAAACTTTCCAACTCAAAGAGTCATATATCGAAAGATGGAGAATTTTATCAGCTTTTTAAAAATGAAAACCCCATCTTTCTACCTAACTTAGATCTTGAGTTAGACTAATTTTTGTGTTGGTGCAGTCTTGTTATTTTCAGAAGAAATCAGTTAGATTCCTTATGTTCCAAACCTTCCAACTCAATGAGTCATATACCGAAAGATGGAGAATTTTATCAGCTTTTTAAAAATGAAAACCCCATCTTTCTACCTAACTTAGATCTTGAGTTAGACTAATTTTTGTGTTGGTGCAGTCTTGCCATTTTCAGAAGAAATCAGTTAGATTCCTTATGTTCCAAATTTTCCAACTCAATGAGTCATATACCAAAAGATGGAGAATTTTAACAGATTTTTAAAAATGGAAGCCTCATCTTTCTATCTAACTTAGATCTTGAGTTATACTAATTTTTGTGTTTGTGCATTGAAGATTTCTTGCCATTTTCAGAAGAAATCAGTTAGATTCCTTATGTTCCAAACTTTCCAACTCAATGAGTCATATACCAAAAAATGGAGAATCTTATCAGCTTGTTAAAAATGTAAACCTCATCTTTCCATCTAACTTAGATCTTGAGTTATACTAATTTTTGTGTTTGTGCAGTGAAGATTTCTTGCCATTTTCAGAAGAAATCAGTAAGATTCCTCATGTTCCAAACTTTCCAACTCAAAGATTCATATACCGAAAGATGGAGAATTTTATCAGCTTTTTAAAAATAAAAACCCCATCTTTCTACCTAACTTAGATCTTGAGTTAGACTAATTTTTGTGTTGGTGCAGTCTTGCCATTTTCAGAAGAAATCAGTTAAATTCCTTATGTTCCAAACCTTCCAACTCAATGAGTCATATACCAAAAAATGGAGTATTTTATCAGCTTTTTAAAAATGTAAACCTCATCTTTCTATCTAACTTAAATCTTGAGTTATACTAATTTTTGTGTTGATGCAGTAAAGATTTCTTGCCATTTTCCGAAGAAATCAGAAAGATTCCTTATGTTATAAACTTTCCAACTCAATGAGTCATATACCAGAAGATGGAGAATTTTATCAGCTTTTTAAAAATGTAAACCTCATCTTTCTATCTAACTTAGATCTTGAGTTATACTAATTCTTGTGTTTGTGCAGTGGAGATTTCTTGCCATTTTCAGAAGAAATCAGTTAGATTCCTCATGTTCCAAACTTTCCAACTTAATGAGTCATATACCAAAAGATAGAAAATTTTATCAGCTTTTTAAAAATGGAAGCCTCATCTTTCTACCTAACTTAGATCTTGAGTTATACTAATTTTTGTGTTGGTGCAGTCTTGCCATTTTCAGAAGAAATCAGTTAGATTCCTTATGTTCCAAACTTTCCAACTCAATGAGTCATATACCAAAAGATGGAGAATTTTATCAGCTTTTTAAAAATGTAAACCTCATCTTTCTACCTAACTTAGATCTTGAGTTATACTAATTTTTGTGTTGGTGCAGTCTTGCCATTTTCAGAAGAAATCAGTTAGATTCCTTATGTTCCAAACTTTCCAACTCAATGAGTCATATACCAAAAGATGGAGAATTTTAACAGCTTTTTAAAAATGTAAGCCTCATCTTTCTATCTAACTTAGAACTTGAGTTATACTAATTTTTGTGTTTGTGCAGTGAAGATTCCTTGCCATTTTCAGAAGAAATCAGTAAGATTCCTTATGTTCCAAACTTTCCAACTCAAAGAGTCATATACCGAAAGATGGAGAATTTTATCAGCTTTTTAAAAATGAAAACCCCATCTTTCTACCTAACTTAGATCTTGAGTTATACTAATTTTTGTGTTTGTGCAGTGAAGATTTCTTGCCATTTTCAGAAGAAATCAGTAAGATTCCTTATGTTCCAAACTTTCCAACTCAAAGAGTCATATACCAAAAGATGGAGAATTTTATCAGCTTTTTAAAAATGAAAACCCCATCTTTCTACCTAACTTAGATCTTGAGTTAGACTAATTTTTGTGTTGGTGCAGTCTTGCAATTTTCAGAAGAATTCAGTTAGATTCCTTATGTTCCAAACTTTCCAACTCAATGAGTCATATCCCAAAAGATGGAGAATTTTATCAGCTTTTTAAAAATGTAAATCTCATTTTTCTATCTAACTTAGATCTTGAGTTATACTAATTTTTGTGTTGGTGCAATAAAGATTTCTTGCCATTTTCAGAAGAAATCAGTTAGATTCCTTATGTTCCAAACTTTCCAACTCAAAGAGTCATATACCGAAAGATGGAAAATTTTATCAGCTTTTTAAAAATGAAAACCCCATCTTTCTACCTAACTTAGATCTTGAGTTAGACTAATTTTTGTGTTGGTGCAGTCTTGCCATTTTCAGAAGAAATCAGTTAGATTCCTTATGTTCCAAACCTTCCAACTCAATGAGTCATATACCAAAAGATGGAGAATTTTATCAGCTTTTTAAAAATAAAAACCCCATCTTTCTACCTAACTTAGATCTTGAGTTAGACTAATTTTTGTGTTGGTGCAGTGAAGATTTCTTGCCATTTTCAGAAGAAATCAGTTAGATTCCTTATGTTCCAAACTTTTCAACTCAAAGAGTCATATACCGAAAGATGGAGAATTTTATCAGCTTTTTAAAAATGTAAACCTCATATTTCTATCTAACTTAGATCTTGAGTTATACTAATTTTTGTGTTTGTGCAGTGAAGATTTCTTGCCATTTTCAGAAGAAATCAGTTAGATTCCTTATGTTCCAAACTTTCCAACTCAAAGAGTCATATACCGAAAGATGGAGAATTTTATCAGCTTTTTAAAAATGAAAACCCCATCTTTCTACCTAACTTAGATCTTGAGTTAGACTAATTTTTGTGTTGGTGCAGTCTTGCCATTTTCAGAAGAAATCAGTTAGATTCCTTATGTTCCAAACCTTCCAACTCAATGAGTCAGATACCAAAAGATGGAGAATTTTATCGGCTTTTTAAAAATGTAAACCTCATATTTCTATCTAACTTAGATCTTGAGTTATATTAATTTTTGTGTTGGTGCAATGAAGATTTCTTGCCATTTTCAGAAGAAATCAGTTAGATTCCTTATGTTCCAAACTTTCCAACTCAAAGAGTCATATACCGAAAGATGGAGAATTTTATCAGCTTTTTAAAAATAAAAACCATATCTTTCTACCTAACTTAGATCTTGAGTTAGACTAATTTTTGTGTTGGTGCAGTCTTGCCATTTTCAGAAGAAATCAGTTAGATTCCTTATGTTCCAAACCTTCCAACTCAATGAGTCATATACCGAAAGATGGAGAATTTTATCAGCTTTTTAAAAATGAAAACCCCATCTTTCTACCTAACTTAGATCTTGAGTTAGACTAATTTTTGTGTTGGTGCAGTCTTGCAATTTTCAGAAGAAATCAGTTAGATTCCTTATGTTCCAAATTTTCCAACTCAATGAGTCATATACCAAAAGATGGAGAATTTTAACAGATTTTTAAAAATGTAAGCCTCATCTTTCTATCTAACTTAGATCTTGAGTTATACTAATTTTTGTGTTTGTGCATTGAAGATTTCTTGCCATTTTCAGAAGAAATCAGTAAGATTCCTCATGTTCCAAACTTTCCAACTCAAAGAGTCATATACCAAAAAATGGAGAATTTTAACAGTTTTTAAAAATGAAAACCCCATCTTTCTACCTAACTTAGATCTTGAGTTAGACTAATTTTTGTGTTGGTGCAGTCTTGCCATTTTCAGAAGAATTCAGTTAGATTCCTTATGTTCCAAACTTTCCAACTCAATGAGTCATATACCAAAAGATGGAGAATTTTATCAGCTTTCTAAAAATGAAAACCCCATCTTTCTACCTAACTTAGATCTTGAGTTAGACTAATTTTTGTGTTGGTGCAGTCTTGCCATTTTCAGAAGAAATCAGTTAGATTCCTTATGTTCCAAACCTTCCAACTCAATGAGTCATATACCAAAAGATGGAGAATTTTATCAGCTTTTTAAAAATGTAAACCTCGTATTTCTATCTAACTTAGATCTTGAGTTATATTAATTTTTGTGTTGGTGCAATGAAGATTTCTTGCCATTTTCAGAAGAAATCAGTTAGATTCCTTATGTTCCAAACTTTCCAACTCAAAGAGTCATATACCGAAAGATGGAGAATTTTATCAGCTTTTTAAAAATAAAAACCCCATCTTTCTACCTAACTTAGATCTTGAGTTAGACTAATTTTTGTGTTGGTGCAGTGAAGATTTCTTGCCATTTTCAGAAGAAATCAGTTAGATTCCTTATGTTCCAAACTTTTCAACTCAATGAGTCATATACCGAAAGATGGAGAATTTTATCAGCTTTTTAAAAATGAAAACCCCATCTTTCTACCTAACTTAGATCTTGAGTTAGACTAATTTTTGTGTTGGTGCAGTCTTGCCATTTTCAGAAGAAATCAGTTAGATTCCTTATGTTCCAAATTTTCCAACTCAATGAGTCATATACCAAAAGATGGAGAATTTTAACAGATTTTCAAAAATGTAAGCCTCATCTTTCTATCTAACTTAGATCTTGAGTTATACTAATTTTTGTGTTTGTGCATTGAAGATTTCTTGCCATTTTCAGAAGAAATCAGTTAGATTCCTTATGTTCCAAACTTTCCAACTCAATGAGTCATATACCAAAAAATGGAGAATTTTATCAGCTTGTTAAAAATGTAAACCTCATCTTTCCATCTAACTTAGATCTTGAGTTATACTAATCTATGTGTTGGTGCAGTGAAGATTTCTTGCCATTTTCAGAAGAAATCAGTAAGATTCCTCATGTTCCAAACTTTCCAACTCAATGAGTCATATACCAAAAGATGAAGAATTTTATCAGCTTTTTAAAAATGAAATCCCCATTTTTCTACCTAACTTAGATCTTGAGTTAGACTAATTTTTGTGTTGGTGCAGTCTTGCCATTTTCAGAAGAAATCAGTTAGATTCCTTATGTTCCAAACCTTCCAACTCAATGAGTCATATACCAAAAGATGGAGAATTTTATCAGCTTTTTAAAAATGTAAACCTCATCTTTCTATCTAACTTAGATCTTGAGTTATACTAATTTTTGTGTTTGTGCATTGAAGATTTCTTGCCATTTTCAGAAGAAATCAGTTAGATTCCTAATGTTCCAAACTTTCCAACTTAATGAGTCATATACCAAAAAATGGAGAATTTTATCAGCTTGTTAAAAATGTAAACCTCATCTTTCCATCTAACTTAGATCTTGAGTTATACTAATTTTTGTGTTTGTGCAGTGAAGATTTCTTGCCATTTTCAGAAGAAATCAGTAAGATTCCTCATGTTCCAAACTTTCCAACTCAAAGAGTCATATACCAAAAGATGGAGAATTTTACCAGCTTTTTAAAAATGAAAACCCCATCTTTCTACCTAACTTAGATCTTGAGTTAGACTAATTTTTGTGTTGGTGCAGTCTTGCCATTTTCAGAAGAAATCAGTTAGATTCCTTATGTTCCAAACCTTCCAACTCAATGAGTCATATACCGAAAGATGGAGAATTTTATCAGCTTTTTAAAAATGAAAACCCCATCTTTCTACCTAACTTAGATCTTGAGTTAGACTAATTTTTGTGTTGGTGCAGTCTTGCCATTTTCAGAAGAAATCAGTTAGATTCCTTATGTTCCAAACCTTCCAACTCAATGAGTCATATACCAAAAAATGGAGTATTTTATCAGCTTTTTAAAAATGTAAACCTCATCTTTCTATCTAACTTAAATCTTGAGTTATACTAATTTTTGTGTTGATGCAGTAAAGATTTCTTGCCATTTTCCGAAGAAATCAGTAAGATTCCTTATGTTCCAAACTTTCCAACTCAATGAGTCATATACCAGAAGATGGAGAATTTTATCAGCTTTTTAAAAATGTAAACCTCATCTTTCTATCTAACTTAGATCTTGAGTTATACTAATTCTTGTGTTTGTGCAGTGGAGATTTCTTGCCATTTTCAGAAGAAATTAGTTAGATTCCTCATGTTCCAAACTTTCCAACTCAATGAGTCATATACCAAAAGATGGAAAATTTTATCAGCTTTTTAAAAATGGAAGCCTCATCTTTCTACCTAACTTAGATCTTGAGTTATACTAATTTTTGTGTTGGTGCAGTCTTGCCATTTTCAGAAGAAATCAGTTAGATTCCTTATGTTCCAAACTTTCCAACTCAATGAGTCATATACCAAAAGATGGAGAATTTTATCAGCTTTTTAAAAATGTAAACCTCATCTTTCTACCTAACTTAGATCTTGAGTTATACTAATCTTTGTGTTGGTGCAGTGAAGATTTCTTGCCATTTTCCGAAGAAATCAGTAAGATTCCTTATGTTCCAAACTTTCCAACTCAAAGAGTCATATACCAAAAGATGAAGAATTTTATCAGCTTTTTAAAAATGTAAACCTCATCTTTCTATCTAACTTAAATCTTGAGTTATACTAATTTTTGTGTTGGTGCAGTAAAGATTTCTTGCCATTTTCCAAAGAAATCAGTAAGATTCCTTATGTTCCAAAATTTCCAACTCAATGAATCATATACTAAAAGATGGAGAACTTTATCAGCTTTTTAAAAATGTAAACCTCATCTTTCTGCCTAACTTAGATCTTGAGTTATACTAATCTATGTGTTGGTGCAGTGAAGATTTCTTGCCATTTTCAGAAGAAATCAGTAAGATTCCTCATGTTCCAAACTTTCCAACTCAATAAGTCATATACCAAAAGATGAAAAATTTTATCAGCTTTTTAAAAATGAAATCCCCATTTTTCTACCTAACTTAGATCTTGAGTTAGACTAATTTTTGTGTTGGTGCAGTCTTGCCATTTTCAGAAGAAATCAGTTAGATTCCTTATGTTCCAAACTTTCCAACTCAATGAGTCATATACCAAAAGATGGAGAATTTTATCAGCTTTTTAAAAATGTAAACCTCATCTTTCTATCTAACTTAGATCTTGAGTTATACTAATTTTTGTGTTGGTGCAGTGAAGATTTCTTGCCATTTTCAGAAGAAATCAGTTAGATTCCTTATGTTCCAAACTTTCCAACTCAAAGAGTCATATACCGAAAGATGGAGAATTTTATCAGCTTTTTAAAAATGAAAACCCCATCTTTCTACCTAACTTAGATCTTGAGTTAGACTAATTTTTGTGTTGGTGCAGTCTTGTTATTTTCAGAAGAAATCAGTTAGATTCCTTATGTTCCAAACCTTCCAACTCAATGAGTCATATACCGAAAGATGGAGAATTTTATCAGCTTTTTAAAAATGAAAACCCCATCTTTCTACCTAACTTAGATCTTGAGTTAGACTAATTTTTGTGTTGGTGCAGTCTTGCCATTTTCAGAAGAAATCAGTTAGATTCCTTATGTTCCAAATTTTCCAACTCAATGAGTCATATACCAAAAGATGGAGAATTTTAACAGATTTTCAAAAATGTAAGCCTCATCTTTCTATCTAACTTAGATCTTGAGTTATACTAATTTTTGTGTTTGTGCATTGAAGATTTCTTGCCATTTTCAGAAGAAATTAGTTAGATTCCTTATGTTCCAAACTTTCCAACTCAATGAGTCATATACCAAAAAATGGAGAATTTTATCAGCTTGTTAAAAATGTAAACCTCATCTTTCCATCTAACTTAGATCTTGAGTTATACTAATCTATGTGTTGGTGCAGTGAAGATTTCTTGCCATTTTCAGAAGAAATCAGTAAGATTCCTCATGTTCCAAACTTTCCAACTCAATGAGTCATATACCAAAAGATGAAGAATTTTATCAGCTTTTTAAAAATGAAATCCCCATTTTTCTACCTAACTTAGATCTTGAGTTAGACTAATTTTTGTGTTGGTGCAGTCTTGCCATTTTCAGAAGAAATCAGTTAGATTCCTTATGTTCCAAACCTTCCAACTCAATGAGTCATATACCAAAAGATGGAGAATTTTATCAGCTTTTTAAAAATGTAAACCTCGTCTTTCTATCTAACTTAGATCTTGAGTTATACTAATTTTTGTGTTGGTGCAGTGAAGATTTCTTGCCATTTTCAGAAGAAATCAGTTAGATTCCTTATGTTCCAAACTTTCCAACTCAAAGAGTCATATACCGAAAGATGGAGAATTTTATCAGCTTTTTAAAAATGAAAACCCCATCTTTCTACCTAACTTAGATCTTGAGTTAGACTAATTTTTGTGTTGGTGCAGTCTTGTTATTTTCAGAAGAAATCAGTTAGATTCCTTATGTTCCAAACCTTCCAACTCAATGAGTCATATACCGAAAGATGGAGAATTTTATCAGCTTTTTAAAAATAAAAACCCCATCTTTCTACCTAACTTAGATCTTGAGTTAGACTAATTTTTGTGTTGGTGCAGTCTTGCCATTTTCAGAAGAAATCAGTTAGATTCCTTATGTTCCAAATTTTCCAACTCAATGAGTCATATACCAAAAGATGGAGAATTTTAACAGATTTTCAAAAATGTAAGCCTCATCTTTCTATCTAACTTAGATCTTGAGTTATACTAATTTTTGTGTTTGTGCATTGAAGATTTCTTGCCATTTTCAGAAGAAATCAGTTAGATTCCTTATGTTCCAAACTTTCCAACTCAATGAGTCATATACCAAAAAATGGAGAATTTTATCAGCTTGTTAAAAATGTAAACCTCATCTTTCCATCTAACTTAGATCTTGAGTTATACTAATTTTTGTGTTTGTGCAGTGAAGATTTCTTGCCATTTTCAGAAGAAATCAGTAAGATTCCTCATGTTCCAAACTTTCCAACTCAAAGAGTCATATACCAAAAGATGGAGAATTTTACCAGCTTTTTAAAAATGAAAACCCCATCTTTCTACCTAACTTAGATCTTGAGTTAGACTAATTTTTGTGTTGGTGCAGTCTTGCCATTTTCAGAAGAAATCAGTTAGATTCCTTATGTTCCAAACCTTCCAACTCAATGAGTCATATACCGAAAGATGGAGAATTTTATCAGCTTTTTAAAAATGAAAACCCCATCTTTCTACCTAACTTAGATCTTGAGTTAGACTAATTTTTGTGTTGGTGCAGTCTTGCCATTTTCAGAAGAAATCAGTTAGATTCCTTATGTTCCAAATTTTCCAACTCAATGAGTCATATACCAAAAGATGGAGAATTTTAACAGATTTTCAAAAATGTAAGCCTCATCTTTCTATCTAACTTAGATCTTGAGTTATACTAATTTTTGTGTTTGTGCATTGAAGATTTCTTGCCATTTTCAGAAGAAATCAGTTAGATTCCTTATGTTCCAAACTTTCCAACTCAATGAGTCATATACCAAAAAATGGAGAATTTTATCAGCTTGTTAAAAATGTAAACCTCATCTTTCCATCTAACTTAGATCTTGAGTTATACTAATTTTTGTGTTGGTGCAGTCTTGCCATTTTCAGAAGAAATCAGTTAGATTCCTTATGTTCCAAACCTTCCAACTCAATGAGTCATATACCGAAAGATGGAGAATTTTATCAGCTTTTTAAAAATGAAAACCCCATCTTTCTACCTAACTTAGATCTTGAGTTAGACTAATTTTTGTGTTGGTGCAGTCTTGCCATTTTCAGAAGAAATCAGTTAGATTCCTTATGTTTCAAACTTTCCAACTCAATGAGTCATATACCAAAAAATGGAGAATTTTATCAGCTTTTTAAAAATGTAAACCTCATCTTTCTATCTAACTTAGATCTTGAGTTATACTAATTTTTGTGTTTGTGCAGTGAAGATTTCTTGCCATTTTCAGAAGAAATCAGTAAGATTCCTCATGTTCCAAACTTTCCAACTCAAAGAGTCATATACCAAAAGATGGAGAATTTTAACAGCTTTTTAAAAATGTAAGCCTCATCTTTCTATCTAACTTAGAACTTGAGTTATACTAATTTTTGTGTTTGTGCAGTGAAGATTCCTTGCCATTTTCAGAAGAAATCAGTAAGATTCCTTATGTTCCAAACTTTCCAACTCAATGAGTCACATACCAAAAGATGGAGAATTTTATCAGCTTTTTAAAAATGTAAACCTCATCTTTCTATCTAACTTAGATCTTGAGTTATACTAATCTTTGTGTTGGTGCAGTGAAAATTTTTTGCCATTTTCCGAAGAAATCAGTAAGATTCCTTATGTTCCAACCTTTCCAACTCAAAGAGTCATATACCAAAAGATGAAGAATTTTATCAGATTTTTAAAAATGAAAACCCCATCTTTCTACCTAACTTAGATCTTGAGTTAGACTAATTTTTGTGTTGGTGCAGTCTTGCCATTTTCAGAAGAAATCAGTTAGATTCCTTATGTTCCAAATTTTTCAACTCAATGAGTCATATACCAAAAGATGGAGAATTTTGAAAGATTTTCAAGAATGTAAGCCTCATCTTTCTATCTAACTTAGATCTTGAGTTATACTAATTTTTGTGTTTGTGCAGTGAAGATTTCTTGCCATTTTCAGAAGAAATCAGTTAGATTCCTTATGTTCCAAACTTTCCAACTCAAAGAGTCATATACCGAAAGATGAAGAATTTTATCAGCTTTTTAAAAATGAAAACCCCATCTTTCTACCTAACTTAGATCTTGAGTTATACTAATTTTTGTGTTTGTGCAGTGAAGATTTCTTGCCATTTTCAGAAGAAATCAGTAAGATTCCTTATGTTCCAAACTTTCCAACTCAAAGAGTCATATACCAAAAGATGGAGAATTTTATCAGCTTTTCAAAAATGAAAACCCCATCTTTCTATCTAACTTAGATCTTGAGTTATACTAATTTTTGTGTTGGTGCAATAAAGATTTCTTGCCATTTTCAGAAGAAATCAGTTAGATTCCTTATGTTCCAAACTTTCCAACTCAAAGAGTCATATACCGAAAGATGGAAAATTTTATCAGCTTTTTAAAAATAAAAACCCCATCTTTCTACCTAACTTAGATCTTGAGTTAGACTAATTTTTGTGTTGGTGCAGTCTTGCCATTTTCAGAAGAAATCAGTTAGATTCCTTATGTTCCAAACCTTCCAACTCAATGAGTCATATACCAAAAGATGGAAAATTTTATCAGCTTTTTAAAAATAAAAACCCCATCTTTCTACCTAACTTAGATCTTGAGTTAGACTAATTTTTGTGTTGGTGCAGTGAAGATTTCTTGCCATTTTCAGAAGAAATCAGTTAGATTCCTTATGTTCCAAACTTTTCAACCCAAAGAGTCATATACCGAAAGATGGAGAATTTTATCAGCTTTTTAAAAATGTAAACCTCATATTTCTATCTAACTTAGATCTTGAGTTATACTAATTTTTGTGTTTGTGCAGTGAAGATTTCTTGCCATTTTCAGAAGAAATCAGTAAGATTCCTTATGTTCCAAACTTTCCAACTCAATGAGTCATATACCAAAAAATGGAGAATTTTATCAGCTTTTTAAAAATGTAAACCTCATCTTTCTATCTAACTTAGATCTTGAGTTATACTAATTTTTGTGTTTGTGCAGTGAAGATTTCTTGCGATTTTCAGAAGAAATCAGTAAGATTCCTCATGTTCCAAACTTTCCAACTCAAAGAGTCATATACCAAAAGATGGAGAATTTTATCAGCTTTTTAAAAATGAAAACCCCATCTTTCTACCTAACTTAGATCTTGAGTTAGACTAATTTTTGTGTTGGTGCAGTCTTGCCATTTTCAGAAGAAATTAGTTAGATTCCTTATGTTCCAAATTTTCCAACTCAATGAGTCATATACCAAAAGATGGAGAATTTTAACAGATTTTCAAAAATGTAAGCCTCATCTTTCTATCTAACTTAGATCTTGAGTTATACTAATTTTTGTGTTGGTGCAGTGAAGATTTCTTGCCATTTTCAGAAGAAATCAGTTAGATTCCTTATGTTCCAAACTTTCCAACTCAATGAGTCATATACCAAAAAATGGAGAATTTTATCAGCTTTTTAAAAATGTAAACCTCATCTTTCTATCTAACTTAGATCTTGAGTTATACTAATTTTTGTGTTTGTGCAGTGAAGATTTCTTGCGATTTTCAGAAGAAATCAGTTAGATTCCTCATGTTCCAAACTTTCCAACTCAAAGAGTCATATACCAAAAGATGGAGAATTTTAACAGCTTTTTAAAAATGTAAGCCTCATCTTTCTATCTAACTTAGAACTTGAGTTATACTAATTTTTGTGTTTGTGCAGTGAAGATTCCTTGCCATTTTCAGAAGAAATCAGTAAGATTCCTTATGTTCCAAACTTTCCAACTCAAAGAGTCATATACCGAAAGATGGAGAATTTTATCAGCTTTTTAAAAATGAAAACCTCATCTTTCTACCTAACTTAGATCTTGAGTTAGACTAATTTTTGTGTTGGTGCAGTCTTGCCATTTTCAGAAGAAATTAGTTAGATTCCTTATGTTCCAAATTTTCCAACTCAATGAGTCATATACCAAAAGATGGAGAATTTTAACAGATTTTCAAAAATGTAAGCCTCATCTTTCTATCTAACTTAGATCTTGAGTTATACTAATCTTTGTGTTGGTGCAGTGAAGATTTCTTGCCATTTTCCGAAGAAATCAGTAAGATTCCTTATGTTTCAAACTTTCCAACTCAAAGAGTCATATACCAAAAGATGAGGAATTTTATCAGCTTTTTAAAAATGTAAACCTCATCTTTCTACCTAACTTAGATCTTGAGTTAGACTAATTTTTGTGTTGGTGCAGTCTTGCCATTTTCAGAAGAAATTAGTTAGATTCCTTATGTTCCAAATTTTCCAACTCAATGAGTCATATACCAAAAGATGGAGAATTTTAACAGATTTTCAAAAATGTAAGCCTCATCTTTCTATCTAACTTAGATCTTGAGTTATACTAATTTTTGTGTTGGTGCAGTGAAGATTTCTTGCCATTTTCAGAAGAAATCAGTTAGATTCCTTATGTTCCAAACTTTCCAACTCAATGAGTCATATACCAAAAAATGGAGAATTTTATCAGCTTTTTAAAAATGTAAGCCTCATCTTTCTATCTAACTTAGAACTTGAGTTATACTAATTTTTGTGTTTGTGCAGTAAAGATTCCTTGCCATTTTCAGAAGAAATCAGTAAGATTCCTTATGTTCCAAACTTTCCAACTCAAAGAGTCATATACCGAAAGATGGAGAATTTTATCAGCTTTTTAAAAATGAAAACCCCATCTTTCTACCTAACTTAGATCTTGAGTTAGACTAATTTTTGTGTTGGTGCAGTCTTGCCATTTTCAGAAGAAATTAGTTAGATTCCTTATGTTCCAAATTTTCCAACTCAATGAGTCATATACCAAAAGATGGAGAATTTTAACAGATTTTCAAAAATGTAAGCCTCATCTTTCTATCTAACTTAGATCTTGAGTTATACTAATTTTTGTGTTGGTGCAGTGAAGATTTCTTGCCATTTTCAGAAGAAATCAGTTTGATTCCTTATGTTCCAAACTTTCCAACTCAATGAGTCATATACCAAAAAATGGAGAATTTTATCAGCTTTTTAAAAATGTAAACCTCATCTTTCTATCTAACTTAGATCTTGAGTTATACTAATTTTTGTGTTTGTGCAGTGAAGATTTCTTGCGATTTTCAGAAGAAATCAGTTAGATTCCTCATGTTCCAAACTTTCCAACTCAAAGAGTCATATACCAAAAGATGGAGAATTTTAACAGCTTTTTAAAAATGTAAGCCTCATCTTTCTATCTAACTTAGAACTTGAGTTATACTAATTTTTGTGTTTGTGCAGTGAAGATTCCTTGCCATTTTCAGAAGAAATCAGTAAGATTCCTTATGTTCCAAACTTTCCAACTCAAAGAGTCATATACCGAAAGATGGAGAATTTTATCAGCTTTTTAAAAATGAAAACCCCATCTTTCTACCTAACTTAGATCTTGAGTTAGACTAATTTTTGTGTTGGTGCAGTCTTGCCATTTTCAGAAGAAATTAGTTAGATTCCTTATGTTCCAAATTTTCCAACTCAATGAGTCATATACCAGAAGATGGAGAATTTTAACAGATTTTCAAAAATGTAAGCCTCATCTTTCCATCTAACTTAGATCTTGAGTTATACTAATTTTTGTGTTTGTGCAGTGAGGATTTCTTGCCATTTTCAGAAGAAATCAGTTAGATTCCTTATGTTCCAAACTTTTCAACTCAAAGAGTCATATACCGAAAGATGGAAAATTTTATCAGCTTTTTAAAAATGAAAACCCCATCTTTCTACCTAACTTAGATCTTGAGTTAGACTAATTTTTGTGTTGGTGCAGTCTTGCCATTTTCAGAAGAAATCAGTTAGATTCCTTATGTTCCAAACCTTCCAACTCAATGAGTCATATACCAAAAGATGGAGAATTTTATCAGCTTTTTAAAAATAAAAACCCCATCTTTCTACCTAACTTAGATCTTGAGTTAGACTAATTTTTGTGTTGGTGCAGTAAAGATTTCTTGCCATTTTCAGAAGAAATCAGTTAGATTCCTTATGTTCCAAACTTTTCAACTCAAAGAGTCATATACCGAAAGATGGAGAATTTTATCAGCTTTTTAAAAATGAAAACCCCATCTTTCTACCTAACTTAGATCTTGAGTTAGACTAATTTTTGTGTTGGTGCAGTCTTGCCATTTTCAGAAGAAATTAGTTAGATTCCTTATGTTCCAAATTTTCCAACTCAATGAGTCATATACCAAAAGATGGAGAATTTTAACAGATTTTCAAAAATGTAAACCTCATCTTTCTATCTAACTTAGATCTTGAGTTATACTAATTTTTGTGTTGGTGCAGTGAAGATTTCTTGCCATTTTCAGAAGAAATCAGTTTGATTCCTTATGTTCCAAACTTTCCAACTCAATGAGTCATATACCAAAAAATGGAGAATTTTATCAGCTTTTTAAAAATGTAAACCTCATCTTTCTATCTAACTTAGATCTTGAGTTATACTAATTTTTGTGTTTGTGCAGTGAAGATTTCTTGCGATTTTCAGAAGAAATCAGTTAGATTCCTCATGTTCCAAACTTTCCAACTCAAAGAGTCATATACCAAAAGATGGAGAATTTTAACAGCTTTTTAAAAATGTAAGCCTCATCTTTCTATCTAACTTAGAGCTTGAGTTATACTAATTTTTGTGTTTGTGCAGTGAAGATTCCTTGCCATTTTCAGAAGAAATCAGTAAGATTCCTTATGTTCCAAACTTTCCAACTCAAAGAGTCATATACCGAAAGATGGAGAATTTTATCAGCTTTTTAAAAATGAAAACCCCATCTTTCTACCTAACTTAGATCTTGAGTTAGACTAATTTTTGTGTTGGTGCAGTCTTGCCATTTTCAGAAGAAATTAGTTAGATTCCTTATGTTCCAAATTTTCCAACTCAATGAGTCATATACCAGAAGATGGAGAATTTTAACAGATTTTCAAAAATGTAAGCCTCATCTTTCTATCTAACTTAGATCTTGAGTTATACTAATTTTTGTGTTTGTGCAGTGAAGATTTCTTGCCATTTTCAGAAGAAATCAGTTAGATTCCTTATGTTCCAAACTTTTCAACTCAAAGAGTCATATACCGAAAGATGGAAAATTTTATCAGCTTTTTAAAAATGAAAACCCCATCTTTCTACCTAACTTAGATCTTGAGTTAGACTAATTTTTGTGTTGGTGCAGTCTTGCCATTTTCAGAAGAAATCAGTTAGATTCCTTATGTTCCAAACCTTCCAACTCAATGAGTCATATACCAAAAGATGGAGAATTTTATCAGCTTTTTAAAAATAAAAACCCCATCTTTCTACCTAACTTAGATCTTGAGTTAGACTAATTTTTGTGTTGGTGCAGTAAAGATTTCTTGCCATTTTCAGAAGAAATCAGTTAGATTCCTTATGTTCCAAACTTTTCAACTCAAAGAGTCATATACCGAAAGATGGAGAATTTTATCAGCTTTTTAAAAATGAAAACCCCATCTTTCTACCTAACTTAGATCTTGAGTTAGACTAATTTTTGTGTTGTTGCAGTCTTGCCATTTTCAGAAGAAATCAGTTAGATTCCTTATGTTCCAAATTTTTCAACTCAATGAGTCATATACCAAAAGATGGAGAATTTTAACAGATTTTCAAAAATGTAAGCCTCATCTTTCTATCTAACTTAGATCTTGAGTTATACTAATTTTTGTGTTTGTGCAGTGAAGATTTCTTGCCATTTTCAGAAGAAATCAGTAAGATTCCTCATGTTCCAAACTTTCCAACTCAATGAGTCATATACCAAAAGATGAAGAATTTTATCAGCTTTTTAAAAATGAAATCCCCATTTTTCTACCTAACTTAGATCTTGAGTTAGACTAATTTTTGTGTTGGTGCAGTCTTGCCATTTTCAGAAGAAATCAGTTAGATTCCTTATGTTCCAAATCTTCCAACTCAATGAGTCATATACCAAAAGATGGAGAATTTTATCAGCTTTTTAAAAATGTAAACCTCATCTTTCTATCTAACTTAGATCTTGAGTTATACTAATTTTTGTGTTGGTGCAGTGAAGATTTCTTGCCATTTTCAGAAGAAATCAGTTAGATTCCTTATGTTCCAAACTTTCCAACTCAAAGAGTCATATACCGAAAGATGGAGAATTTTATCAGCTTTTTAAAAATGAAAACCCCATCTTTCTACCTAACTTAGATCTTGAGTTAGACTAATTTTTGTGTTGGTGCAGTCTTGTTATTTTCAGAAGAAATCAGTTAGATTCCTTATGTTCCAAACCTTCCAACTCAATGAGTCATATACCGAAAGATGGAGAATTTTATCAGCTTTTTAAAAATGAAAACCCCATCTTTCTACCTAACTTAGATCTTGAGTTAGACTAATTTTTGTGTTGTTGCAGTCTTGCCATTTTCAGAAGAAATCAGTTAGATTCCTTATGTTCCAAATTTTTCAACTCAATGAGTCATATACCAAAAGATGGAGAATTTTAACAGATTTTCAAAAATGTAAGCCTCATCTTTCTATCTAACTTAGATCTTGAGTTATACTAATTTTTGTGTTTGTGCAGTGAAGATTTCTTGCCATTTTCAGAAGAAATCAGTAAGATTCCTCATGTTCTAAACTTTCCAACTCAATGAGTCATATACCAAAAGATGAAGAATTTTATCAGCTTTTTAAAAATGAAATCCCCATTTTTCTACCTAACTTAGATCTTGAGTTAGACTAATTTTTGTGTTGGTGCAGTCTTGCCATTTTCAGAAGAAATCAGTTAGATTCCTTATGTTCCAAATCTTCCAACTCAATGAGTCATATACCAAAAGATGGAGAATTTTATCAGCTTTTTAAAAATGTAAACCTCATCTTTCTATCTAACTTAGATCTTGAGTTATACTAATTTTTGTGTTGGTGCAGTGAAGATTTCTTGCCATTTTCAGAAGAAATCAGTTAGATTCCTTATGTTCCAAACTTTCCAACTCAAAGAGTCATATACCGAAAGATGGAGAATTTTATCAGCTTTTTAAAAATGAAAACCCCATCTTTCTACCTAACTTAGATCTTGAGTTAGACTAATTTTTGTGTTGGTGCAGTCTTGTTATTTTCAGAAGAAATCAGTTAGATTCCTTATGTTCCAAACCTTCCAACTCAATGAGTCATATACCGAAAGATGGAGAATTTTATCAGCTTTTTAAAAATGAAAACCCCATCTTTCTACCTAACTTAGATCTTGAGTTAGACTAATTTTTGTGTTGGTGCAGTCTTGCCATTTTCAGAAGAAATCAGTTAGATTCCTAATGTTCCAAATTTTCCAACTCAATGAGTCATATACCAGAAGATGGAGAATTTTAACAGATTTTCAAAAATGTAAGCCTCATCTTTCTATCTAACTTAGATCTTGAGTTATACTAATTTTTGTGTTTGTGCATTGAAGATTTCTTGCCATTTTCAGAAGAAATCAGTTAGATTCCTTATGTTCCAAACTTTCCAACTCAATGAGTCATATACCAAAAAATGGAGAATTTTATCAGCTTGTTAAAAATGTAAACCTCATCTTTCTATCTAACTTAGATCTTGAGTTATACTAATTTTTGTGTTTGTGCAGTAAAGATTTCTTGCCATTTTCAGAAGAAATCAGTAAGATTCCTCATGTTTCAATCTTTCCAACTCAAAGAGTCATATACCAAAAGATGGAGAATTTTAACAGCTTTTTAAAAATGAAAACCCCATCTTTCTACCTAACTTAGATCTTGAGTTAGACTAATTTTTGTGTTGGTGCAGTCTTGCCATTTTCAGAAGAAATCAGTTAGATTCCTTATGTTCCAAACCTTCCAACTCAATGAGTCATATACCAAAAAATGGAGAATTTTATCAGCTTTTTAAAAATGTAAACCTCATCTTTCTATCTAACTTAGATCTTGAGTTGTACTAATTTTTGTGTTTGTGCAGTGAAGATTTCTTGCGATTTTCAGAAGAAATCAGTAAGATTCCTCATGTTCCAAACTTTTCAACTCAAAGAGTCATATACCAAAAGATGGAGATTTTTAACAGCTTTTTAAAAATGTAAGCCTCATCTTTCTATCTAACTTAGAACTTGAGTTATACTAATTTTTGTGTTTGTGCAGTGAAGATTCCTTGCCATTTTCAGAAGAAATCAGTAAGATTCCTTATGTTCCAAACTTTCCAACTCAATGAGTCACATACCAAAAGATGGAGAATTTTATCAGCTTTTTAAAAATGTAAACCTCATCTTTCTGTCTAACTTAGATCTTGAGTTATACTAATCTTTGTGTTGGTGCAGTGAAAATTTTTTGCCATTTTCCGAAGAAATCAGTAAGATTCCTTATGTTCCAACCTTTCCAACTCAAAGAGTCATATACCAAAAGATGAAGAATTTTATCAGATTTTTAAAAATGAAAACCCCATCTTTCTACCTAACTTAGATCTTGAGTTAGACTAATTTTTGTGTTGGTGCAGTCTTGCCATTTTCAGAAGAAATCAGTTAGATTCCTTATGTTCCAAATTTTCCAACTCAATGAGTCATATACCAAAAGATGGAGAATTTTAACAGATTTTCAAGAATGTAAGCCTCATCTTTCTATCTAACTTAGATCTTGAGTTATACTAATTTTTGTGTTTGTGCAGTGAAGATTTCTTGCCATTTTCAGAAGAAATCAGTTAGATTCCTTATGTTCCAAACTTTCCAACTTAAAGAGTCATATACCGAAAGATGAAGAATTTTATCAGCTTTTTAAAAATGAAAACCCCATCTTTCCACCTAACTTAGATCTTGAGTTAGACAAATTTTTGTGTTGGTGCAGTCTTGCCATTTTCAGAAGAAATCAGTTAGATTCCTTATGTTCCAAACTTTCCAACTCAATGAGTCATATACCAAAAAATGGAGAATTTTATCAGCTTTTTAAAAATGTAAACCTCATATTTCTGTCTAACTTAGATCTTGAGTTAGACTAATTTTTGTGTTGGTGCAGTGAAGATTTCTTGCCATTTTCAGAAGAAATCAGTTAGATTCCTTATGTTCCAAACTTTTCAACTTAAAGAGTCATATACCGAAAGATGGAGAATTTTATCAGCTTTTTAGAAATGAAAACCCCATCTTTCTACCTAACTTAGATCTTGAGTTAGACTAATTTTTGTGTTGGTGCAGTCTTGC